>OZ012741.1:53013067-53367398 GCA_963859935.3 Lathyrus sativus | reverse complement strand
TTGGGCAATTAGAACTTACTTCACCACGCCCAACAAACACACTTTTAGGCACTTGAAGTGCCTCTGGGCAGTTAAACCGTCCTTGAGAAATATCTGAATTTCGTTGTGCGCAGCAATTCTTTGCACTGCGAACTACCTCGCTACAAGTCTCGCACAACGAACTTAGGGTCCTTTAACTACTAACTTCAGTTTGGGCGATGTAGTTCGCTGGTCCTTCGCTGCATGTTCGCACAACAAACATTCGCTTCTTTTTTGCACAATGAATTTCCTGGTTCTTCACTTCTTTGTCTTCCTTGTCCAACCTCACTTGTGTCTTAATCATTGATGTTGTATGCATATTTTCTGCACAATAACACACACATCAAAGAAATTGATGTTGTATGCATATTTTCTGCACAATAACACACACATCAAAGAATCCAAAGGTATTTGCAATTTAATTGAAGAATCACATAAGAACAAGAATTAAATCTATAAAAACATGAGAAATGAGTTGAAAAGTGTCAAGAAAGATAGTTCAGTTTAAGTCAAAATTTACGCTTAACAAACTCTCCCCAACTAGATTTTTGCTTGTGCTCAAGCAAAGTATTCCCCTCATGAAAATAAGAGAAATATGCTCAAACAAGAGGATTTTCTCAAGAATAAGATTCAACCAAGAAAAGATTAATGGTTCAAATTCAAACAAGAGAAATTTGTTCAAATAAGAGGATTTGGTCAAGTAAGAGAATGGGCATAAATATGTTACTTTTTGGATATGATTGTGCTCAATATAGACAAATGAGATCTAAACTATGTACATAAACCAAGTTCATCGCTAAAACCAAGTTCACTTTGAATTATGTACATAAACCAAGTTCATCACTAAAATGAGATCTAAACTGTTTAGGCTCAAAGTGGTTAAGAAATACTCACTGCTCACGAGTATGTTACTTTTTGGATAAGATTATGCTCAATATAGACAAATACCTTGATTATTTCTAATACTTCCACAAAATCACAATAATAATAGAAAATAAAATATGAATAAAGTGAATTAAATACAATTATCAATCATTCTAGCATATAGTAAACAATAGGGTTTCTCACAATTTGTGGTTTTTAGACCTAAGTGAAACAAGCATTCAAACAAGTTGTAACATAAAACAAAAATACACATTTGCATAAAGAACAAAATTCTTAAATCATTCTAACATTCTATAAAGTGGTACAATTTACCTTGCTTGCATTCAACGCACTCAAATCCTACCATCACATCTAAACATGGGAGAATCTTCATTGGATACTTTTATACAAATAACAACTGATCTAGAAGGAGCTCTCATCATTCATCCCTAATTAACACTAAAATGTAAAAGGAAACAAGTATATATATACAATATAAAAATCTACGCAAAAGGTAAAAAAAATATAGAAACTATTGCAATGCATTTCAATATCTAAACACCAATCGCCAGCAACGACGCCATTTTGTTTGAACTGCAGTAAAGCGGTAAGAAACAAAAATTTAGATTTGGAAGGATTCCCTCCGGGATTGATATCGTCTCCACAGGGATCGGTGCAAGGAAAAGAACGTCGTTCAACGGTCTCTATATTTCTAAGCTTATTGTGCAAAAGTTTTGGTTAAAAAGTTCAAGAAACCATAAATAAAGAAGAAAATATAAAGACACAAAATATAAAGTAAAGAATAAAATATAAATGGAGTCTTGTTGAGATTGGATCTCATTAATTGATAACACATGCATTCTTCTAATCATGTTATACACAACTCAAACTTTCGTCTAATATCATCACATATCACACACAATACAGGTTATGTCTAACGCAAAGTCGAGAGATTAACTGTATTGTCTCATTGGTGATATCTCACGCAACAAAACCAACACAGAGTATTAAGAATTGATACTCACGTGAATGTTCAACCTAAATCTATGTTTAGAGTTTAGACCCAACTATAACATCCATATCAAATTAATGATTTGATTCATATATAACGTCATGATTAGAATACATACACATGATTAACCCTTTTTACATACATTCACCTAATCTGTGAAATGTATGTGAACATCGTTCTTCATCACTATTATCATGCATCCTCGCAATACCATTTTTCAAGCGTTATCGCGATCTTTACCATATTGATCCTACTCATGCTACTTAATTAACACAATAAAATAAATGTGATGCAAATGAATATCAACTCACAAGACTATGTCAAAAGTTTGCTCATTAATAAATGAAGATCTAAGATCAAAGATTTGAAAAGGTTTTGTCAAAACCCACAAATAAGAAATAAAAAACAATCAACAATAAAGAATCAAAGACAACCAATTCATCATTAATTGTTCTCTAACAGATTTAACCATTGATTGTTTTAGGAATGTCATAACAACTTCGACTTGGACGGTCTTTTTAGAGTCCGATGAATTGAGTCCAGGAAGTGCATGGAACTCGCCGCCAGTCTCTTAAAAATCCCAGGATCTACAAATAGGTAGGTTGAATCAATAGGATTTTGATATCATCTTAGAATTAGAATTTGACTCAATTTATCTCTATTAAAATTGCTTGTAAGATACTTATTTCTTACTAATGTGATTTTTTTTTTCCAATATTAAACATATAGCTCCCAACTAGAGGGGAGTATCAAGTTGCACATTTTAACTTTTTTTTCTTTGTTTTTGTTATTGATCCCTTTTAATTTTTATTTTTTTCTTTGATTTATTAGTGTAATCCAGTTAGCATGTTAGTTGAACTGAGCAACATGCCTCTTTGAATTTTTTCGTGGAAGACCGGTAGCAACCTTTTTGGTGGAATGGAGCATTCTTTGGATTCTCGCTCGTGTCTGTTTTGTTATAGGTGGGAGTGTTTGCGATTTTTTAACATCTTCAGACTGCTCTTTATTCATTGTAATCTACAAATAGTTTACCAGGTGTTTTTGTCCTGTTTCAAAGAGTTTCATTTGTTTCTGCAAACATTGTAATACAACACAACATCCAAAACACAATATTCTTATTCATAATAAGAAGAACAAGAGCACAACTTTTTTTCTCCGTTTTACACTTCACATTCATGTCTTGGAAATTGCATTACAAACAAAGGATTGAAATGAAGATTACAAGAATATATATTCCTTGCTTTATAAACTTTATATATCTCTTTTATTTAACATATATTATTAATAGCATTTTCTAGACACAAGTACCATCATCCGTCGAAGAGTACTTGGATTGTGAAATGGCTTCTACATTGGTGGCTTATAGATCGGTGGTCTTTCAGCTGGAGATTTGTAGACAGAAGGCTTCTCTGCTGCTGGTTTGTAGACTGGAGGTTTTTCCACGAGTGGTTTGTAGACCGGGGGCGTCTCTACAGGAGGTTTGTAAACAGGTGGTTTTTTTACTGGTGGCTTATACACCGGAGGCTTTTCGACAGGTGATTTGTACACAGGTGGCTTATAAACTGGATGCTTCTCGACGGGTGGTTGGTAGACAATTGGCTTCTCAACAGGTGGCTTGTAGACAGGTGGTTTCACTACTGGTGGCTTATAAGTTGGGTGTTTGTAGACAGGTGGGTCGTAAACTGGAGGCTTTTCAACTGGTGGTTTCTCTACAGGTGGCTTGTAGACTGGAGGTTTGTACACAGGTGGTTTTTCTACCGGTGGCTTGTACACAGGTGGTTTCTCAACTGGTGGTTTGTAGACGGGAGGTTTGTACACAGGTGGTTTTTCTACAGGTGGCTTGTACACTGGTGGTTTATAGACTGGAGGTTTGTACACAGGTGGTTTTTCTACAGGTGGCTTGTACACAGGTGGTTTCTCAACTGGTGGCTTGTAAATCGGGGGTTTCTCAACGGGTGGTTTATAGACTGGTGGTTTGTAGACAGGTGGTTTTTCTACGGGCGGCTTGTACACATGTGGTTTCTCAACTGGTGGCTTGTAAATTGGAGGTTTTTCATAGTTGGCAAACCCCTGCGGAATGATAAGAGCAAGAAGAAGCAACACTAGGAAGATTAAGGAAGCCATGTTAGGGACTTTTGAGTTTGATGCATAAAACACAAGAGTGGCTATCTGCTTTTATACTCACAGCTGCATATCAAAATGTTATCGGGAATGACTTGGCACTCTCTTGAACCAAAAGTCAATAGTTTTTGTTACATACCATTTTATTTTCTTATGGTGCGAAGTTTGAAATTATGGGTGGATTCGCAAGTACAAGTTGTTTCATGATAACATTTTTAACACACTGACGCAATCGATAATAATATGTATTATTTTCAACATGACTAATGAAGATCTGGTACAAGTACAAGATTGTACAAATCTTAAAATAACATGAAAAACAAAGACGTGAAATTCTGTCGCATGGATTAAACTTGCCATTTTGAAAAGTTCAAAAATATTAGTTGTACTTCGTCGTAATGGATGAAGTATATATGCAAATTGCAATATCTAATGCTTTGTTGTTTTCCACTTTACTTTTCTTAATTATGTTCCATTTCACCTACTCTTTGTCTTAGTGAAAACATTGCTTTGACTAAAATTAGGTGGGACTAGAGTTTTGTAAAATGGATTTAATTCAATGACTTATGGCAAAATTTTGACAAATTGTGTGAATTAGAGTTGCACCAAAAGTGCATATAAAGGGAAATGCATCACTCTCGTTATTAGATTTGTGATCAAACCATATAAGTTTTTTCTATCAAGACCCTAAAATTAGGGTTTAGAGAAAAATACTAAAATAACTCAATAAAATAAAAGGAATATAAAAGACATTTTTTATTCATTGCCTAATTTTCACTCTCTCAATAACATAATATATAGTGATAATATTAGTGAGTAGTGAACTAAAGGCCCAAAAATTCAAACACCAATTAAATAATATTTAATTTAAAAGCCCAACTAATATAACTTATCCTTCAAATATAATTAATATGATATATTTAGATGTATAACAGACAAACGAGCAACAAGTTGCATCGCGACCCTTGCTTGAATGACGAAACCAATCATCTTAAAAATTACATTTATTGTCCTAGATAACACAACATTGTTATGTACAAGTCTTTGCACTATCTGTAAATAATATGAAAGCATATTAATTGGCGAAACTTGTCTTTTCATGCATGGTCACTTTACATGGTGCAGCTTTAAGAATTGTTTGTCCCACAGTAAAACCTTCAGTCTTCAATCCCACCAGCAGGAAAACCCCAGTCATGTCTATAATGCATGTCTACATTTGAGAAAATTTTATCTTCCTTAGAGTTAACCCAACAGGCTAGGGGGTCTGCACTGATATAAATTGAAATTATGTTTCTCAGGAGACAGATGTCGAGCTCGATGCTTCGTCAACGGATTCGACAAGATACACAAGAATCACTACACTAACAAGTAATAGATGATAGAGCAGAAAAACAATAAAGAACACAATGAATTGTTTACCCAGTTCGGTGAGAATAGACCTATATCTGGGGGTTGAGTCCACAACCCAAGAAAGAACATTCATTATTAGTAGCTTACTATATTTAGACTTACAAGCAACAAAAAACCATATGTTGTTCAATTCCTCTTCCTAACACTACCCAATGACTTTATATTTAGAGCATCCCCCTAGATATGAGAACCTACTCGCTTTCTTCTCTGCCATAATACCAGTGACAGGGAAAAACAACCACTAAACTCTAGTGATCTACTTCAATCTTAATAAGATGAATGAATGTTGAATATTACAACTTAACTAGACAAACCTTTTATGATAAGTACTAAAACATAGAGGTATACCAAAAATTGTTAAATTTACAACTCAATTAGACAAACCTTATATACCAAGTTACTAAAACATAGAGGTGTACATAAAGATTCTACATTAATCCTATTAGAGCATTAACATGGAATACACGACACAAAATCTAAAACTCTAGGATCTTTAATGGAAGTGCATGCATTCAAATGTAGGTTTGAGCCGCTTGTATAGCAAAATAACTTCGGGCTTTTCTATTTGAAAAATATCTTTGATTTTGTCCATAATTAAAGTAGATTTTATTGGATATTTGATTTGCTCATTGAATATATCCAACAAGATATGATTTATTTTTAATTTAAATTCAAATTTAAATCTCAATTAATCTTCATCTGAATGTCAAATAAATCACCTAATCATATTATTAAATCAATAACAATAAAATCTTTAACAAATCTTCTCCAGAACATACTTCAAAATGCAAAATTATGGCACTTGTTGCACAAGGTCTATATGTCGTATCAACATTCTAGAGCATCGCACCTATCATGTGCCATTTCTGCAGCTTCATACAACTTTAGCAATCTAGATCAATCTTGAACATAAGAAAACTTCTCCAAATTGTTGTTTTGCTAAAATATAGTCAATCCAAAGGACCAATCTAATAGGAATAACAATCATGTACCTTTTCACCCACATTTTTTATATCCTTATAGAAAGTTGGTCCTCTGACAATTGTTAGCATCATCCTCAAGTTATATAATTCATATGTACTTGGAGGAACCAAAATTAGTCTGCCAATTATGCAGCCTCTTTTATGTCGATTTCGAACTTAGAAAAATAACTGAGAATATGTAAAAAAAGATTCCTCTGGATATGACTTGTTTGCTTTTATCCATGAAGTAAACATTGATTCTCTAATACTTGGTTTCTCAAGTACTTGGCTTATGTTCTCATAATCAGTAAAGTAAATAAAGTTGTTGCCTTCAAGATGGAAAAAAAAACTTTCATATCCCTTAGAGAGTTCTACAATGAATAGGAAATGAAAAAATCCTCAAGAATTCTTCACTTAGAGAGATATATCTACAATCAAGATATTTCAGAAGTACCGTCAGAATCTGTTGGGACAACAATAGCTGTAATTCGATCATATCCCTTGTTAATTTACTTGAATAAGTACTTTACCGATGTACTTTGATTTCACTACTCCATATTGATGTGAGATTGAAATTTTTTCAACAATTTTGAATTATAAGGGACAACATATATATATATATATATATATATATATATATATATATATATATATATATATATATATATATATATATATATATATATATATATATATATATATATATATATATATATATATATATATATATATATATATATATATATATATATATATATATATATATATATATATATATATATATATATATATATATATATATATATATATATATATATATATATATATATATATATATATATATATATATATATATATATATATATATATATATATATATATATATATATATATATATAGGATATACATCCTGATCAACAATGATTGTAGGCTAAAACTTATTGGGATACTAGTTTGAACACTTTTTGTTTTTCATGCAATGTAAAGACTTGTTTGCTAAAACGCATGGACTATGGATCATATGAATTTTAACCAAATGATATAGTCCTTTGTCATCTTCTTCTGATGGTACTTCTGCTGATATGATTTTTTTTATATCATCTAGTGTTAGATACTTGCTCAATGAATGTAAGAATATTATAATATGTGCATCTGATTAAACCCGCTTTTGAAATTCAATCTTTTATAGATTTGAAATTAAATGAATGACATATTAATAAAATACAATAAAGTATTATAATTCAATATGTTAATAAGTTTTTTATTTAAGAAATATAAATATTTGACTTACATGCAAATAACTTCCCTAACATATGTTTCTTTTTTAAATCACTTAACAACTCATCAAACTTTATAGTGAATGCTTTTGAGATGATATTTGAACGATCCTGTGATTTGGAGTTAATTTTGGAAAGCAATCTTTGAATATCAGACCAGTTTGAGTTGCAAGTAAATGTAATAAAAAGGTCTGAAAATCTAATATGGTCACAAATTAAATTTTCATTCCATCAAAATAAAGTTAATCCATAAACCTCTGACTTCCGACATAAATTAAAGGTAACACCACTCTTTTACCTTTCGTTGATCCTTCAATGTTTACAACCTATTTTGTTTCATTTAAATTACAATATTTAACAACTCTTGCTTTTTATGATTCTTCCGGATATATGAAAGTCTCTCTGATGGTAAGCATATTCCTCTTGCTTACACTTTTTTTTTTTTTTTCTATGAAGAATTCTAAGTGTAAGCCTTCTCTGATGGTAAGCCTATTCCTCTTGCTTACACTTTTTTGTTTGTTTCCCTATGAAGAACTCCAAGTCTATAGCCATCCTCGTCATATGAAAACAAAACTGGTTCTCAATACGCTAGAAAATTTGGATGAAACTCATTAATTCTTTTCATGCATCCACATTTTCTTTCAATTATAATATCTCTTTTAGAAGTTGTATTAACATCACCAACAATAAGAGCAACAATCTTTGAAATATTTGTTTGGTAGTAATTCTTCAATTTGTTGATCTTTCAGATATTAACTTCAACTTCATATCAGATACATAATGTGATATAATACATATTGATCATATCGAATAAAAATATAAAATATCTCTACTTAAATTATTGATAAGTATAAAGAGTAATCACCTTAGTCCTTGAATCCTATTTTGAATCTCATTGTAAGTGTCATAAATTTAAAGCTGAGCAAACTTTGGTGAATGGCTAGGTAAAGGTAGCATGCTCATAATTCTATGACAAGATTTTCCTATATTCGTATGTTCGATGGTCCTCTTCCTCTTTGGAAGTTATTATTGATCTTCATTCCCATAGACGTGAAAGAAAACATAAAGTTTTATAATATGGTGTGCTTTTGGTAATTTCTGTTATCTGGTTCATCCCGATCAAACAACCAATGTTGAAGTAATAATGGTGGTAATTTCAAAAGTGAAAATTGAACCTTACCATTCCCATAACAAAGTTGGTAGTTTCTGTCTTTTTGATCTTCTTTCTTTAAGAATTTATCTTCTTCTCTGTCGTGCCATTGCAGAATCATAATGTTTGAAAAAATTATTACCATTCATGTCGTTGGAGAGCTCCATACAATGTGCAGCTTAAAAAAAAGCTTACAATATGAGTTTACGAAATAACATAAGTGTTACAGCCCATGTCCTTAGAGAGATTATGATGTCCAGCTCAATTGCATGAAGTATATAGAGTTTATGAAATATTATACTCATGCACGTGTTTAGTATAATGTTGGTTTAGAAAATTCTAATTACCAAGCATATTGGAAAAACTGATTACGAATTACAAATTATAATAATGGTTTAGACCAATAATGAGTTTCAATTCAATGTTATCCTATGCAACAAATAATAAATATAGTACACATAAAGTTAAAATATCACATGAGGAAAAGCAAGAGTCTCACGTAGAAGGTTTGTTATTTGAGTAAGTTTGTGACAAAAAACTCAGTTTTTCTGGGAATTACCTGCGGATTTTGAAACGCGTTACCAGCAATTTTCTCTAAATCCTTCGTGGAAAACTAATTTAGCAGGTAAACTCGCAGGAAAATGTTGCAAGATAGATTATAAATTCGAAATCACAGGTAAAATCTCAGGAATTTCTGTGAACTTTCTGCTACCTCAATTTTTGCAGAAAATAATACTTCATAATATAAATTTGCTGGTAAAATCTTAGGTACATCAAACATTTTCACAGGAAAATCCGCAGGTAGTTCATGTATTTATAGTAATGGGACTACTCGAAAATCTCTGGTTTTAGGAATTACCTCCATATTTTGACAAAGTTTCCGCAGGTAAAGTGATAGGAAAATGTCACAGGAAATATCGTAGAAAAATGTTCCAGGATATATTACTATAAACACATAAAGTCTCGGAATTTCTGCGAACTTTGCTACTACCTCAACTTTTGCAGGAAATAATACTTCACAATTTATATTCGCTGGGAAAACTGCAGGTATATCTGCGGAAATGTCTCCACAGGAAAATTCGCAGGTAATTTTTGTATTCTACTAGAAAACTCTGTTTTTCTGCGGAATTACATGTGGATTTAGACAATGTTTCCGCAGGAAACATATTACCTGCGATTCTTCCTGCTATTGTGGATAATTAATTTAGCAGGTAAAGTGGCAGGAAAATATCATAGGAAATATCGCAGAAAAATGTTGCATGATATATGACTTTAAATTCAGAATCGCAGGTAAAGTCTCAGGAATTTCTGCGAACTTTGCTGCTACCTCAATTTTCGTAGGGAATAATACTTCATAATATAAGTTCGCTGGTAAAACTGCAGGTATGTCTGCCGAAACATTTCCATAGGAAAATCCGCAGGTCATGCCTGTATTTCTAGTTGTGAGACACAATAAACGCATTTGCGCAGTACAATTAAAATTACTCTTAGTGCATACATTGAGTATAGTAGTGCAACATTAATGCAACATTTAAGACCGTGACACATGTTCATGATGACAAATGAAAAAAAAAATTTGTCATTGAGCTAATAACCATACATCGACAACACCGATGTTTTAATCAATGACAATACTTGGAGCACAAGAAAAGGTGAGGAGAGGAAAAAAAGTAACTTGTGGAAGATTGATAGTAGATAGGAAACTCGTATTAAATTTTACCTTTATTAGACTTTATCAAACTTTATTATATTTTATGGGTAATGTTAACTTGTGCCCTTGGGGCATATGTTAAGAAAACCACTTATAGTAAATTTGCATTGGAAAAAACGATTTAAAAATTAATTTTATACTTTAATTAAAGTTTATATACAATTTCCAAGACAATGTTTCTTAATTTAGTTCTTAACATGTGTCCCAAGGGCACAAGTTAACATTACCCATATTTTATTGGCAAAACTAATGTATAGGTCTTTTAAATTATTTTAAAATATCAATTTAATTTCTTAAGTTTTTTTAGTAACGTTTTGGTCCTTTTTTAAAAATGTCTATTACAATAAATTACAAACTCATATACCATTTGAACTGATTTTTCGCACTGAGCACAAACATGTAATTAGTTTTGCGTTTGATTGTGTATTTTGGCCGGATCGTTGGTTTTTCATTATGTATTTCGTCCATTTTTACCTGATTCTCATGAATCGTAACTTGTTTGATAAATATGATTGCATATTCATCATCAGCGTGAAAAGTCAGTTCAAATGTTATGTGTGTTTGCAATTTATTGTAACGGAGATTTTTAAAAAAGGAGCAAAGCGTTAAAAAAAACTTAAAGACTTAATTTAATATTTTAAAATAACTTAAAGGAATAAAACAATAGTTTTACCTACTTTATTAAATACGTAGCAAATATATTAAAGTGTTTTATAACTATAATATCATTGTAAGGTCAAATCGAGTCCAACAACAATTTGTATCATCAGAATATCAATGGAATATAAATAGATGTAGGGTTTACAACATTCTCATAGTTCGAAAGAAAACTAAATATTCATAGTAATTGGAAACCCTTTCTCAATTAAAGGTTATGTGGTATGTTCATAAAGTTGTGTATGTCTTTGAATGTGAATTTTTGCTTAAGTATAAGTCATATAAGGTGGTTTAGGGTTTAAGTTTTTATGTTTTGTTCGAAGAAGATTAGTTGGCGATCCTATGGATTTTAGTTATGACTTATAGATAATTTTTTTTTACTTAACAAACACAAATAGGTAGAACTGAAACATAGACAATCACACTTAACTAAAACATCATAACTAAAATCCATCTACTCTAACAAATCTTCTTTAATTGTTGATTAGGACATATTAATGGGTACTATAATAATATTGATTTATAAACATAATTGTAATACCAATAGGATTACCTTAAGATGAAGCTCATTGTTGTTGGTGATTGTGGTTATAATTGATTAAGTTTCCATCCATATCTTTCCTCAGGAATATTTTGTGGTAGATGGAGACGAAACGAATAATTTGGGACTTGCAAAATTTTTAAAACATGACTAAATGTCTAATTTTCTTTGTGATAAATTTTTATATATCATATGATAATATTTAATTCAGAAAATACACTATATTTAAAAGTGATTAACTTTCTAAAAAAAAACATCATGCATATAATAAAAGTACTAATAAGCATAAAACTCATAGATAACTTTCTAACATGACAAGTTCCATAAATTGATCATTTTCACAGGAAATCCAAATTTAAAAAATGAATGTTGATTCTAAGGCATGCTAAATTTCGAGCATCATACAAAATGGCAGAAATTTTAAAGTATAGTATGCATTTTGGACGGCTGAAAATGATGTATAAGCAGAAGTATAAATGCAACATTCAAAATACTGAAACAAATAAGAGCATTAAAATATTATTCTGTTAGGCCGAATTTTATCAAACTTAAATCGAATTTTATTCTGTTTTAATTCTTGCAAACTCTTGTTACGAAAATAGAAACCATTTTAAAATCCCCCTTTCTTAAATCATTAAACCGTTGAACGACAAACATCTCATATTCTCATCAATCCCTGTGGATACGATAAACACTACCGCAAAATACTTTCTAACAAATTGGCACCGTTGCCGGGGATTGTTAGTAGAATATTGCAAGCACTGCAATAGTTTGGTGATTTTAAGATTTGTGTATTGTGAATCTCTTATCTTTGTAATTCTTTGTGCTTTTTAATCTGTTTATTTCGTGTGCAGAATTCGTTTATGCAAGGACAAGTCTGACCTGAAAACCTTTTTTTTGATCCTGAGATTGAGAGAACTGCTCGACATACCAATAGTTGCACAAGGCGAAGACGACAACAAGCTAGTGAGAGACAAGAGCGCGGAAAATTTTCTTCATCACTCCATCTAGTTCACCAATTATGGCAGCACCACCACCACCTCTAGTTTCAGTTCCATGTACAAACAATCCAAAATACACCGCTCAGTTTGCGTGTAATCTCCAAAATGGAAGGCAAGCCGAGATGAAAACGAGAATCCTTGCACTCATTTATCAAAATCCTTTCACAGGGTTAGATCATGAGGATCCGTTTACACATCTTACCAAATTCTATGAGATTGCGGGTGCAACGGGAGCAACAGAAGTTGATGAAGAGTCATTGTTCAGGAGGCTACTTCCTCATTCTTTGATCGGGAAAGCGAAGGAATGGTATCTTGATCAGTCTACAACAGTTATGACAGATTGAAATTTATTGGAAAAGAAGTTTCTTGAACGGTTCTTTCCGCATAATCGTTTCATGGAAGCAAAAAATGCTATAGCTGTGTTTTCACAAGGAGGAAATGAATCCCTCAACGAAGCTTGGGAGAGATTCAAGTCAATGTTGAGGAAATGCAAAGGGCACGATTTCGATGAACTTACGCAAGTTCACATTTTCCTCAATGGTCTCCTCTCGGTTCACAAGACCTTGTTGGATGCTACGACGGGGGGTACTTTGATGTCTAAAAGCGCCGAAGATGCAATAACAATTATCGACAAGATGGCACTTAATGATCACCAAGGAAATCATAACCGTGGAGTAGCTCAACAAAAACCAGGAGTGCTATAGTTAGGTATTAATGATGATATTCTTGCTCAGAACAAACTTCTTTCACAACAAGTGGAGCTTTTAACGCAACAAATATCGAAGCTTCCACAAAAAATCAAAGAAATGCAAGAAGTTCCGACCAAAGCTTTAGTGGCGAGTTGTGAATTGTGTAAAGGTGACCATCCTACCGGGTATTGTCCTCCGATATTGGAAGAAGTCAACTATGCCAGAAATCAAAATCAGGGATATCAACAAAGACCACCTTATCAACAAGTAAATCAAGGTTATCAAAGACCAAATCAAGGGTGCCAACAACCTTGGAGGCCACAAGAAGCCGAAACTTCAAATCGTCAACAATATCAAAATTACACTCAACCTCCACAAACTCAAAGTGCAATATCAAAGATGGAAGAAACTCTTACTCAATTTACGCAAATGTCAATGTCAAATCAAAAGAACACTGGTGCAGCTATATAGAATTTGGAGACACAAGTGGGTCAATTATCAAAACAGTTGGCCGATCAACAAAAAGGGCCTTTCACGGCTACCGTTCTTCCAAATCCTAAGGAGCATTGCTATGCGATTCTCACAAGAAGTGGTAGAGAAATTAACATGGGTGTAGATAAGGAGATAGTGGCGGAAGAGGTTGTAGTTGAAAAAGAAAAAGAAAATGTTGAGAATGAAGTAGAAAAAAATGTTGAGGGAGATTTAGTTGAAAATGGAAAAGTGAAAAAGAGTGAGGAAGAAGAGAAAAATAAGAGAGAAGAAATAGTGAAAAAGTCTAGGAAAGGAAAAGAGCAAGTGAACACTATCCCGATTCAAAATTTGCCATATCCGCATGCTCTAACAAGGAAAGATAATGTGGGACACTATGCTCGGTTCATGGACATATTCAAGCAATTGCAAATCAATATTCCATTTTCTGAAGCATTGGAGCAAATGCCCAAGTATGCTAAATTCATGAAGGACATCCTTACTAAGAAGAAGAGGTATACGGATCAAGAAACTATCATGGTGGATGCTAGTTATAGCACAATCATTCAACATACTCTCCCGAGAAAAGAAAGTGATCCGGGACGAGTCACTTTGCCCATCACAATTGGAAACACTTATATTGGCAAAGGGTTGATCGATTTAGGCTCTAGTATCAACTTGATACCCTTGTCCATTTTGAATCGGTTGGGATACATGGAGTTGAAGTCTACTCAAATGAAATTGCAACTTGCCGACAAATCTACCACTCACCCTCAGTGTGTAGCCGAAGACGTGTTGGTAAAGGTTGACAAATTTTTTTCCCAATTGACTTTGTGGTAATTGATATGAAAGAAGATGAAGACTCTCCCTTGATTCTTGGTCAACCTTTTATAAAGACCGAGCGCATGGTGATTGATATGGATGATGGTCTAATGAAGGCTAGAGTTCTAGATGAGGAGATTTGTTTCAATATTTTTGAAGCCATGAAGCTTTCAAAGGACATGACCGATTATTTTAGAATCGATGCAACGAAAGTGGCGATCGAAGAAGTTAAGGAGTTGTTGCAAGTTCCCACACCATTACAACAAGCTCTTACCAATTCTCTTTCAAAAGTCAATGACGAAGAAGAAAGAGAGATTGAAAAATGTTTGCGGGAGCTTGAAGAATTAGAGGAAATTCCACCTTTGAAAGAAAGGGTGGAAATTTTGAAAAAAGAAAACAATGAGGAAGTCAAACTTGAGTTGAAGTTTTTACCATCTCATCTTAAGTATGTTTTTCTTTATGAAGAGAAAAACAACCCAGTAATCATAAGTTCGGATCTAACCAATGAGGAAAAAAGGAAATTAGTTGGTGTTTTGAAGAAAAATCAAGAGGCGATGGGTTGGACTCTTTCCGACTTGAAAGATATAAGTCCTTCCTATTGTATGCACCGAATATTCATGGAGGAAGATTTCAAACCGGTAGCTCAACCAAAAAGAAGATTGAGTCCTACTATGAAAGAAGTGGTGAGGAAAGAAGTTGTCAAAATGTTGGATGCCAGCATGATTTTGAAGGTGAAAAAAACACTTAGAAGGGGGGGGGGGGTTTGAATAAGGGTTTAGAAAAACTATGGCAATAAAAACAACACAATATTTTTATCCTGGTTCGTTGAACTCAACTAATCCAGTCCACCCTATCAAGGTGATTTTCCTTTCTCCACAAGGACTTAATCCACTATATTCAAACAGATTACAGTGTCAACCACTAAGAACAACTGTCTTAGTCTTCTCAAGAAATTATGACCACAACTTGGTCTTCTTAAGGAACCTTTTACAAATTAATGTAAACTAAACAAGTGTTTAAGTTGCTTCTAAAAAGCTATATCACTAACTGTGATTTTTACACTTCGTTTAATAACGAATAAAACTATTCAACTTATGAAATAAAATTGTATGAGAGCTTGAGAGTAGTTTTTCAGTTTGAGAAATCAAAATGAATCGTCAACTTTGAAATGTTGTTGAAGACGTCCTTTTATAGGCTGAAAGCCCAATGCTTGAAGACCGTGCACTGCTGAGTAGCTGTAGCTTTTTGTCTTCTATTGATTCTAGCTTTCCCAGAAGAGGAATATTCAGAAAAATCCCTTTTGTATGATTTCCTATGCCATATATGAATAAGGAAAGAGTCATTTGGAATATGCCAACGGATATATCTTTGAATAATATTTTCTTCAACAATGCTTTTGTCTCAAAGTTATCAACATCAGAGTCTTGATGTTATCAGAGTTTTGCAGCTAGTGCTTTCAGCGTGAATATTACTCAGAGCAGAGTTTGAATAACAAAGCTTCTGTACTTGCAGTGTAAAGTACTTCAGAGTCTTCTTGAAACAATGCTTGAAACTCTTCATACAAAATCTTCAACTACGCTTCAGAGTCTTCTGTAACTTCTGCTTCAGAGTCTTCTGCAGTTTCTGCTTCAGAGTTTCTTCTGACAACGCTCAGAGTCTTCTGATCACTTGCTTCTGATGCTTCAGAGTTTTGCGTAGAATACTGTTCAGATGCATTTTTGCTTCCATAAGAATATTTATTTTAATATCTGAAACAAAAACACTTGAACAAAATTAGAGTATATATTTTCTTAATACAAAATTTCATTAGAGTTATCATCAAAACATAGAGATATAATTAAACACCAATATGTGTTTCAACAATCTCTCCCTTTTTGATGATGAAAAAAACATAGGAAATTTTGTTCAATAAAAAGGATAAATATATAACTCCCCCTGAGATAAAGAATCTCCCCCTGAAATGAATACTCTAATAGAAGAAAATACTTCCCTTTTTGCATGAGTATACTTTTCAGATTAAGAGCCTGATTAGAATCCTGGTTAGAATATGGTTTCCAGAATCAGAGCTTGATAATAGCTTGATTTTCTTTCCAAAAACAGAGCCTGGTTTACTCATACTGATTTTCTTTCCAGAATCAGAGTCGGGTTATGTTTCAGGATCAGAGCCTGGTAATCAGAACCTGGTTTGAATTATCAGAGCCTGATAAACCTGGTTTGAATAAAAGTCTGGTTTGGGGATTCGCAGGGTAACTTCAATGAATTTTGTCAGATGCTACGTTAGTTCTGAAAGACTAAAATTCAATGTTAGCTATAATTAATTATGTCTGAATTTCATTTTAGTAACTATTTATTTTTGAACAAACAGAATCTATTTTTCTCCCCCTTTTTGTCATAATCAAAAAGAAAAACTTTTTAAGACAGAAAAGATTAACAGAGAAAAACAATATAAGAACATATAAGGAAACATCCAACTTCATAGATAAATAGAATCCATAAATCATTCATATAAACACAAGATATCACCAACAACAGAAAACAGCAAACATGTGCACAAACAAAACAGAAAAAGAAACTAGGATTGGCGAGAGGCTATCAACTTCAGAAGATCTGTAATCTGAGAATTAGATTCCTCTTGTTTAGACATCCAAGTCATAATCTCATATATTGTTTGTTCTTGCTTGACCATCCATGTTCTGATCTCTTTGTTGCTGGCTTCTAGCAGAGCAAACTTTTCTTCAAGATCTGGTCTTTCTGTCTTGATCTCAAAAGAAGCAGGTACAGACGCAGATTCAGTAGCTGGAGCACTATCAGTGACCATTGCAAATGCAGATGCAGGTTCTTGAATCTCAGAAGTAGAAGCTTGTTCCTAAATCATCAGAGCAGACTGATTAGGCACAACAGTTTCTTCAGCAACAGCTGCTTCTAGAGGAGTATCTTCAGACATAGGATCATCAGCAGGTGCATTTTCCAGAGCCTGGACTTGAGGTCTACTCATGTTTAGAAAAGTTTGTCTAATAACTTCAGCAAATTTCACCTTTGCATCATCAGAGCAAATGGTGCGAAGATTTGAAGCAACAGTATTGAATCTTGAGATGAATCTGTCCCAAGTGGCTTCAGAAGCATCTGGATTCACACTAGACAAACAGTCTTTCTTCACAGAAGAGATCCACACATACATTTCCTTCTTGAAGCCATCAAAAAGCGTACCAACATCCATTATGGGTTTAGGTTTAAGAAATTTTTCTAGAGAAGGTGCTTTTGGTTGTTCTGGTGGGGATGGTATTATAAAGGTTGGGATAATGAACAGAGGGCGAGGATAAGGTATGGAAGATGTTTGGCCAGATGATTCAGCAGAATCTTGACATTTTGGATAGAAGTGTTTGAGTTTGAGTCCAGATGGAAAGTCATGAGATGAAAAGGATTTCAACGAAGCAAACGAAACAAAATCAGATGATCTTGGTTCGTAGCCACGAAGTGAGGGGGTGAGTTTACTTCTGGGGGAACATCAGATTCAGAAGAATCAGATGAGGCAGAAGAATGATAGAATGTTGAAGAAACATCAAACAACATCTTCAAAGGTTGAACGTCAAGAACCTTAGAATCAGATATGAATGATTCAGAAGGTTGATGTTGTTCTAGTTGAGGAACAGTTGGTTGATGATCAGATGGGATGGGTTGTTCTGGTATAGATTGTTGGGGTTCTGGTTGTTGTGGAGTAGGTTTTTCTGGTAGTGGTATAGAAGTTTGTGGTTCTGGTGGGGGAATTTCAGAGGTTTGTTGTTTTGATGCAGAGGTTTGCTTTTCAGATGGAGTTGCTTGTTGTGTAGCAGAAGGAGCTGGTTGAGAATGTGTTGGTTTAGATGGAGAATGTTGTTGGGGTACATAAGAAGTTGTAACATATGGTTTCTTTGGTTTAGAAACACGAGGAGGAGAAGGTGAAGGTGAGGGTAAAGGTTCATGGATAGGTTGATCAGATGTTAGTACCTCTTTGACAGTTTGCAGGATAGAATCTAAACTTGCCTTAGGAGGATTAGCCTTTTGCTTCTTGACCCTCTTAGGTTTGACAGCAATAGCTTCACCAGAGGCTTTCCTCTTGGGTTTTGAAGATCCTTCTTCAGTAACCTTCCTCTTCTTCTTGTGTCTTGCCTCATAAAGATCTGGAGCAGGTTCGCCTGCTTTCTGAACCAGATTTGCTGGTAGAGGAGTTCCATCTTTCAGACACGTTGCAATGTACTCCAGAATAATTTCCCTTGGTTCATTAGCGAAGAACATAGGAAAATCATCCACTGGTATCCTTCTCTTGCTGACCTCTTCAGAGTTTATCTGATTTGGTGCAGAAGTGAGTTCTTCAACAACCTTCATCCTTTGAAGACTCTTCCCATTCAGAGGTTTTTCTATTACAGAAGCTAACTCTTTCTTCAATCCAGCTTCTACTAGATGTCCAACAAGACCATTCTCAGTCAGAATGTCTGAAATGAGTCTTCCCATTGGAATCCAGTTCCTCATCTTTTGATGTTTGGTTCTGACTTCTTCCCTTGACTGTTTTACATGTGTCCACAGATGATTGAAAAGAAGATACGGCAGATCCACCTTCGTGCTCTGACTCATACAGTACATAAAGTACATCTGATCAGTGTTTACATAGTCAAGAGAGTTTGAGGACTTCCTGTGGTGAATGCAACCCATAAAGATCATGGCCCAGATCCTGTAGTTTGGCTTCAGATATTTCACCTTGTTAGAAGCTTCTCCAGATGAGCAAACTTATCTATACACACCAGTCATATCCACATGCCCAGCTGGAAGATTTGTGACACCATTAGTTTCCTCAGAGCCTATGAGCTTCCTTATCAGACCTTCAGTTATGACGATTTCTTTACCCATAACATATGAAACAATGAACTTAGGGCAAGTAGAAGCATGGATCTAAAATTCCTTTACCAGACAAGGATAAGCTGGTCCCATCAGCCTATCAAAGAACTTAGTCAAGCATTGAGAATCAACAATAGGACAAAGATCATACCCATTTTCAGCAATAGATTCAAAGTTAACAATGGATTCACACAGTACTTCCAGTTTGTCAACAGGTGTGAATAATGTTCTAACAGGTTCCTTGAAAGCAACAACACCCATGTTGGAAGATAAGACAGCAGCCATAGAAGATTGAAACTGAGCAGAAGTTGATGAAGAAGTAACCATTGATGTTCTTGAGAGAGTTTTAGGGTTACAAACGGTTTTGGGTTTGGGAGAGAGATGGAAACAATGAAACAAGCAGAAATGCATACAAGAGTGTGAGAGAGTGAAAAGTGTGAAAAGTGAAGTGTTATGGTATTTATAGAAGAAATTAGAGCATACAAGAGTCACACATTCAGCACGCTTACACTTAGCATTTAATAAAAGGAATATAATCATTTCAAGCAATTAATGATTCTGACAATTGGGGGGAAAACGAGAAACTCAATATTCAAAAACAGTGCCTCAAACGTCAATTCAGTAATGTGCACTCCATCTTTTCAGATTCAGAGTTACACGTGTTTGCTTGCATGTGCTTCTGAAACTTCTTTGAGAAATGAAACGTTAGCCAACGTTCAGATCCTCTAAGGCTTGTTAGTTCAGATTTGCACACAATAAAATAATAAATGATAAATAGATGTAATACTTCAGAGTTAAAACATTTTCATCTGAGAAAATTTTCTTCTGATAAACATTTTACTCTGGACAGAAATCCATGCTTATATTTTTCAGAATAAATTTAAATCTATCTTCAGCAAGGGGTTTTGTAAAAATATCAGCCCATTGATGATCTGTATCAACAAAGTTTAAACTGATAATTTCCTTTTGAACATAGTCTCTGATGAAGTGATGTTTTATCTCTATATGCTTTGCCTTAGAGTGTAAAATAGGATTTTTAGACAAGCATATAGCAGAAGTATTACCACAGAAGATTGAAATATTACTCTCGTGGATCTGATAGTCTTCTAGTTGACTCTTCATCTAGAGCATCTGAGTGCTACAACCAGCAGCAGCAATGTATTCTGCCTCTGTTGTTGAAAGTGCAATTGTGGGTTGCTTCTTGCTGAACCAAGAGATCAAATGACTTCCAAGAAATTGGCAGCTTCCAGAAGTACTCTTTCTTTCAACTCTGACTCCAACATAGTCAGCATCACGGAGTCCAACTAATTTATAATCATCAGATCTTCTGTAACACTAAACCACATTAGTAGTACCTTTCAGATACCTTAGAATCCTCTTAACAACTATTAAGTGAGATTCTCTAGGATCTGATTGGAATCTGGTACACAGACAAACACTGAATAGAATATCAGGTCTAGAAGCAGTCAAATACAGAAGAGATCCTATCATACCTCTGTAGAGCTTTTGATCAATCTTCTTACTTACCTCTTCCTTACCAAGAGTGCTTGTAGGATGCATTGGAGTTTTAGCTAATTTGCTTTCAGTCATATTAAACTTCTTCAGAAGCTTCTTCACATACTTAGTCTGATGTATGTGTCGCTACTCGAAAAAATGCATCGTGCAACGACGGGGAGGCGAAAAGAAAGGACAGAAGAGTCGCCACCGAACTTTATTTATCCCATGAGGGGAAAGGAAAATATCGAGAAAACCTTAAGAAAAGAATGGATAAGATGGTCTCGTAACTATGAACGGGTTCAGAAGCCGGTTATGCGAAGGGAAGGTATTAGCACCCCTCGCATCCATCGTACTCGATGGGAACCTTTTGTTTGTCGATGTGTGATTATATTTGCTTAAATATTATGCTATAAAGAGAGTGTTCCAAGGGATAGAAAGAAGGGTTTAGAAACGGGGAAAGAGAAGTAATGGGGGGAAGAAGGGAGGGAACGGACTCGGTAGGACTTCGCAGTCCTAGGCCTACGTATTCTCAACAGATATGAGAAAATCAGAGTCGACGTAGTTCGGGAAACTACAGATAGGGGGGATTGTGCTCGCCAAAACATCGTCGCCTTGTGCCTACGTATTCTCATCTGGCATGAGAAATCAGAGCAGCCGTAGTTCGGCCAACTACGGGTGAAAGGTGAAAAAGGGAGCTCGCCAAGACATCACCGTCTTGTGCCTACGTATTCTCATCTGGCATGAGAAATCAGAGCGAACGTAGTTTGTGCTAACAGTGTGTTGATGTCTTTACGGATGATGCTATCGTGCGCATTCTAGCAGTTAGGTGTTTTGCAGCTCGCTCGTTGGAGACTTAGGCATTACCTGTTTGCGGTAGAACGGACGTAACATATCCTTTTGAGAGATTGATTAGTTTTCGCCACGCGAGGCAAGAAGTCACGTTTGATAGATTGGATTGTTTTTTAGGGGGCGAGACAGGTCCTCGGATAGTAACCCCTACGGGTAGTACCCAATTCGTTATCTCAAAGTTTTTGTTATAAAAGGGTGTGGCGAACGAGGCGTCTTTGTATTGAAAGACGAGCGTCGAAACCACCCTCGCTACAGTGGGCATCCCTACGCTCGGAGAAGAAGAGGTCTACACCTAATCCTCTCTCTTTAATTCAATGCAAAGAGAACTTCATTCTCTTATTAAAGTGTTTTTGGTTTTGAATGGTAAGTGCTTTGCGACAGAGAACCCTACGGTAAACGTCAGCACTCGGGATAGGAGAAGGCCTACGCCTAACCACTCCACGACCATTCAAGTTTTGTATATGAAAAGGAATTGAAAATGCACTCGGTACAGGACCGAAGTTTTAGGTGTGAAAATTGTGGAAGGAAATGATGAAAAGGATAGGTGGTGGACAAAGTCGCATCTTCGTATTGAAAGACGAGTATCGAGACCACCCTCACTACAGTGGGCATCCCAACATTCGGAGAAGAAAAGGTCTACACCCAATCTTCTCTCTTTAATTCGATACGAAGAGAAATCAATTTATTATGGTTTGAAAATGGACTCGGCACTAGACCGAGGTTTTAGGAGGAAAAGGGGTGGAAGCGTCTTCGTATTGAAAGATGAGTGTCGAGACCACCCTCACTACAGTGGGCATCTCGGCACCCGGAGAGGAAGAAAGTCTACACTTAATCCCCTCGTTTAGTTCAATACAAAGATGATTTGATTTTTGAAGATGGTTTGTCAGTGTTTTTGAATCGAGTCGGGACAAGTAATGAAGAGAGAAAAGAGGTGGTCTCAGATCCAACATTACTTATCAATAATTTGACTGGTAATGAATTACGGAGGTCTCGTCATCGACCAAAACGAAGAGAAATGGGACAAAATGCCCAATAACAAATGCGAAATAAAATTTAACTTAAAAATAGAAAACAAACTATAAAGTCCAATAAATAAAAGTTATAAACTAATATATATAAAAAAAGCTATTATAAAAATATAATATATACATAATATACTTTAAAAGAAAATATAAAAATTCTAACCATAATATAATATATATAATATATACTAAAAAAGAAATTAATATATAATCATATAATTTATTTACAAAAGAAAAGAAAATTAAAACAAAAAAAAACACATTTGCAATAACTAAATTACATATAAAAACACAAAAATAATAAAATAAATAAACATAAAAATTTATTAGAAAAAAAAGAAAACATAGATAACAGGGTCACAACAAAACCACGATGGAACTCAGTTTACCCAAATTCCGTTTTCACTCTCAGCTTTTCCGTCCTCCCGCCGTCTGTGCTTCTTCGTCACAACTCTTCTTCTCAATTGCTGCTTTCTTTTTCTCTTTCGATCTTACCGCACTTCGCTTCACACTCTCACTCTCACCGTCTACATCTCTTTTTCAATTTGGTTTTATGATGTGGTCTTGCGGTGGTCAGAGTTTCTTGGTGATTTAAAGGCTGTTATGGGTTTAGGAGGAGGTTGACGGTGGAAGAAAGGGAAGGGTTGTATCACGGTGGGTTGAAGGAATAAGATGGTTCATGGAAACGGTGGAGAAATGGAGATTTATAGTTGAAGTGCTAATGGTGAGTTTCGTTTGGTGTTGTGTAGTGGTTCTAAAAGGTCTTGTCGTGGTGAGTCAAAGTTTTCGGAATGGGTTATGGTTGTCTGAAGACGAGTGATTGATGAGGGTTTTCAAGTGATTTCGAAGATGAGTAAATCGGAGGTGAGTTTTGAAGTTGGAAGATGAAGACTTATGGGTAAGTTTGTTTTTGTTCATGGCTTGGATTTTGATGTTGACTATGAAGAAAATGCGAGCCTGGGTTTGTTGTTTGAGGCTCGAAGGTTCGTGGTTGAAGACGGGGTTTCGGAGAATGGGTTAATGGCATTAAGGTTTGTTGAAGAGTTGGAGTGAGTTCGATATTTGTGTTTGGTGAATCGAATCTGGATTTCAAAATGAAGTTCTTGAAGGTTGTTTAGAGTAAAGTTTCTGGGTTGTGTTGTAGTGAGGGTTTGAAGCTTTGAGCTTCTGAAGTAGGTGAAGGTTCGGTAATGTGAAGCGTGGTTTTCTGGGCTTCGGTTTGAACAAGTTCAGAGAGTTTGTGTTGGAAGGTGAATGTTGAAACTGAAAGAGGAGTTTAGGGAGAGATGTTAGGGATGGTGAGGGTGAGTTTGTTACATTTGTGAGGGAAATCTGAAGATTGTATGAGTGTTGTTAGTTTTTCTGGTGATAGTTTTTAATGATGATGGAAATTTTGAAGCTGAGGTTATGATGTTGTGTGATTCAAAGGTGAAGGTTATTGTTGTGTTATGTGATTCTCAGGTTTTTGTTTCAAGGCTATCAGATGAGTGTTTTTTTTTCCTTTTTTTCAGAGTTGTATGGTTTTATTTGTGTGTAATTATTTTGAAGTGTTGGTTGTGAACTTATGCAGGTCTTGTCTGGCATGGGTGTCAAAGCATAGCAGAGTGTGTTTGTTGGTCTGGTGTGAGTTTGTAGCAGGGTAGTGGTGTGGTAAAGCAGAAGTTGCAGGTTATGGCTTGTTGGAGCAGACTTGTCTGGTTTGCAGCAGGCTGGTGTGTGGGCTGGTATGGAGTGGATTTGTGAGTTACTGTGTGTAGCAGGTTTGGTATGGCGGTACGGTTGTGCAGGAATTTGGCAGCAGATGGATTTTTGATACTTTGTGCAGGATGTACACAGAAAGCAGGTCTGAAATTTGGGCTTGTTGTAGGCTTGTAGCAGTGGTACGGTTTTGGTTTAACGGCGTTTGCAACAATGACTGCATTTTCTGCTGCTGTTGCTGCTGCTGAGACCACCGAAGTATGAACTCCAAATGTGGGCAGTTTTCTAGAAGAGATGCAAGTGCATCAATTAATCGCTGAAGATAATTGTATGGGATTCATGTGGCAACTGCTAGAATATCTGCTGGACTAACGGCAAAAATACATTTTTTAATGAAAGAGTCTTCATTTAAGCGAAGTCTGAGGATTAATGCCCTGCTTGGTTGATTTTCATCCAGCGCTTTATCAACAGTCTCTGGCGTGACATCTATGTCTAGGTCAGTCGGATCAAATATGAATGATTCATCAACAGAATAAACTAAAACTCCCTCAGTCGTTGCTGCTACAAAACTCCTCCCAGTAGGTGCAATTCTAAGGCATTTTGTTTGAATAATAGGTCCTCCACGGTTAGCTACAGATCCTGGCATATTTTGTCCTAGGTTCCCTCGTGTTTGTCTTTCAACACCTTCTTCAATGTCACTGCTATAATCATTAATCAAATCTAGAGGGCCAGCTTCGGTCATATTCTTTGAGTTTAAAAAGTCAAGCACACCATCTAATGAAAGATTATGAGTTATCTGGAAGTGTCACAGCAAAACCTGATCGGCAACATCATACATGCAGACATATCTGCTACTGCCCCCGGCTAATATGTAGCTTCCGTCAGCTGAATAACACAGGGTCGTGAAACACTTCCCAGTACTTGAGTTAGCAAATGATCGACGGTCAGTCATAAGACGGCCTCCTGCAATATTTCTAGAACCTTCAATTGTATACATCAGTACACCATCGATTGGATCCCAAAAATGAATTTGCCCATCCAATGTACTGCAAGCTAGCTGTCTTCCATCTGGACGATAAGCTACTGTCAGAACATCATGTGTGTGAGGCCATGTTTCAAAGTGACTGCACCTGAGATACTCCTTTTCCTATGAAATGTACAGCTGAAACTAAAGCATTTTTTCTGACTTGAAGTTTATAAGGATTCTTTATTTTTGAATACAAACCACCATTGTGTTCAGTTTTATCCTTTACGTCAACAATTCCATGAGGTGAATCCATTGGGTGCTTTTGCAATGCTCAAAACATCAAAGTCCAGTGCTATTTTTTGACAAGTCCCTCAAGCGTCAGTGATCCAACAACGACTAAAGCACGGAATTTGGAATCAGGTCCTACATTTTCATCCTCGACAATCTCCAGTGCTGCTGATAGAACTTGAGATTAACCTTCTTGATCCTTAGATTCAATCAAATAGTACTGCATAATTTGGTATCAATGTAGAGTAGGACAACTGCAAATTTTTGTTTGTAGATGAACTACAGCACGAGAAAGCATCAAGAATCTCACTGCGATGTTTTAGCAACCAATTGTAGTAGCATGAATTCTTAAAGAGATTAGTGACAGCACGAACACTGGTCAACAGATTTGCAGGGATTGTTGGGTTTATGGTAACCTTCTTAATCCCTTCCATTAAAATGTCTTTTTCAGATTCAAGATGCTTGTGAAGTGCAACAGCCCCTTCTGGGTGAAGAACTAACATTCTTACAATATCAATGACAGGAAATATCATTGTGTTTGGCCATGAAGATAGCATTTTCAGTAGCAAGGCTACTTCAGAGTCTGCAAATTTACTGGAATGATAATGTGAAGTATCTTTCAGTGTTTTAACAATGGCATCCAGTCTGGAAACATCCAACTCAGCTAAAGACAACTTCTGGTTTCTTTTTATATTCAATAGCCAAAACTTCTTTTGGAGCGACAATTTTGTTGTCAATAGACTGATCCTTGGGAACTATTACTCCCTGGGGAGCATCTCTCACATAGTCTTCCATCATTTTTCGAACTCTTTCCACATCACACCCATGTCTCGGTGCAGCATAAATGTTCGACATCACTGCATAGTTTACACTCTTTTCTGGCTCAATGATGAAGAGTTTTTCTGCAGCCAATTTAGCAAGATCTATATTTGAATGTAGTTTGCAAGATCCAATAAATGCTCCTAAGGTATCTGATTCAGCTTGAATTGGCATTGACTTCAAGAATTCAAAAGCTTCATTTATAAGACCGTATCTCCCTAGAAGGTCAACAACGCATGCATAATGTTCTGTATCAGGACCAATTTGATACACATTGGTCATTAATTTGAAGTAGTGAAGTCCCTTTGTCACAAGCTCGTGATGACCACATGCAGTGAGAACGCCGAGAAGAGCGATTTTATCCGGTATTATGCCACGAGAGAGCATCTTCTCAAACATCTCAGTAGCTTCTTTGGCTAGTCCGTGGAATGCATATGCATATATCAATGAAGTCCATGTAACTAGATCAAGTTGTGAAGTTAATTCAAAACATTTAAATGCACTAGTAATGCTACCACACTTGGAGTAAGCACTGATCAAAGAATTGACAACAGATAAAAAAGTCATGACACAATATCTTAACTGCAAAAGCATGTGATTGCAGTGTTTCGGTAATAGCAGAAGCATAGCCACATGAACTAATAACACTGGAAATAATCAATTTATCAGGAAGAAACCCTTCTCGAAGCATATCTCTGAGAAGCTTCATAACTTCCTTGCCATCACCGTAATTTCCACACCCAACAACCATGGTGTTCCATGCCACAACATTTCGAATCGGCATCTCATTGAATACTCTACATGCATCGATTATGTTTTCATTTTTTGCATACATGTTAATCAATGCACTAGCCACCAAAATATCCGAGTCAAACGAATGTCTCAGAACAAGACTGTGAATCTGTTTTCCAAAATCATAATATTCCAAAGCATCGT
This sequence comes from Lathyrus sativus, assembly GCA_963859935.3. NCBI lineage: Eukaryota > Viridiplantae > Streptophyta > Magnoliopsida > Fabales > Fabaceae > Lathyrus > Lathyrus sativus. The sequence continues at coordinate 53,339,750 of OZ012741.1, read as the reverse complement.
CACTTATCACACTGATCATTCTACTAAAAGTAAACTCATCCCCGTTCGCAACATCCAACCTCATCAAATTGAACATGCTAAAAGCCTCTTCCGGTAACAATTGAAGGTATAGCAAGAAATCGTCACATTCCACATAACCCAATCCCTAAATGGAACAAGACAAAAAAAAAACTCCTTGCATTCTCAACGAAACCACATTTTGCATATAAATCAACAAGAGCACAACCAACAAAACAGTCCAAATCAAATCCAACTTTCACTATAAAACAGTGCAACTGAATTCCCATCTCAGCATCATGAAACATTCGAGTAATTCTCATTGTCGTGTGATCCAACAACACCGCGAATCATAATATTCCAGGACACAACATTTCTCACAGGCAATTCATCAAACAGCTTCTCTGCATCTTCAGTTTCTTTACATTTAAGATAAACACTCAAAATCTGATTCTTGATCTGACGTCACTTAGATTGTAGCTGAACCATAATCATTCCTCATAAACTGGATTTCTCAAAGCCTTGGAATCAGAAAAAGATCATCAATCCATACTGTACACGCTCCTGTCTTGACAAACTTCACGTGAATCTTGCAACAATTTATCCCAACCCTGATTAGAAAACGAGTTGAATCTTGATAATCTGTAACCATGAAACACCTGGCTTTGTCATGGCCTTGACGAAGTGGGAACAAGTAAAATACTTGTTTGTCCAAGATGAGGGCAAACTTCACTTGAATTCCAACCATTGCTACCCTTGACCTGATCACTTTGCTTGACGACTTGAATATAACCTCCTTGATCAGGTTAAAAAAAACCTTGATAATTCTTCTTGTTAGACACACATACCTCGATCCCCTGTGGAATGCAAAATGTTATGCAATGCTAATGCTAATGATGCAATATAACATAAGCCAAAGAGGTTGGTCAAATTTTGGGGTACAACAGTTGCCCCTATTCAAACGGCTTGGACCTGAAGGGATGAAAGGTGAACAACTTTCATACAATCAAGGTAAAAGACGGTTGAATACCCAAGAACCCGGAAATTTGATAACCGCGAAACGAGCCTCTGACATCGCCGCCGGGCACCCATATTAAGTAGAACGTCTGACCTCGCTGTCAACTCTTAATAGCATCTAACCTCGCCGTCAGAACTCAACGTCTAAACGGTAAACCACCTGACTTCGCCGTTAATCTTCAATATGCTCTGACTTCGCCATCAAAAACTTTTTCAAAATTGTCTTCTGACTTCGTCGTCAATTCTCAAAATAATCTGACTTCGCCATCAATTCTCAAAATAATCTGACTTCGCCGTCAATTTTTTTAACACAATCTGACTTCGCCGTCGGTCCTCTATTAAATACAAACAGATATTGAATCCAAAGATACAATCTTTTGACATCGCCGCCAAGACAAACATTCAGCATCGCCGCTGAAAAACTAAATCCCTTGACATCGCCGTCAAAACAAAAACGCTCAACATCGCCGTTGAAGAATCAAATCACTTGACATCGCCGTCAAATTTACAAACTTTCAGCATCGCCGCTAAAAAAAACCCAATTACTTGACATCGCCGCCAAAACAAACTTTCAACATCGCCGCCGAAAAAAACCAATCATCTGACATCGCCGTCAGAAACAAATTCTCAACCTCGTTGTTGAAGCATTAAATCATCTGACATCGCCGTCAGAAACAAATTCTCAGCATCACCGCTGAAGAACAATCACTTGACATCGTCGTCAAAACACGCATTCAACCTCGCCGCTGAAAAAACCAAATCACTTGACATCGCCGTCAAAACAAATATTCAGCATCACCTGCTGAAAAACTAAATCATCTAACATCACCGTCAGAAACAAAATTCTCAACATCGCCGCTGAAGGATATGATTACTTTTGACATTTCCGTCAAAACAAACTTTCAACATCGCCGCTGAAACTAAATCATCTGGCATCACCGTCAGAACAAACTTCTCAACATCGCCACTGAAAAACTCAATCACTTGACATCGCCGTCAAAACAAATATTCAGCATCACCTGCTGAAAAACTAAATCATCTAACATCGTCGTCAGAAACAAAATTCTCAACATCGCCGCTGAAGGATATGATTACTTTTGACATCGTCGTCAAAACAAACTTTCAACATCGCCGCTGAAACTAAATCACTTGACATCGCCGCCAAGAACAGACATCCAACATCGCCGTTGAAGAACTAAATTACTTGACATCGCCGCCAAAACTTTCGCTAAATATGAGCGAGCAACAAGATTCACGATATTAAGACTAATCATTGATGATAACCGCAAAAGAATTCCGCTGGGGAAACAAGATGAGTCTGGGTCTAGCCAACACACGGGCAAAGATACTAATCATCTGCGAGATTCACTTGAAACAAAAGGGTAATGGCCTGGCTTATGTTTCACATGCATATGTTTGAATATGACGAAATGCTCCATGCGAAATGGAAATGCTTCGCGTTTGGGTAGATGTTATGCATGTATGTAGATGCTAATGAACCATTTCAGCAAAATAAATGCTAAAGAGAAAGAGCCAACTCCGTTGGGTCAGAGCTAGGTACGTATAGCGCAAACAAACTCATGCTGGGGAATACAAGCCTTGGATGGCCTCCGAGAAAAACTTCTGGGTAAAACTGCTCTGCTAAGAATAAATCCATTCCGCTGGGGATCCAAATCAAACTCTGCTGCGGAAAATGTCCCGGGGGGCTTATTAGCCTATAACTCTTTTGGGAATCAAACGGCTTGGCTGGAGACAACAACTCCATTCTGCCGGGGAAATCAACCGCGAATGTTTAGCCAGAATAATTCTACTGGGTAAACACAGATGAGTGCTGTGAAATAACTCTCTTCTGCCGGAGATTGAATCCACTATTTGCTAGGGACTTTGAATAAGACTTACTGGGAGCTTATCCCAAACTATCTCTGCTGGGGATGGAGATAAACAATCTCTGAGTCAGTTCCACTCTGTGGGGAAGGAAATTAACTCCGCTAACTTGGCTGGGGATTAGATAAGGAGGGAATCAACATCAATCTCTGCTTGGGGAAAATGAGAAGTAAACTTCAACAATACTTCCGTTTGAGGAATGAGTCAATGACCTAGACTCTGAAGGGAAAGAAGTCAACCATTTAGACTCTGTGGGGATAACAATACTGTACTCGCCTCACTGCTGGGGAAATAAACCCAAATCTGCTTCTATAACTCTGATAAGCTCTGAAGACATGGAGAGGAACACATCTCCTTTGTTTCCAATTTTGCCCCAGCCTGTGGGACCTGATGGTTAGATATGAACTGCCTCGGCGCTTCGAACCCCGAAGAAGTGCTTCAAGTCAATTTCCTTTCTGGATAAGGATAGTTGTCGTGCTCCTGGGGTGGCCTGCCCCAGCTTTGAAGTGATTTTGGCCTGATTGGCTGAATTGGAGAAGTGCCTTTGACTTCGAGAGATTTACCTAATCTCGACCTGATTGCCCCAGATTAACGGACCTTAGGAAATGGAGTCTTCGGCTGGCCTTCGAGTGGTTTGATGAATCTCGACCTGATTGCCCCAGATTAACTGCATCTAGGAATGACCGACTCCGCTTATGTTTACCTGATGTGACTTGCCCCTTCTCAAAGGAGTACTCGGGCGCTCTATATCTTATTTCTATCAAACTTCGCATTGTAGAAACTTTCCTGATGTCAAATGCTTTCTCGCGAGTAAAACAATCTGTTTTGCAAAAGATAATATTAACGCCATGCATATGACAGTTTTGAAATCCAGGTCTGTTCACTGGAAAAAATTGTGGCATTTAGTGAACGAATCACTTATCATAAATATCAATATCCATACCCATGGGGTAAGAAAAATCCTTTTAGGAGTCAGTTTCGACATGATCTTTACCGAAGTATGCTTTCGAAATAAACCTGCTTTAATTAGTACTTTTAAAGGTTGTAACTTGGTCAGGTTCATGGTTTGAGAGAAAGGATATAAGGCTCAAAGTTCTGTTTAACCCACCCACTCTCCTTAATATTCTTCAATCCTATGTTCAGCTAATTCGACACAAGCGCTCACTTCTCAAAGGTTAAATGACCAGAGTGATGGTTCGGGAAACCACAAGTTTGTGGAGTGACAGTCACTCGCTTTCGTCTTTGGTGCCTGGAGTCACACGACTTGTTTTTCATCATCATTCATTCCCTATTTTTGCCTGGACTGGCTCTTTTGAGTATATCATTTGATTTCGAAGTCCAGCGGGATGCCCTAATTTTTCCTAAGCCATTTGTTTTCAAGTTATCGACTTAGCGGGCTTTCTTTCTTTTTTTCTTTCTTTTGATTCTTTTTTTGAACAAATCGTATGACACCGGCTTGTCTGACTTGTTGAAGGGGTTGTGACTGTCTCACCCCTTGGCTGGTGAAGGATAACCACTGTGGTTCTTTAGGTACGACCTATATAGGTGTGATTGATCCTTGAACAGGAACACCCCTTTATGCAATTTAGATATTTAGTCGAATTAACTGACACCTACCCTGCCCCAGGTTAAGATTGAGGGTTTTTCGCCTTCGGAAAGAAACTCCTACTGCTAGGCTCAAAGGGGTTAACAAGGGATTATCTTCCTTATATCTCCGGTGTTTAGGAATTTGAAACAATACCTGTACATCATCAGCAATGGTTTTAATTCAAAAAGCATACATTCGGAAGTTTGCGTCTTTAAATTTCGTCATCCTCCCTCAAGGAATTCCGTTTAAACAAGCGTTTGACATTAATGGAAAAGCAATATTGAGTGAACACGAATGGATTTAATCAAAACATGCATATTCATTTCATTATCATTATCAATCGAAAACAAACACGTCTTACAAATGAAATTTGCAAATAAGTTCACACTTAAACAGAAAAGGAACTACAAATGCAAAGGAATAACATGATAGAGAGATTGCCAGCTTCGGGGAACTGGGCTTTCATTCTTGACTTGCTGCTGAACCAGCCATCTTTAGAATTGCTCATCGAAATCCTTTTGATACTCTTCTGAACATATGCTCTCGGTGAATCCCTCCATGACATTAGCTGCCGAACCCATATGACTTGACGAAGGAAGATCGTTGATCTGAATACCCTGAGGCGTGATTGAAAACCTGTTGGAGTCCAGCAGAGTCTGAACCTGGCTTCTAAGCACCTTACAGTTTTCAGTTGAATGCCCCTGTGCCCCAACATGGTACTCACAGCGGGCGTTGACATCAGAATCTGAAGGATGTGGAGAAGTCTCCGGATCAGCTTTCTTCGGCACTATCAAACCACCTCTGATCAAGTCTGGCAATATCTGACTGTACGACAACGACAACTGAGTGAAATGTCTCTCTGGCTTCCTCAGTCTTCGTCGGGCGTGCTGACGCGGCTGATGACGGTATGAATGTTGACTATGAACAGTTAAAACATGTGGAGATCGAATTTGAGGTATCAGAGACTCCCTTTGTTCAGGAACTCTCATCCTCAGGCTTGGCCTAGGAACGAGCAATAGCTGCGGGCAGGAAGACTCTAAGGTCACAGATTGCAAGACAGGCTCCTGACCTGATACGACTTCAGGGGAGAGAATAGAAACATCCACATCTTCCGGAATAAGACCATTGCTCGGCATGAACTCAAATGCTCTTGAATCGATTAAATCCTGAACCTTGTGCTTAAAGGCTTTGCAGTTCTCGATACTATGCCCTGGTGCCCCAGAATGGAAATCACAACGGGCTCTTTCATCATAGCCTTGTGGTGGCTTACCGGCAAGTGGAGACATAGTCCGGAGTTTAACCAATCGAAGTTGAAGCAAGAGTTGCAACAACTGAGCATAAGTCATAGGGATCTGGTTGAAGATTCTGTCGGACTGCTTCGTCCTTTGAGCATACCTCATAATCCTAGGATTGTCTCGGGAAACAGGAAGACGAGGAAATACTGGAACCTCAGGTTGTGTAAAATATCTTTGAGGCACTTCACGCCTTGGGAGAGGTTCCACATGTAAAGGTGGAATGGCCATCTCTGCTGCAGCTTCGGGCACATGATCGCCTTCCTTTCTCAACACATTTCTCATGACTTCTGTTATCAGGCCCATCTGAGTCTTCAACTGATGGACTTCCTCTCTAAGCACTTTCTGATCCTGAAACAAAGCTTGCATGTCCGTCATGAATTGTCCCATTTGGCTTCGGACTCCCCTCAACTCTTCTCGAATTTGTTCCATAATCGTCTTTGTTGATTTCTTTTGGTGGAGTACTGGTGAATGGCTGGATCTTCAATTCTGGAACAAACCGGATGGAAAACCACATGAAGCACTAACATCCACAGAAGTAAAACACCTCTATGCAAATGAAGAATGATGCAATATGCAAGACATGTAAAGAAATGCAAATGAATATGCAAATGCAACAGGGGATCAAATGTTGTTGTGTTGTTGATTGTGACGGACCCGCGCTTCGCCTTGAAACAACATTAGTACAAGGATCCCCCTGTAACTGTTCATACTGACAAACGGGCAGGATGAAGGTCAAAGTTCCCTGCAAGACAGCACAACGAGATATCTTTCCCCTCAGGTGGGCAATCTATCGGTTTATAAAGAGGGTATTCCAAAGGCTTTTCAAACAAAGTCCCATGCACTAACCCTCAAAAGTTTCCCCTCATAACGACTACTCGTAAGACGGTAATCCCTTCAAAAGGATGAACACAGAGTTATGTTTTAGCAACCTTCGGAATAAGGTTCTACAAAAGGTCCTCAGAATCGCGGACTCTCAAGTTGAAGATAAGAACGCCATTACGACTACACGTAAGACATAATTATTCCAACGGAGTCTCATCTGAGCGGTGAGATTCAATCCAACTCGACGAGTCCTAAGTCTCGCAAATCAGAAAGAATCCACCTCTTAACTTAGTGTGTATGCTCGAAAGCTCGGGTAAAAAGCTTTATCCGTACAACCCATCCCAATAAACCCAACAAGTTAGAGAACAAAGCATAAACAAATAAAGCAAATAAAACATAAATACGACAAACAAAATAGGCTTGGCTCGCTAGGATTCCCCAGCAGAGTCGCCAGCTGTCGCTACTCGAAAAAATGCATCGTGCAACGACGGGGAGGCGAAAAGAAAGGACAGAAGAGTCGCCACCGAACTTTATTTATCCCATGAGGGGAAAGGAAAATATAGAGAAAACCTTAAGAAAAGAATGGATAAGATGGTCTCGTAACCATGAACGGGATCGGAAGCCGGTTATGCGAAGGGAAGGTATTAGCACCCCTCGCATCCATCGTACTCGATGGGAACCTTTTGTTTGTCGATGTGTGATTATATTTGCTTAAATATTATGCTATAAAGAGAGTGTTCCAAGGGATAGAAAGAAGGGTTTAGAAACGGGGAAAGAGAAGTAATGGGGGGAAGAAGGGAGGGAACGGACTCGGTAGGACTTCGCAGTCCTAGGCCTACGTATTCTCAACAGATATGAGAAAATCAGAGTCGACGTAGTTCGGGAAACTACAGATAGGGGGGATTGTGCTCGCCAAGACATCGCCGTCTTGTGCCTATGTATTCTCATCTGGCATGAGAAATCAGAGCAGCCGTAGTTCGGCCAACTACGGGTGAAAGGTGAAAAAGGGAGCTCGCCAAGACATCGCCGTCTTGTGCCTATGTATTCTCATCTGGCATGAGAAATCAGAGCGAACGTAGTTCGTGCTAACAGTGTGTTGATGTCTTTACGGATGATGCTATCGTGCGCATTCTAGCAGTTAGGTGTTTTGCAGCTCACTCGTTGGAGACTTAGGCATTACATGTTTGCGGTAGAATAGACGTAACATATCCTTTTGAGAGATTGATTAGTTTTCACCACGCGAGGCAAGAAGTCACGTTTGATAGATTGGATTGTTTTTTAAGGGGCGAGACAGGTCCTCGGATAGTAACCCCTACGGGTAGTACCCAATTCGTTATCTCAAAGTTTTTGTTATAAAAGGGTGTGGCGAACGAGGCGTCTTCGTATTGAAAGACGAGCGTCGAAACCACCCTCGCTACAGTGGGCATCCCTACGCTCGGAGAAGAAGAGGTCTACACCCAATCCTCTCTCTTTAATTCAATGCAAAGAGAACTTCATTCTCTTATTAAAGTGTTTTTGGTTTTGAATGGTAAGTGCTTTGCGACAGAGAACCCTACGGTAAACGTCAGCACTCGGGATAGGAGAAGGCCTACGCCTAACCACTCCACGACCATTCAAGTTTTGTATATGAAAAGGAATTGAAAATGCACTCGGTACAGGACCGAAGTTTTAGGTGTGAAAATTGTGGAAGGAAATGATGAAAAGGATAGGTGGTGGACAAAGTCGCATCTTCGTATTGAAAGACGAGTATCGAGACCACCCTCACTACAGTGGGCATCCCAACATTCGGAGAAGAAAAGGTCTACACCCAATCTTCTCTCTTTAATTCGATACAAAGAGAAATCAATTTATTATGGTTTGAAAATGGACTCGGCACTAGACCGAGGTTTTAGGAGGAAAAGGGGTGGAAGCGTCTTCGTATTGAAAGACGAGTGTCGAGACCACCCTCACTACAGTGGGCATCTCGGCACCCGGAGAGGAAGAAAGTCTACACTTAATCCCCTCGTTTAGTTCAATACAAAGATGATTTGATTTTTGAAGATGGTTTGTCAGTGTTTTTGACTCGAGTCGGGACAAGTAATGAAGAGAGAAAAGAGGTGGTCTCAGATCCAACATTACTTATCAATAATTTGACTGGTAATGAATTACGGAGGTCTCGTCATCGACCAAAACAAAGAGAAATAGGACAAAATGCCCAATAACAAATGCGAAATAAAATTTAACTTAAAAATAGAAAACAAACTATAAAGTCCAATAAATAAAAGTTATAAACTAATATATATAAAAAAAGCTATTATAAAAATATAATATATACATAATATACTTTAAAAGAAAATATAAAAATTCTAACCATAATATAATATATATAATATATACTAAAAAAGAAATTAATATATAATCATATAATTTATTTACAAAAGAAAAGAAAATTAAAACAAAAAAAAACACATTTGCAATAACTAAATTACATATAAAAATACAAAAATAATAAAATAAATAAACATAAAAATTTATTAGAAAAAAAAGAAAACATAGATAACAGGGTCACAACAAAACCACGATGGAACTCAGTTTACCCAAATTCCGTTTTCACTCTCAACTTTTCCGTCCTCCCGCCGTCTGTGCTTCTTCGTCACAACTCTTCTTCTCAATTGCTGCTTTCTTTTTCTCTTTCGATCTTACCGCACTTCGCTTCACACTCTCACTCTCACCGTCTACATCTCTTTTTCAATTTGGTTTTATGATGTGGTCTTGCGGTGGTCGGAGTTTCTTGGTGATTTAAAGGCTGTTATGGGTTTGGGAGGAGGTTGACGGTGGAAGAAAGGGAAGGGTTGTATCACGGTGGGTTGAAGGAATAAGATGGTTCATGGAAACGGTGGAGAAATGGAGATTTATAGTTGAAGTGCTAATGGTGAGTTTCGTTTGGTGTTGTGTAGTGGTTCTAAAAGGTCTTGTCGTGGTGAGTCAAAGTTTTCGGAATGGGTTATGGTTGTCTGAAGACGAGTGATTGATGAGGGTTTTCAAGTGATTTCGAAGATGAGTAAATCGGAGGTGAGTTTTGAAGTTGGAAGATGAAGACTTATGGGTAAGTTTGTTTTTGTTCATGGCTTGGATTTTGATGTTGACTATGAAGAAAATGCGAGCCTGGGTTTGTTGTTTGAGGCTCGAAGGTTCGTGGTTGAAGACGGGGTTTCGGAGAATGGGTTAATGGCATTAAGGTTTGTTGAAGAGTTGGAGTGAGTTCGATATTTGTGTTTGGTGAATCGAATCTGGATTTCAAAATGAAGTTCTTGAAGGTTGTTTAGAGTAAAGTTTCTGGGTTGTGTTGTAGTGAGGGTTTGAAGCTTTGAGCTTCTGAAGTAGGTGAAGGTTCGGTAATGTGAAGCGTGGTTTTCTGGGCTTCGGTTTGAACAAGTTCAGAGAGTTTGTGTTGGAAGGTGAATGTTGAAACTGAAAGAGGAGTTTAGGGAGAGATGTTAGGGATGGTGAGGGTGAGTTTGTTACATTTGTGAGGGAAATCTGAAGATTGTATGAGTGTTGTTAGTTTTTCTGGTGATAGTTTTTAATGATGATGGAAATTTTGAAGCTGAGGTTATGATGTTGTGTGATTCAAAGGTGAAGGTTATTGTTGTGTTATGTGATTCTCAGGTTTTTGTTTCAAGGCTATCAGATGAGTGTTTTTTTTTCCTTTTTTTCAGAGTTGTATGGTTTTATTTGTGTGTAATTATTTTGAAGTGTTGGTTGTGAACTTATGCAGGTCTTGTCTGGCATGGGTGTCAAAGCATAGCAGAGTGTGTTTGTTGGTCTGGTGTGAGTTTGTAGCAGGGTAGTGGTGTGGTAAAGCAGAAGTTGCAGGTTATGGCTTGTTGGAGCAGACTTGTCTGGTTTGCAGCAGGCTGGTGTGTGGGCTGGTATGGAGTGGATTTGTGAGTTACTGTGTGTAGCAGGTTTGGTATGGCGGTACGGTTGTGCAGGAATTTGGCAGCAGATGGATTTTTGATACTTTGTGCAGGATGTACACAGAAAGCAGGTCTGAAATTTGGGCTTGTTGTAGGCTTGTAGCAGTGGTACGGTTTTGGTTTAACGGCGTTTGCAACAATGACTGCATTTTCTGCTGATGTTGCTGCTGCTGAGACCACCGAAGTATGAACTCCAAATGTGGGCAGTTTTCTAGAAGAGATGCAAGTGCATCAATTAATCGCTGAAGATAACTGTATGGGATTGATGTGGCAACTGCTGGAATATCTGCTGGACTAACGACAAAAATACATTTTTTAATGAAAGAGTCTTCATTTAAGCGAAGGCTGAGGATTAATGCCCTGCTTGGTTGATTTTCATCCAGCGCTTTATCAACAGTCTCTGGCGTGACATCTATGTCTAGGTCAGTCGGATCAAATATGAATGATTCATCAACAGAATAAACTAAAACTCCCTCAGTCGTTGCTTCTACAAAACTCCTCCCAGTAGGTGCAATTCTAAGGCATTTTGTTTGAATAATAGGTCCTCCACGATTAGCTACAGATCCTGGCATATTTTGTCCTAGGTTCCCTCGTGTTTGTCTTTCAACACCTTCTTCAATGTCACTGCTATAATCATCAATCAAATCTAGAGGGCCAGCTTCGGTCATATTCTTTGAGTTTAAAAAGTCAAGCACGCCATCTAATGAAAGATTATGAGTTATCTGGAAGCGTCGCAGCAAAACCTGATCGGCAACATCATACATGCAGACATATCTGCTACTGCCCCCGGCTAATATGTAGCTTCCGTCAGCTGAATAACACAGGGTCGTGAAACACTTCCCAGTACTTGAGTTAGCAAATGATCGACGGTCAGTCATAAGACGGCCTCCTGCAATATTTCTAGAACCTTCAATTGTATACATCAGTACACCATCGATTGGATCCCAAAAATGAATTTGCCCATCCAATGTATTGTAAGCTAGCTGTCTTCCATCTGGACGATAAGCTACTGTCAGAACATCATGTGTGTGAGGCCATGTTTCAAAGTGACTGCACCTGAGATACTCCTTTTCCTATGAAATGTACAGCTGAAACTAAAGCATTTTTTCTGACTTGAAGTTTATAAGGATTCTTTATTTTTGAATACAAACCACCATTGTGTTCAGTTTTATCCTTTACGTCAACAATTCCATGAGGTGAATCCATTGGGTGCTTTTGCAATGCTCAAAACATCAAAGTCCAGTGCTATTTTTTGACAAGTCCCTCAAGCGTCAGTGATCCAACAGCGACTAAAGCACGGAATTTGGAATCAGGTCCTACATTTTCATCCTCGACAATCTCCAGTGCTGCTGATAGAACTTGAGATTGACCTTCTTGATCCTTAGATTCAATTAAATAGTACTGCATAATTTGGTATCAATGTAGAGTAGGACAACTGCAAATTTTTGTTTGTAGATGAACTGCAGCACGAGAAAGCATCAAGAATCTCACTGCGATGTTTTAGCAACCAATTGTAGTAGCATGAATTCTTAAAGAGATTAGTGGCAGCACGAACATTGGTCAACATATTTGCAGGGATTGTTGGGTTTATGGTAACCTTCTTAATCCCTTCCATTAAAATGTCTTTTTCAGATTCAAGATGCTTGTGAAGTGCAACAGCCCCTTCTGGGTGAAGAACTAACATTCTTACAATATCAATGACAGGAAATATCATTGTGTTTGGCCATGAAGATAGCATTTTCAGTAGCAAGGCTACTTCAGAGTCTGCAAATTTACTGGAATGATAATGTGAAGTATCTTTCAGTGTTTTAACAATGGCATCCAGTCTGGAAACATCCAACTCAGCTAAAGACAACTTCTGGTTTCTTTTTATATTCAATAGCCAAAACTTCTTTTGGAGCGGCAATTTTGTTGTCAATAGACTGATCCTTGCGAACTATTACTCCCTGGGGAGCATCTCTCACATAGTCTTCCATCATTTTTCGAACTCTTTCCACATCACACCCATGTCTCGGTGCAGCATAAATGTTCGACATCACTGCATAGTTTACACTCTTTTCTGGCTCAATGATGAAGAGTTTTTCTGCAGCCAATTTAGCAAGATCTATATTTGAATGTAGTTTGCAAGATCCAATAAATGCTCCTAAGGTATCTGATTCAGCTTGAATTGGCATTGACTTCAAGAATTCAAAAGCTTCATTTATAAGACCGTATCTCCCTAGAAGGTCAACAACGCATGCATAATGTTCTGTATCAGGACCAATTTGATACACATTGGTCATTAATTTGAAGTAGTGAAGTCCCTTTGTCACAAGCCCGTGATGACCACATGCAGTGAGAACGCCGAGAAGAGCGATTTTATCCGGTATTATGCCACGAGAGAGCATCTTCTCAAACATCTCAGTAGCTTCTTTGGCTAGTCCGTGGAATGCATATGCATATATCAATGAAGTCCATGTAACTAGATCAAGCTGTGAAGTTAATTCAAAACATTTAAATGCACTAGTAATGCTACCACACTTAGAGTAAGCACTGGTCAAAGAATTGACAACAGATAAAAAAGTCATGACACAATATCTTAACCGCAAAAGCATGTGATTGCAGTGTTTCGGTAATAGCAGAAGCATAGCCACATGAACTAATAACACTGGAAATAATCAGTTTATCAGGAAGAAACCCTTCTCGAAGCATCTCTCTGAGAAGCTTCATAACTTCCTTGCCATCACCGTAATTTCCACACCCAACAACCATGGTGTTCCATGCCACAACATTTCGAATCGGCATCTCATTGAATACTCTACGTGCATCGATTATGTTTTCATTTTTTGCATACATGTTAATCAATGCACTAGCCACCAAAATATCCGAGTCAAACGAATGTCTCAGAACAAGACTGTGAATCTGTTTTCCAAAATCATAATATTCCAAAGCATCGTCACTTATCACACTGATCATTCTACTCAAAGTAAACTCATCCCCGTTCGCAACATCCAATCGCATCAAATTGAACATGCTAAAAGCCTCTTCCGGTAACAATTGAAGGTATAGCAAGAAATCATCACATTCCACATAACCCAATCCCTAAATGGAACAAGACAAAAAAAAACTCCTTGCATTCTCAACGAAACCACATTTTGCAAATAAATCAACAAGAGCACAACCAACAAAACAGTCCAAATCAAATCCAACTTTCACTGTAAAACAGTGCAACTGAATTCCCATCTCAGCATCATGAAACATTCGAGTAATTCTCATTGCCGTGTGATCCAACAACACCGCGAATCATAATATTCCAGGACACAACATTTCTCACAGGCAATTCATCAAACAGCTTCTCTGCATCTTCAGTTTCTTTACATTTAAGATAAACACTCAAAATCTGATTCTTGATCTGACGTCACTTAGATTGTAGCTGAACCATAATCATTCCTCATAAACTGGATTTCTCAAAGCCTTGGAATCAGAAAAAGATCATCAATCCATACTGTACACGCTCCTGTCTTGACAAACTTCACGTGAATCTTGCAACAATTTATCCCAACCCTGATTAGAAAACGAGTTGAATCTTGATAATCTGTAACCATGAAACACCTAGCTTTGTCATGGCCTTGACGAAGTGGGAACAAGTAAAATACTTGTTTGTCCAAGATGAGGGCAAACTTCACTTGAATTCCAACCATTGCTACCCTTGACCTGATCACTTTGCTTGACGACTTGAATATAACCTCCTTGATCAGGTTAAAAAAAACCTTGATAATTCTTCTTGTTAGACACACATACCTCGATCCCCTGTGGAATGCAAAATGTTATGCAATGCTAATGCTAATGATGCGATATAACATAAGCCAAAGAGGTTGGTCAAATTTTGGGGTACAACAGTATGTAAGTGCCTTCTGGAGTTTGATTGACTTGGATTCCCAGAAAGAATCTGAGTTCTCCCATCATGCTCATCACAAATTCAGCCTGCATAGATAGAGCAAACTCCTTTCCCAGCGTAATATTGGTAGATCCAAATATAATATCATCTACATAAATTTGACAAATTAACAAGTCTTTCTTAAATGATTTACAGAAGAGAGTTGTGTCCACTTTGCCTCTAATAAAATTCTTTTCCAAAAGAAAATTACTCAGCCTCTCATACCAAGCTCTGGGAGCTTTTTTTAAGCCATAAAGTGATTTCTTAAGTTTGAAAACATATTCTGGAAATTTATCATTTTGAAAGCCAGGAGGTTGATGAACATAAACTTCCTCTTCTATAATACCATCTAAGAAGGCACTCTTAACATCCATCTGATATAGAGTGATGTTATTTTGTGCAGCAAAAGAAATGAGTAGGCGTATAGACTCTAACCTGGCCACAGGAGCATAAGTCTCTGTGTAGTAAATTCCTTCTTGCTGACTATACCCTTGAGCAACTAGCCTTGCTTTGTTTCTTACAACTTCTCCTTGCTCATTCAATTTGTTTCTGAAGACCCATTTAGTTCCAATGATGTTGAAACCTTTTGGTCTTGGAACCAGATCCCAGACATCATTTTTGGTGAATTGATTTAGCTCTTTTTGCATAGCAAGTATCCACTCATTATCATTCAGAGCCTCATCAACTGAAGTTGGTTCAATGATAGACACCAACCCAAAAAGTGACGTTCCAGATGATCTGAGAAATGACCTTGTTCTGATAGGGTCATCCTTCTTTCCAATTATCATATCCTCTGGGTGAGAGGCCTTGATTCTGGATGATGATCCTTTAACATTTGGTTCTTCAGAAATATTCAAATTGTTCATCTGAGCAGCCAATGGAGTTGCATCTGGCGTTGCTTCTGCTTGAGCTTTATCTGCCTCTGAGTCTTTAGAGTCTTTGAGAATGACTTCTCTATCTGCAGAATTTTCAAGCTGCTTTGGCTTTTGATTGCCAAGTTTATCATCAAATCTAACATGTATTGATTCCTTCACAATCTGTGTCTCAGTATTGTATACTCTGTAGCCTTTAGAGCGTTCAGAATACCCAAGCATGAAACACTTTTGTGCTTTAGAATCAAACTTGTTCAAATTCTCTTTAGTATTCAACATAAAACATACACACCCAAAAGGATGGAAATAAGAAATGTTGGGCTTTCTATTCCTCCACAGTTCATAAGAAGTGTTCTCCAGAAGAGGTTTAACTGACACTCTACTATGAATATAACAAGCTGTATTCACTGCTTCTGCCCAAAAATGTTTTGTCAGATTAGTCTCGTTGATCATGGTTGCAATGTTCTATTTTTCCTCTCTACAACTCCATTTTGTTGTGGAGTTCTAGGGCAGGAGAAATCATGTGCAATGCCATTTTCTTTAAAATATTTTTCAAAATATTTGTTTTCAAATTGACCACCATGATCACTTCTGACTTTAATAATTTTAAAATCCTTCTTGTTCTGGACTTGTTTGCAGAAGTCAATGAATTCAGCATGAGACTCATTCTTGTGTTTCAGGAATTTTACCCATGTTCATCTGTTGTAGTCATCAACAATGACTAATCCATACTTCTTGCCTCTGATGGATGCAGTTTTCACTGGTCCAAAGCAGCTCTAATGGTCTTGAGGTTGAAACCTCATTTTTTGTTTTGAAAGAAGATTTTGAAAATTTTCCTTTCTGACATGCTTCACAAAAAGCATCTGAGTTGAACTTCAACTGAGGAAGTCCTCTGACCAGATTGAGTTTATTAATCTGAGATATACGTCTCATAGTAATATGTCCCAATCTTCTGTGCCAATTGTTGCACCCCAAAATTTGACCAACATTTCTTTACCTAGCTTGTGTTTCATCTCATTCACATTAGCATTATCATTTGCATTTCATTGACATGTATGCAGGAGATCAAGAGGTATGATTACCAATCAAGAGTTACAAGACTATGAAGCTAGCTAAGAAGGTTATTCAAGTGTTCAAGGGTTGATATCTTTGTCAGAGAAGTTAGAAGATTCTCAGAGAGATTGGTTGAAACCAAGAGTGTGTGCCTCCTAACTTGAGAGTTGTGGGAGCTCCTCAGATGATTCTGAAGCTATGAGGATGGACTTGAAGCTTTGAGAGAGCTTATGAGATGTCTTGAAAGCCATCATGAAGCCTAGACATGTCATTATGCAAGATTAAGAAGACTCAGCCATGAGTGGTGCAGTTAGGGTTTGACTGGGTCAACCCTAGGTCAACTGATGATTTGGAGAGGGTTGAGACCTAATCCAAGAGCCATATGATCATGGATTGATGCATTGAGATGCTATAAGGATGATTCCAAGGTCAACTCATCATGATTTAGGAGTTTGAGAAGTTTCAAGCAAGGGTTTCTAAGGCTTGACAGTGTAAAATCCCCTAGTTTGACCCTTATCTTCAAGGCAGTTTACCTCAAGATGTGATTGTCATCTCATCTTTCCCCCAACATGAATGTTGTAGAGATTGTTATTAGCTTTAATTGGAGTACTAGAAGTCCTTGATAGGATTTTTAGAGCTCAAGTTATGACTTTGACAAGTTACAGGTCATCTGAGGTATGTGAATCTGGGGCCTTGAAAGTCACCCAACTTGCATCAAACGTTTTCCCAAGAAGGATGATTCCTATGAACTTTTGGTCAACATGAATGTTGTTCCTTATCTTCTTAGCTTTATATAGAGTACTATAAGTCCTTGATAGGATTTGTAGAACTCAACTTATGGCTTTGACAAGTCAAGGGCATTTTGGTCATTTGGAGATTATAGGTCATTTCAAGCATAAGGCCATAACTCCTATTTCCAAGCTTCAAATGGAAAAATCTTCAACATCAAACTTGCTTAAAATGATGTTTTAAGGCTATTAAGGAGGTCATGAGATGTTGAAAAGGCTTGTAGCTCAAAATGGTAAAAATGACCTAAAATGAAGGCATAAGTTAAATAAGTCAAAGTTGGAAATTGAAATTTTCAAGCTACACATCCAAACCATGGCATGTAATATACCATTTTGACTCTAGAAAACATTTTAGAAACAATGGTTCAGCCACATTTTTGATTTGAGGTCTAAATCATGGACTTGCTTTGGAAAATGGTTACTTGCATATTAAGGTACATATGCAAAACACAAGGAAGAGCAATGCACAAGCTAGCAAAGCATCCTAACACCTCATGCATCTCATCTAAGGAGATTTTCAAAGGAGAACAAGCTGCTGCAAGAGGTATAACACAAGATGGCATGTGAGATGGATTGAAATCAAAAACTCATGACATGAGAATCTCAAATTCTCATTGGATGATTCCAGAAAGTTCTGGATGGTTTAGAACCATCCTATATATGGATTAGAACTTGCTCAGATGCAAGGTTGGTGAGAGATTAGAGAGGAGAGTGAGATAGCCATTTCATTTTCTTCCATTGTAAATTGAAATCAATTCCTATATTCCACACCATTTCCATTGATTCTTTCAATCCTAACATCTTCCATTGATCATACTGAATGTGTGCATACCAAATTGAGAGCAAGATCGTGTGGGATTGAAGAGTTAGCATTTGGATTTTGGAAGCTGCAAGTCACCATCGGATTTGGAGATTCAAGCTTCTTGGATCGAATCTTTTGCAAACAGAAGCACTAACATCCATCAAGGAGTGATTCTGAAGAGTTTGAGGTGTTGAATTGAAGATTTGATCTACCTGTTACTCAGAAATTTCTAGGTTTGCAACTATTGTTCTACACCCTAATTTAAGCATAATTAGTTAGATTTGTTAGGTTAGAATGGTTAGAAATGGTTAGGAGGTGGATTCTGGAAAGTTTGAGGGCATTTGGTGAGGTTCAAGATAGTGACACCAATTTTTTTTTTATCAAGAACACGATGTATAGTGAGATATAACATGAGTTTAATAGCAATATTTAACCAGTGTGAGGTGGTGATCATTCTGAGCCAATCAATTTCAAGAATCGTTAAAGTTGAAGTTTGAGCATAGTTTTGATCTTGGATCGGGTTTAGAGATTGAGGGCATTTCAATTGATTCTAATACCATGGTTGTGATCAGGGATGAATTTAGAATAGATTAGGGTTTTGAACCATGGATTTTGGTTGAGTTTGGATGGAACCCGAGTGGAGAGGATGATGATATTTGAAGTCTGTAACAATGGTGGTTTCCCTCCACATTCATGGCTCAAGGAAGATGATGATGTGTGGGCCGTCAGATGCACAAGGACTTGTTGACTTTATCTTGATCCCACGGCCATGATGTAACCTCACGTTTGGAAAGGAGTTCTGAAGACACCCCAAAACGCAGCGTACCACTTAAATTGGAGTCTTGGGCTTAAGTTGATTTTGATAATCACGCCCCCATCCATGGCCCATTGTAGATTTGAACTGATTTTCTTTACTTTCTGCACCGTGCTTTTTTATTTTTCTTTATATTTTTCTCATTTAATTTCTGAGGTAAAATTGGGCCTAGCGCATTTACTAATCACACCCCCATTTAGAGCCCATCTGGATAATGAACTGCACACCATTGCTATCTGCACCAAACATTTCACATTTTATTTTCTTTTTCTTCATTTTTCTTTAATCTTTGGAAAATCATATTAAATAGAAAATTAATGATTTTTACGTGGGGATTTTTTCTCCTATTTCACATTTATGTCTAGAAAATTATAAAATCAAAACATTTGCATTTCATGCATTTTTAATATTTTTTGTGTATTTTCTCTTTTAATAGCTTTCAATTCATTTTATGTTGATGCATAGTTTTGTAGAATTTTTTTTAGATAGTTCCTTTTCAATTTTTAGGCCATTCTTTTTAGGATAGTTAGATTAGGACTTTAGCTCCCCTATGGATTTATTCCATAATTTTGTGATTAGTTTTTGATTAGTTTTGATTAGATGACTTTAGGTTGTGTAGATTTAGGTCAATCCTTAACATAGGTCCACAATAACACTAGAATTTTGGGTTTTTAGGTCAAGTTAGATATTGGGACATATAGGGTATTAAAGGGTAGTTATATAGGATCCCCTAGAAATTATATTAGATTTTAATATAGTAGTATACTATTTTTAATTGATTTTTGTAGTTGATTGTTGTTTGTGTTGCCCTTGTGGGCTTGATTTTTGTCTTGCTTTGCTTTGTGGGTTTTTGCTTGGTTTGGTGGGCTTGGTCTTGCTTTGTGGAGCATGGAGGAGCATAGTGAAAGACTTGAAGATTAAGGAAGGAGCTTGAGAGCTTGAAGACTTGTTTTGTTTGTTGTTGTTTTAGGGTTAGGAGCTAAGTAGAGCTTAGACTTAGTTGATTCCTTTCTTAAACATGGATGGTATCTTTCACCTCCATTCTTCCCCATGATTTAAGGTCCTTCCATGGTATTCACCTCCCTCCTTAGGAGGGATAAGTGATGGTACCTAGGAAGTAGAACCTTTGAGGGAACCATTCTTCTGATGTTGAACCCTTATAGGTCACCTTTGGTGGTCAATAAGCAGTTTAATATCCTAGCTTATCCAGTTAAGTGATTTCTTCTGGTCTGAGTATCTTAAGAGATGTTGAGCTTGAGTGTGAAGATGAAGACTTCATTGAAGAGTATGGAAGAGGATGATTCCCTGAACATTGCCATTGCAGCTGAAGCTTGGAGAGCAAGGAGAGCAAGTTGATACTTGAAGATCCAGTAAAGATTGAATGAAGAGCTGAGGCTTAAGAGATTGAAGGATGAAGTTGACACTTCTAAAGTGATTAAAGATTACTCTGAGAAGCTGAAGCTTGTAGGAAGAGAAGACTAAGTTGAGACTGGTAAAGCAAAGAGAGCTTGAGAGCTTGAAGACTGAGTTGATACTTATGAAGAGGATCCAATTGAGATTGACTGAAGAGCTGAAGCTTGAAGAACAAAGGATGAGTTGATGCTTACTTTGAAGCTTGGAGATCTTGAAGGAATCAAGTTGATACTTGTGGTTAAGAGTGAATCCTGAAGGTGGAACTGATTAAGGAGCTGAAGCATAGAGAAGAGAGAATAAGTTGAAACTTATGTTGAAGGGTTGAAACCTGGAGAAGCAAATTGATATTTGTCAAGAGTGATGGAAGTCTGAAGACTGAGTTGTTGTCAGAAGAGTTGAGGCTTGGAGTTGAGAGAGTTGTTGATCTGCTTTCTGGTCTGTTTTCTTTTCTGTATTGCTATGTGCCTTGTTTGACTTGCTTGATGCATTAGAATAAGTTCATATCTAGACTAACTTTAATCTAGGAGCATGATTGCACTAGAGGTTGAGTTGCTCCCTCTGCTTGTATTGTTACTGTATGGCTTTGCTTGCGGGTATTCGGTAGAGCTCAGCTCCCTTGCCCATGTGATTTGTTTTGCTTGATAGCATTTTATTTTCTTCTGTATGATTGCAGTATATTGTTTTTGCTTGATAGCATGTTGTTATTTCCTCAGTATGATTACTGTTATTCATTCTGGCTTGAGGTTGAGATGAGCTTGTGGAGGCTGCTGCCCCACACACATTTCCTCCCTCACTTGCATTGCATGCATTTTACAGTCGTTTACTGTTTACTGTTTAAGCTGATACTTTATCTGTTTCTGTGTATCATTGACATGATCCCTTAGGACTCTCATTTCCTTTGATAAGGAAGTGGTGATAGAACTTTAGGTTGAAACCTATGCATGATAACTTCTAGGAGTTCCCTGTTTCAAACCTCAACTATAGGATGAATCCTTGGCATGACAACAGTAGGACTTGATAGTTTCCCCGTAGTTGAGTCTGTTCTCTTCTCATCTCAAAACAGCTTAAGATACAGTAATCATGAATGATTTCTTTCGTACGTTACGAGCCTTAAGCTATCTGAGAAAGGATTGTTGGAGAGTTTCTTTCCAACAGTCTGGATGTTTAGTATGGCACCCTTTGGGTGACATGCGACGCATTCACTCTCAGGTCATAGTCTTTAGTGCGATTGAAATTGCAAACACAATAAAAAACACTTCTTCCGTAAAAGACAGAAAATAAACTTCCAACCTTTTTGCCCCGTGGGCCCATAATTCAAAGGAAAGCTTTTCTGAAGAAAAGAGTGTCGTTAAACTTCAGCGCCAACGCAAACAGGCTTTGTCCCTAACTGCTGGAACTGCTGTTTAACCCTACTCGATAAAACAAATGAATCTGAATCCCCGTAATCCGTAGTAACCCGAACTACGTAAGCTCTGATCTCTCATATCTGTTGAGAGTACGTAGGCACAATACTGACGTATTGGCGAGCCACCTTTCCCGTAACCCGTAGTAGGTCGAACTACGTTGACTCTGATTTCTCATTCTCTGATGAGAATACGTAGGCATAAAGTGCGACGCTTTGCCGAGTCATTTTTCTTTTCTGTTTAAGCCAGCCTTGATAGGTAGATAGATAAACCAACTCGTCCAGTAAACACAACAAGCGTGGATCCCGTCGAGTACGACGGACGTGAAGGGTGCTAATACCTTCCCCTTGCGTAACCGACTCCCGAACCCAGACAACGGTTGCGACGACCTTGTCTTACCCTTTTCGTCAGGTTTTTCCGATCGTTTCCTTTCCCGTTCTGAGGGATAAATAACGAAAGGTGGCGACTCTTCTGTTTTTCCGGCACCTTATTTTTGCGGAAGCGACAGCTGGCGACTCTGCTGGGGACTTGATAGTTTCCTGGGATCCAACGTCCCGTATGCGAGTCAGTTTGGGGATCCGACCTCCCCTGTGAGAGTCAATCCTAGCGCTTGTATGATTACTTGTTGGGTTGTGTTTATTTATCGCATTTTATTTCCCGCATTTTATTTTCTGTATGATATGATTATCTGTGTTGTTGTGGGAGGGGCATTCTGATGAGTGAGAAGCCAGGCCCAGGCTTGAGTGAACATAGCATTAGTTGTGGAAATTAGTGGGCGCGTGCTTGCTTTGCAGGCACTAGTGTCTCATGAAATCCACGCTCATACGAGGTTCTCCCAGTTGGCTTCTCTTTCAACCCTTTGGGTTGAGACGGTTGTTGGTTTGGAGGATTGTCGACTCTAGGGACCGACCATTTGTGATTCAGCCGAGTGAGGCCGCTTCATGAGCTGGTGATGCCACACCTTCTGGGTATCGTATCACCCCTCTTGAATGTTTGTGACGCTGATGAACGCATAGGATGCCGAACTTGAGTCAGTTTAGGTCCATACCTGTGAGCAAGGTTGGGTTTATTGCAGGAAACTTTGACCTTCAGACCACCTGGTTTTCTTGATAGTGGATCAGTTTTGTTGGGATCAGAGGATCTTATCATCAGATGTATATTTGTTCTTGACAAAGCAGGTCTTTGATTGGGATCAGAGGATCTTATCATCAGATGTGTGTTTGTTCTTGACAGAGCAGATTTATGGTTCTGTATCAGAGGTCCTTATTATCAGATGTTTGTTCTTGATAGAGCAGAGTTTTGGTCCTGTATCAGAGGTCCTTATTATCAGACGTGTGTTCTTGACAGAGCAGATTTCTTGGTCCTGTATCAGAGGTCCTTATTATCAGACGTTTGTTCTTGACAGAGCATAATTATGGTCCTATGTATATGGCCCTATCAGATGGTTGTTCTTAATAGAGCAGATTTGTGATCTGATACCCGGGTTTCCTTATTATCAGATACAGTGGTTGTTCTTGACAGAGCAGCGTCATGGTTTTGTTGATACAGAATCTCCACAACACAGTTGCCTTGATCTCCTGCTGCATGATTGCATTTTACATTGCTTTACATACTCATTTGCATTTTATTAACGTGTGTCTGTGTTGCAGGTACCGTTTTCCCCGATCCAGGATTTCTTGCCTCCTATTGTATTGTTATGGGTTCTCTGAGGAAGACCGTGGCTTACAAGTTCCCTGCCCCTGATGTGGTTCGGCTGACCGGTTTGATTGCTTTAGCAGATGATTCTGTGAGGGATGAGTTCAGAAAATCTTACGGCAAATTGCTCAGTTTGGTTCGTAAACCTTCTGCGTTCGAGTTGAATGGGTTGCACGCTCTGCTGCAGTTCTACAACCCTCCGTTGAGATGTTTCACTTTCCAGGATTTTGTTCTCGCACCTACGCTAGAGGAATATGCTGATTTGTTAGGTGTGCCTATCAGAAGGGATTATGATTCTAGAAGGGATTCAAGTTAGAAGGGATTCTGATTCTAGAAGGGATTCATGTTAGAAGGGATTCTCCTTAGATGAGATTCATGTTCTAGAAGGGATTCATGTTAGAAGAGATTCATATTAGAAGGGATTCATGTTCTAGAAGGGATTCATGTTAGAAAGGATTCATACTAGAAGGGATTCATGTTAGAAGGGATTCATATTAGAAGGGATTCTGGTTCTAGAAGGGATTCATGTTAGAAGGGATTCTGGATGTTCTAGAAGGGATTCATGTTAGAAGGGATTCTGCTTCTAGAAGGGATTCATTATAGAAGGGATTCTGCCTCTAGAAGGGATTCATTATAGAAGGGATTTATGTTTTAAGG
Organism: Lathyrus sativus; assembly: GCA_963859935.3. Classification (NCBI taxonomy): domain Eukaryota; kingdom Viridiplantae; phylum Streptophyta; class Magnoliopsida; order Fabales; family Fabaceae; genus Lathyrus; species Lathyrus sativus. Next base: position 53,315,775 of record OZ012741.1, on the reverse strand, counting down.
GATTCATGTTTGAAGGGATTCTCCTCAGAAGGGATTCATGTTCTAGAAGGGATTCTCCTTAGCAGGGATTCATGTTCTAGAAGGGATTCATGTTAGAAGGGATTCATTAGAAGTGATTCTGGTTCTAGAAGGGATTCATGTTAGAAGGGGTTCTTGTTAGAAGGGATTCATTAGAAGTGATTCTGGTTCTAGAAGGGATTCATGTTAGAAGGGGTTCTCGTTAGAAGGGATTTTGATTCTAGAAGGGATTCATTATAGAAGTGATTCTGATTCTAGTATGGATTCATTATAGAAGGGATTCATGTTCTAGAAGGGATTCTCCTTAGAAGGGATTCATGTTTTAGAAGGGATTCATGTTAGAAGGGATTCATATTAGAAGGGATTCTGGTTCTAGTAGGGATTCATGTTCTAGAAGGGATTCATGTTAGAAGGGATTCATATTATAAGGGATTCTGGTTCTAGAAGGGATTCATGTTATAAGGGATTCTGGATGTGTTAGAAGGGATTCATGTTAGAAGGGATTCATATTATAAGGGATTCATGTTATAAGTGATTCCATGTTTGAAGGGATTCTCCCTAGAAGGGATGCATGTTATAGAAGGGATTCATGTTAGAAGGGATTCTCCTTAGAAGGGATTCATGTTCTAAAAGGGATTCATGTTAGAAGGGATTCATTAGAAGTGATTCTGGTTCTAGAAAGGATTCATGTTAGAAGGGGTTCTCCTTAGAAGGGATTTTGATTCTAGAAGGGATTCATTATAGAAGTGATTCTGATTCTAGTAGGGATTCATTATAGAAGGGATTAATGTTCTAGAAGGGATTCATGTTAGAAGGGATTCAAGTTAGAAGGGATTCTGATTCTAGAAGGGATTCATGTTAGAAGGGATTCAAGTTAGAAGGGATTCTGATTCTAGAAGGGATTCATGTTAGAAGTAATTCTCCTTAGATAAGATTCATGTTAGAAGGGATTCATGTTAGAAGGGAGCTAGAAGGGATTCATGCTAGAAGGGATTCTGGTTCTGGAAGGGATTCTCCTTAGAAGGGATTCATGTTCTAGAAGGGATTCATGTTAGAAGGGATTCAACTTCTAGAAGGGATTCATGTTCTAGAAGGGATTCTCCTTAGAAGGGATTCATGTTCTAGAAGGGATTCATGTTAGAAGGGATTCATATTAGAAGGGATTCATGTTCTAGAAGGGATTCATGTTAGAAGGGATTCATATTAGAAGGGATTCATATTAGAAGGGATTCTGGTTCTAGAAGGGATTCATGTTAGAAGGGATTCTGGATGTTCTAGAAGGGATTCATGTTAGAAGGGATTCTGCTTCTAGAAGGGATTCATGTTAGAAGGGATTCTGCTTCTAGAAGGGATTCATTATAGAAGGGATTTTGCCTCCAGAAGGGATTCATTATAGAAGGGATTCATGTTTTAAGGGATTCATGTTAGAAGGGATTCTCGTTAGAAGGGATTCATGTTCTAGAAGGGATTCTCATTATAAGGGATTCATGTTCTAGAAGGGATTCATGTTAGAAGGGATTCATTAGAAGTGATTCTGGTTCTAGAAGGGATTCATGTTAGAAGGGGTTCTCGTTAGAAGGGATTCTGATTCTAGAAGGGATTCATTATAGAAGTGATTCTGATTCTAGTAGGGATTCATTATAGAAGGGATTCATGTTCTAGAAGGGATTCATGTTATAAGGGATTCAAGTTAGAAGGGATTCTGATTCTAGAAGGGATTCAAGTTAGAAGGGATTCTGATTCTAGAAGGGATTCATGTTAGAAGGGATTCTCCTTAGATGAGATTCATGTTCTAGAAGGGATTCATGTTAGAAGGGATTCATATTAGAAGGGATTCATGTTCTAGAAGGGATTCATACTAGAAGGGATTCATGTTAGAAGGGATTCATATTAGAAGGGATTCTGGTTCTAGAAGGGATTGATGTTAGAAGGGATTCTGGATGTTCTAGAAGGGATTCATGTTAGAAGGGATTCTGCTTCTAGAAGGGATTCTGCTTCTAGAAGGGATTCATTATAGAAGGTATTCTGCCTCTAGAAGGGATTCATTATAGAAGGGATTCATGTTTTAAGGGATTCATGTTATAAGGGATTCTCCTTAGAAGGGATTCATGTTCTAGAAGGGATTCTCCTTAGAAGGGATTCTCCTTAGAAGGGATTCATGTTCTATAAGGGATTCATGTTAGAAGGGATTCATTAGAAGTGATTCTGGTTCTAGAAGGGATTCATGTTAGAAGGGGTTCTTGTTAGAAGGGATTCATTAGAAGTGATTCTGGTTCTAGAAGAGATTCATGTTAGAAGGCGTTCTCGTTAGAAGGGATTCTGATTCTAGAAGGGATTCATTATAGAAGTGATTCTGATTCTAGTAGAGATTCATTATAGAAGGGATTCATGTTCTAGAAGGGATTCTCCTTAGAAGGGATTCATGTTTTAGAAGGGATTCATGTTAGAAGGGATTCATATTAGAAGGGATTCTGGTTCTAGAAGGGATTCATGTTCTAGAGGGGATTCATGTTAGAAGGGATTCATATTAGAAGGGATTCTGGTTCTAGAAGGGATTCATGTTATAAGGGATTCTGGATGTGTTAGAAGGGATTCATGTTAGAAGGGATTCATATTATAAGGGATTCATGTTATAAGGGACTCCATGTTTGAAGGGATTCTCCCTAGAAGGGATGCATGTTATAGAAGGGATGCATGTTATAGAAGGGATTCATGTTAGAAGGGATTCTCCTTAGAAGGGATTCATGTTCTAAAAGGGATTCATGTTAGAAGGGATTCATTAGAAGTGATACTAGTTCTAGAATGGATTCATGTTAGAAGGGGTTCCCCTTAGAAGGGATTTTGATTCTAGAAGGGATTCATTATAGAAGTGATTTTGATTCTAGTAGGGATTCATTATAGAAGGGATTAATGTACTAGAAGGGATTCATGTTAGAAGGGATTCAAGTTAGAAGAGATTCTGATTCTAGAAGGGATTCATGCTAGAAGGGATTCAAGTTAGAAGGGATTCTGATTCTAGAAGGGCCTCATGTTAGAAGTGATTCTCCTTAGATAAGATTCATGTTAGAAGGGATTCATGTTAGAAGGGAGCTAGAAGGGATTCATGCTAGAAGGGATTCTGGTTCTAGAAGGGATTCTCCTTAGAAGGGATTCATGTTCTAGAAGGGATTCATGTTAGAAGGGATTCTACTTCTAGAAGGGATTCATGTTCTAGAAGGGACTCTCCTTAGAAGGGATTCATGTTCTAGAACGGATTCATGTTAGAAGGGATTCATATTAGAAGGGATTCATGTTCTAGAAGGGATTCATGTTAGAAGGGATTCATATTAGAAGGGATTCTGGTTCTAGAAGGGATTCATGTTAGAAGGGATTCTGGATGTTCAAGAAGGGATTCATGTTAGAAGGGATTCTGCTTCTAGAAGGGATTCATGTTAGAAGGGATTCTGCTTCTAGAAGGGATTCATTATAGAAGGGATTCTGCCTCTAGAAGGGATTCATTATAGAAGGGATTCATGTTTTAAGGGATTCATGTTAGAAGGGATTCTCCTTAGAAGGGATTCATGTTCTAAAAGGGATTCTCCTTAGAAGGGATTCATGTTCTAGAAGGGATTCATGTTAGAAGGGATTCATTAGAAGTGATTCTGGTTCTAGAAGGGATTCATGTTAGAAGGGGTTCTCGTTAGAAGGGATTCTGATTCTAGAAGGGATTCATTATAAAAGTGATTCTGATTCTAGTAGGGATTCATTATAGAAGGGATTCATGTTCTAGAAGGGATTCATGTTAGAAGAGATTCAAGTTAGAAGGGATTCTGATTCTAGAAGGGATTCAAGTTAGAAGGGATTCTGATTCTAGAAGGGATTCAAGTTAGAAGGGATTCTGATTCTAGAAGGGATTCATGTTAGAAGGGATTCTCCTTAGATGAGATTCATGTTCTAGAAGGGATTCATGTTAGGAGGGATTCATATTAGAAGGGATTCATGTTCTAGAAGGGATTCATGTTAGAAGGGATTCATACTAGAAGGGATTCATGTTAGAAGGGATTCTGGTTCTAGAAGGGATTCATGTTAGAAGGGATTGTGGATGTTCTAGAAGGGATTCATGTTAGAAGGGATTCTGCTTCTAGAAGGGATTCATTATAGAAGGGATTCTGCCTCTAGAAGGGATTCATTATAGAAGGGATTCATGTTTTAAGGGATTCATGTTAGAAGGGATTCTCCTTAGAAGGGATTCATGTTCTAGAAGGGATTCTCGTTAGAAGGGAATCTTTTTCTAGAAGGGATTCATGTTAGAAGGGATTCATTAGAAGTGATTCTGGTTCTAGAAGGGATTCATGTTAGAAGGGGTTCTTGTTAGAAGGGATTCATTAGAAGTGATTCTGGTTCTAGAAGGGATTCATGTTAGAAGGGGTTCTCGTTACAAGGGATTCTGATTCTATAAGGGATTCATTATAGAAGTGATTCTGATTCTAGTAGGGATTCATTATAGAAGGGATTCATGTTCTAGAAGGGATTCTCCTTAGAAGGGATTCATGTTTTAGAAGGGATTCATGTTAGAAGGGATTCATATTAGAAGGGATTCTGGTTCTAGAAGGGATTCATGTTCTAGAAGGGATTCATGTTAGAAGGGATTCATATTAGAAGGGATTCTGGTTCTAGAAGGGATTCATGTTATAAGGGATTTTGGATGTGTTAGAAGGGATTCATGTTAGAAGGGATTCATATTATAAGGGATTCATGTTATAAGGGATTCCATGTTTGAAGGGATTCTCCCTAGAAGGGATGCATGTTATAGAAGGGATTCATGATAGAATGGATTCTCCTTAGAAAGGATTCATGTTCTAAAAGGGATTCATGTTAGAAGGGATTCATTAGAAGTGATTCTGGTTCTAGAAGGGATTCATGTTAGAAGGGGTTCTCCTTAGAAGGGATTTTGATTCTAGAAGGGATTCATTATAGAAGTGATTCTGATTCTAGTAGGGATTCATTATAGAAGGGATTAATGTTCTAGAAGGGATTCATGTTAGAAGGGATTCAAGTTAGAAAGGATTCTGATTCTAGACGGGATTCATGTTAGAAGGGATTCAAGTTAGAAGGGATTCTGATTCTAGAAGGGATTCATGTTAGAAGTGATTCTCCTTAGATAAGATTCATGTTAGAAGGGATTCATGTTAGAAGGGAGCTAGAAGGGATTCTGGTTCTGGAAGGGATTCTCCTTAGAAGGGATTCATGTTCTAGAAGGTATTCATGTTAGAAGGGATTCAACTTCTAGAAGGGAATCATGTTCTAGAAGGGATTCTCCTTAGAAGGGATTCATGTTCTAGAAGGGATTCATGTTAGAAAGGATTCATATTAGAAGGGATTCATGTTCTAGAAGGGATTCATGTTAGAAGGGATTCATATTAGAAGGGATTCTGGTTCTAGAAGGGATTCATGTTAGAAGGGATTCTGGATGTTCTAGAAGGGATTCATGTTAGAAGGGATTCTACTTCCAGAAGGGATTCATGTTAGAAGGGATTCTGCTTCTAGAAGGGATTCATTATAGAAGGGATTTTGCCTCTAGAAGGGATTCATTATAGAAGGGATTCATGTTTTAAGGGATTCATGTTAGAAGGGATTCTCGTTAGAAGGGATTCATGTTCTAGAAGGGATTCTCCTTATAAGGGATTCATGTTCTAGAAGGGATTCATGTTAGAAGGGATTCATTAGAAGTGATTCTGGTTCTAGAAGGGATTCATGTTAGAAGGGGTTCTCGTTAGAAGGGATTCTGATTCTAGAAGGGATTCATTATAGAAGTGATTCTGATTCTAGTAGGGATTCATTATAGAAGGGATTCATGTTCTAGAAGGGATTCATGTTAGAAGGGATTCAAGTTAGAAGGGATTCTGATTCTAGAAGGGATTCAAGTTAGAAGGGATTCTGATTCTAGAAGGGATTCATGTTAGAAGGGATTCTCCTTAGATGAGATTCATGTTCTAGAAGGGATTCATGTTAGAAGGGATTCATATTAGAAGGGATTCATGTTCTAGAAGGGATTCATGTTAGAAGGGATTCATACTAGAAGGGATTCATGTTAGAAGGGATTCATATTAGAAGGGATTCTGGTTCTAGAAGGGATTCATGTTAGAAGGGATTCTGGATGTTCTAGAAGGGATTCATGTTAGAAGGGATTCTGCTTCTAGAAGGGATTCATTATAGAAGGGATTCTGCCTCTAGAAGGGATTCATTATAGAAGGGATTCATGTTTTAAGGGATTCATGTTATAAGGGATTCTTCTTAGAAGGGATTCATGTTCTAGAAGGGATTCTCCTTAGAAGGGATTCATGTTCTAGAAGGGATTCTCCTTAGAAAGGATTCATGTTCTAGAAGGGATTCATGTTAGAAGGGATTCATTAGAAGTGATTCTGGTTCTAGAAGGGATTCATGTTAGAAGGGGTTCTCGTTAGAAGGGATTCTGATTCTAGAAGGGATTCATTATAGAAGTGATTCTGATTCTAGCAGGGATTCATTATAGAAGGGATTCATGTTCTAGAAGGGATTCATGTTAAAAGGTATTCAAGTTAGAAGGGATTCTAATTCTAGAAGGTATTCAAGTTAGAAGGGATTCTGATTCTAGAAGGGATTCATGTTAGAAGGGATTCTCCTTAGATGAGATTCATGTTCTAGAAGGGATTCATGTTAGAAGGGATTCATATTAGAATGGATTCATGTTCTAGAAGGGATTCATGTTAGAAGGGATTCATACTAGAAGGGATTCATGTTAGAAGGGATTCATATTAGAAGGGATTCTGGTTCAAGAAGGGATTCATGTTAGAAGGGATTCTGGATGTTCTAGAAGGGATTCATGTTAGAAGGGATTCTGCTTCTAGAAGGGATTCTGCTTCTAGAAGGGATTCATTATAGAAGGGATTCTGCCTCTAGAAGGGATTCATTATAGAAAGGATTCATGTTTTAATGGATTCATATTATAAGGGATTCTCCTTAGAAGGGATTCATGTTCTAGAAGGGATTCTCCTTAGAAGGGATTCATGTTCTAGAAGGGATTCATGTTAGAAGAGATTCATTAGAAGTGATTTTGGTTCTAGAAGGGATTCATGTTAGAAGGGGTTCTTGTTAGAAGGGATTCATTAGAAGTGATTCTGGTTCTAGAAGGGATTCATGTTAGAAGGGGTTCTCGTTAGAAGGGATTCTGATTCTAGAAGGGATTCATTATAGAAGTGATTCTGATTCTAGTAGGGATTCATTATAGAAGGGATTCATGTTCTAGAAGGGATTCTCCTTAGAAGGGATTCATGTTTTAGAAGGGATTCATGTTAGAAGGGATTCATATTAGAAGGGATTCTTGTTCTAGAAGGGATTCATGTTCTAGAAGGGATTCATGTTAGAAGGGATTCATATTAGAAGGGATTCTGGTTCTAGAAGGGATTCATGTTATAAGGGATTCTGGATGTGTTAGAAGGGATTCATGTTAGAAGGGATTCATATTATAAGGGATTCATGTTATAAGGGATTCCATGTTTGAAGGGATTCTCCCTAGAAGGGATGCATGTTATAGAAGGGATGCATGTTATAGAAGGGATTCATGTTAGAAGGGATTCTCCTTAGAAGGGATTCATGTTCTAAAAGGGATTCATGTTAGAAGGGATTCATTAGAAGTGATTCTGGTTCTAGAAGGGATTCATGTTAGAAGGGGTTCTCCTTAGAAGGGATTTTGATTCTAGAAGGGATTCATTATAGAAGTGATTCTGATTCTAGTAGGGATTCATTATAGAAGGGATTAATGTTCTAGAAGGGATTCATGTTAGAAGGGATTCAAGTTAGAAGGGATTCTGATTCTAGAAGGGATTCATGTTAGAAGGGATTCAAGTTAGAAGGGATTCTGATTCTAGAAGGGATTCATGTTAGAATTGATTCTCCTTAGATAAGATTCATGTTAGAAGGGATTCATGTTAGAAGGGAGCTAGAAGGGATTCATGCTAGAAGGGATTCTGGTTCTAGAAGGGATTCTCCTTAGAAGGGATTCATGTTCTAGAAGGGATTCATGTTAGAAGGGATTCTACTTATAGAAGGGATTCATCTTCTAGAAGGGATTCTCCTTAGAAGGGATTCATGTTCTAGAAGGGATTCATGTTAGAAGGGATTCATATTAGAAGGGATTCATGTTCTAGAAGGGATTCATGTTAGAAGGGATTCATATTAGAAGGGATTCATATTAGAAGGGATTCTGGTTCTAGAAGGGATTCATGTTAGAAGGGATTCTGGATGTTCTAGAAGGGATTCATGTTAGAAGGGATTCTGCTTCTAGAAGGGATTCATGTTAGAAGGGATTCTGCTTCTAGAAGGGATTCATGTTAGAAGGGATTCTGCTTCTAGAAGGGATTCATTATAGAAGGGATTCTGTCTCTAGAAGGGATTCATTATAGAAGGGATTCATTTTCTTGTTGAGAAAGCTCAGAAGTTTGCTAAGAATGGCTGCTGGATTGTGTTTAGTGCTATCCTGGCACTTTGCATTTATGGTATAGTTCTGTTTCCAAACCTGCCTGATTTCGTGGATGTGGATGCCTTCTATCTGCTAGCCTCAGGGAATCCGGTCCCTACGCTCTTAGGAGGCGTTTATCATTCTGTGCATCACATGAATGAAAATCGAAGGGGGAAGAACGTCTCGTATTGTGTTCCTTTGCTTTATAGGTGGTTGATGAGTCACATGCCTAAGAGTGGTCAGTTTATGGATACTATTGCTACCTCAGAGTGGTCTGAGAGGATGATGGGTTTGACTGCTAAGGTTATTATTTGGTTTGATAGGGATTTGCTTGGCGTTGACATCATTTACAATTGTGGCGGATTTCCTAACGTACCCCTAGTCGAAAGGAAGGGGTGCGTCAACTACAATCCTTCTCTGTTGGTACGACAGTTCGGATATGCTCTCAGAGACGCTCCAAAGGAGGAAGAGGTACATGAATCTTTGTACCTCACCGGTTTGTTATAGGGTGATGATTTGACTAGACTCGAGCATGCTTGGCGGAGTATTCATAGGAGAGGCAAAGCATTACTAGGGAAGAGCAACAATCAGGCTTATGATCCCTATGTGGCTTAGATTCGTGAGAGGGTCGCGAAGTTCTTGATGTCATATCCTCCAGTGGAGCCTGTTTTCCCACCTGTGGTTGAGGAACCTACTACGGTAGATATCCAAAGATATGAATAGGTATGTAGTAAGAAAGAAGAGTTGCAGAAGACGAACGAAGAGTTAGAGGAAGAGATGGCTCAGATCAGAAGTGAAAGAAATGAAGCAAGGTATTCTCTGAAAAAGCAAACAGAGTTGGTGAAAAAGTTGGGAACAGACTTAACTCAGGAGACTAATGATAGGGAGCAAACAGGCAAAGACTTGAATGCCACCTACAGTGTTCTGGCCAAGAAGAAAGAAGAGCTGAATAAAGCCTACTCGCGAATTTCCAAGTTTAAGGCTCAGTGGAACGCTGCTATGTCTACTAGCAAGGAGCGTGAAGACAAGTTGAAGGCGCATATCATCAAACAGAAGGCCCAGCTCAAAGCTAAAGATGAAGAGATCTTGAAGGAAGCTGCACTCAGAAGACATAGTGACTGCAAACTGTATGAAGCGCTTGCAACCTTGGAGGAGCATAGAAAGGAAGCTAGTGCTAAGAGGCGGAGACTTGAGGAGGCTGTTGGGAAGGAGGACTCGGTCGAGGATCTTCAATCTACTATCAGTCAGCAGGAGTTGCTCATACGTGGTTTACTCACTAGGCCAGACCATCCAGATACGCAGGCATTATTGAAGGATTTCCAGTCTCGCCACCCAGTTTGATTTGTTTCTTTGTACTCTGTAGCGTAGACTTTTGTATGGACCATCACCAGACCTGTTGGTTGAGGTTCCTTTCTGTTTGTACTCATTTGCTGTTTATACTTTGCCCGTGGGCTTATGTTTGTATATATGAGGAGTTTTTCATCCTATGCTTGTCTCTGAGGCTCTCCATTGTCTTGGTTGTCACTCCGAAGCTAGAATCATGGGGGGAATTTCCCTGTTTTTCATATATACATGTTTGCATTTTAGCATGTTTCTCACATTTGCAGGTGCATCGGAACTGTTAACCTTATCTTGTTTCTTGTGCCACAGTGTTTCAGGATTGCATATCAGATAACTCATCGCTACGGTACTAGAGGTAATCAGAGAAGGATAATGGATCAAATGCAAGTGGAAATGCAAGAAATGAGGGACCACATTGCACAGCTAATGGATTTGATGCAAGGAGTTGCTACTGGGCAAGCTCAACTTTAGACTATGGTGAAACCCCTGTTGACACGAGTTGATGAGGATGGGGTACTACATGGTGGGATTCCTAATAACCATACTCGGATTGAAACCCCTCAGGGGGACAATTCAATACCAACTTTAGTCATCCCTACTGCTAGAGGGGATGGACACACTACTGGTGTTAGGAATACAACAGGTCTTAATCATGGTGGCTTTGCTGATGGGGGTAATGGAAATGGGAATGGCTTCGGTTTTGATAATACAGGTGGCATTCATGGTAGTTTGGACCATACATGGAACGAGGATCGGCAAGAGGATATATTCACTCCAAGGTTTGTAAATGCTGCAGGACCTTCTGAGGCTGACAGAAGGATTCAAATGATTGAAGAAAAGATGCGATCTCTGGAGTGCCAGAATTCCATGGGGCTAGATATGTCCAACCTGGGGCTGATCCCAGGCTTAAGAGTGCCTCATAAGTTTAAAGTGCCCGATTTCGATAAGTACAAAGGCACTACTTGCCCGAGGGTCCACCTGCGCTCATACTACAGAAAGATGTCCGCGTACTCGGATGATGAAAAACTCCTGATGCACTTTTTCCAGGATAGCTTGTCCGGCCCCCCTTTGGAGTGGTACATGGGGTTAGAGCCCGCAAACATCCGCAGCTGGAAGGAATTAGCCGAGGCTTTCGTAAGGCACTATCAATACAATAGTGACCTTGCACCGAACAGAGTCCAATTGCAGAACCTCTCTCAAAGAAGTAACAAGTGCTTCAAAGAGTACGCCCAAAGGTGGCAAGAGCTTGCTGCTAGAGTGCAGCCACCAATGGTAGAGAGGGAGTTGGTAGACATGTTCGTTGCTACTCTACCAGGGGTGTATTATGAAAAATTGATAAGCAATATGTCCGGAAGTTTCTCAGATTTGATAATCACTGGTGAAAGAGTGGAGAACGGTATCAAGCTTGGGAAGATTCAGGTGGGAGAGGTACCCTCAGCTGGAGGAGGAGGAAAAAAGATGTTTGGAAATAAGAAGCGTGAAGGTGATGTCAGTTCAATGGCAAGTTCTAGAGGAAGAGGAAAGGGTCAGCCCCAGAATTAATATCGCCAACAGCAAGTGGCTAGTGTCACTATTCCTGTGCCACAGCAACAGAGACCACAACAACAATAACAGCAAAGACAGTATCAGCCACAACAGCAAAACCAGCAGGGTTATAGGAGGTATCCTGATAGGGCCAGGCCGAATAGAGTATTTGACACTCCACCGATGCCCTACTCTCAGGTGCTTCAGACTTTATTGCAGCTACAATTAATTTAGAAAAGGACTCTCGCTCCTTTGACAGGTGATCCCCCACCCGACTATGACGCAAATGCACGTTGCAAATTTCACTCAGGGGCGCCTGGTCACTCTATCGACGATTGCAAGCCTTTTAAACACACATTTCAAGATCTCATTGACAGTAAAGCGATAAATTTTTATCATGATACACCTAATGTTGTGCATAACTCTATGCCAAACCATGGGCAAGCTAGGGTTGGTGCTATTCTGGTGGAGGAAGATTTAAACTTGATAATGGATGTGAATGAATTGAAGACTCCATTGAAGTTTGTGAAGGACAAATTGCTAGGAGGAGGTGTATTCCCAGGCTGTAATGAGGATTGTGTTGATTGCTTGAGTCAACCTGAGGGATGCGTTAATCTGAGAAGGTGCATCCATTGGAATGATAGACGAGGGGACGTTGCAGTTTGAGCGGATTGCAGAAAAGAAACCTGTTAAGGAGGTGAGCGAGGAGAAGGATGAGGTCGCTACGATCTCGATTCCATATAAGACTATAACTATTTCAGCGCCTCCTAGGCCACCAACAATTACTATTACCAAAGCAGGACCTGTTCCTTATGAGAGCACCAAAGCCATCCCGTGGAACTACGGGGCTGAGGTGTATTGTAACGGTCAGAAGATAGATTTGAAAAGTTTTCCTGTGGAGTCTGCAGAGAATGTTGTGGGAGCAGCGCCAATTACCCAAAGCGGCAGAGTCTTTGCACCGCCCGAAGTGGTGGCTGAGAAAGCAGATAGAGGGAAGGGTAAGATGGTAATTGAGGAAACCACCCAGTCTGGTGAAAAAGGATCTTTGGAGGATGATGTGGAGGAGGTCATGAGACTAATACGCAAAAGTGACTACAAGATAGTCGAGCACCTACAACAGACACCTTCTAAGATTTCGATATTATCGCTGTTGTTGAGTTCCGAAGCTCACAGAAATGCACTGATGAAAGTATTGAGCACCGCTTTTGTGCCTCAGGAGATATTAGTAAATCAGCTTGAAGGGGTTGTTGGGCATGTAAGAGCAGGAAATGGCCTTGGATTCACAGATCTAGACTTAACGCCAAGGGGCAGAAACCACAATTGTGTGCTGCACATTTCTGTTGAATGTAGAGGAGTGGTTATGTCTCACGTCCTTGTTGACACAGGGTCATCTTTGAATGTGCTGCCGAAGAAAGCACTTATGAAGCTGGATACTAGGGGCATTACCTGTACACCGAGTGATTTGGTTGTACGTGCTTTCGATGGTACTCGGAGGTCTGTTTTCGGTGAGCTGACTTTGCCTATCCAAGTGGGCCCAGAAGTTTTTGACGCTGTATTTTATATCATGGACATTCAGCCTGCTTATAGTTGTTTGTTAGGCAGACCATGGATCCACTTAGCTGGGGATGTCACATCGACTCTACATCAGAAGTTGAAATATATGGTCGGTGGCAGTGTTGTGACAGTATGTGGAGAGGAAGACATCATGGTTAGTCACCTATCTTCTTTCAAGTATGTGGAAGTAGATGGGGAAATTCACGAGACCCTGTGTCAGGCGTTTGAAACTGTTCAGTTGAAGGATAAGGCGCCAGTGGTGAGAAAATAGCCCGAGGTGGCTATGTCCTCTTTCAAAGAAGCGTAGGCAGTGATACAAGCTAGCTCAGCACAAGGATGGGGGCAAGTGATTCATATCCCTCAAAAGCAAGACAAGTTCGGCCTGAGGTACCACCCATCCTCTTCACAGAGTACACCGAAGTTTAAAGGGCCGATCAGGTTCACCAGCGGGGTTGTTTTCTTCGAGCAGCTCAATGCCATTTCAGAGGACGAAGCTGGAGACAGTGACTGCGACATGGATGCTTGGATCAATCCATGCCTTCTAGGACAGCGCCTATGCAACTGGTCCATCGAAGAATTTGTCCAAGTGACCAATGAACAGTAATAATTTGTTTTTCAATTATTGTACGACCCTATGTTCTACCTGGAGCATAGTGGTTTGTTATTTCAGTGCTTGTCTTGTTTATGTTTGAAAACTGTTTCATCTATTAATCAAAGGGCGTTTTTCCATTCAAATTTTGAGATCTCTGTTTTTCTTGTTTTATCTTTAACAATAAAATGGAAATGTGTTTGTTTGCATATCATTTGAAGCACTTAACCATTTTCATTGCAGGTCTCATATCATTGCAGATGACACCGGCCAAGAATCTTCTATGACTCGCTTCGACTTTGACAACCCGATATTCCAAGCTGAAGAAGAGATTGATGAGGATGAAGACTTGCCTGAGGAATTGGCTAGACTCTTAAGACAAGAAGAAAAGGTCATTCTGCCTCATGAAGAAGAGATTGAGATCGTCAACTTGGGTTCTGAAGAGGTTGTTAGAAATGTCAGGATATGGGCTGCATTGCAAAAAGACGTCAAGTAAAGGTTGATAGAGATGCTTCGAGAGTACAGTGACATCTTTGCTTGGTCTTACGAAGATATGCCCGGACTTGATACTGACATCGTGGTTCATCGATTGCCACTTCGGGAAGAATGTCCACCCGTCAAGCAGAAGCTTAGGAGGACGAGACCAGACATGGCGGTAAAAATCAAAGAAGAAGTTCAAAAGCAGTTAGACGCTGGATTTTTAGCCGTGACAACTTACCCTCCATGGGTCGCCAACATTGTACCTGCACCTAAGAAGGATGGTAAGGTACGAATGTGCGTTGATTATAGAGATTTGAATAGGGCGAACCCAAAAGATGATTTCTTGCTCCCCCATATTGACGTATTAGTTGACAATACGACTCAATTCTTGGTGTTCTCCTTTATGGATGGCTTCTCCGGTTATAATCAGATAAAAATGGCACCAGAGGACATGGAGAAGACAACATTTATTACACCGTGGGGAACTTTTTGCTATAAGGTAATGCCGTTTGGGTTGAAAAATGCAGGGGCAACCTATCAGCGGGCAATGGTGACTTTGTTTCATGATATGATTCACCATGTGATCGAGGTTTATGTTGATGACATGATCGCAAAGTCCCAGACGGAGGAAGAACATCTGGTCAATCTATTGAAGATGTTTGAGAGGTTGAGGAAGTTCAAATTGAGGTTGAATCCAAATAAGTGCACTTTCGGAGTTCGGTCCGGAAAGCTGTTGGGGTTTATTGTCAGCAGAAAAGGAATCGAGGTAGATCCTGCAAAAATAAGAGCTATTCAAGAAATGCCAGCACCGAAGACTGAAAAGAGGTTCGTGGCTTCTTAGGGAGGTTGAACTACATCGCTCGGTTCATATCTCATCTAACGGCCACGTGTGAACCAATGTTTAAGCTGTTAAAGAAAGATCAGGCGGTGGTCTGGAACGAAAATTGTCAAAGAGCATTCGACAAGATAAAACAATACTTGCAGGAGCCTCCGATACTGATACCCCCCCAGTGGCTGGAAGACCATTAATCATGTATTTAACAGTTCTGGAGAATAGTATGGGTTGTATTCTCGGTCAGCACGACGAGACAGGGAGGAAGGAGCATGTGATTTACTACTTGAGTAAAAAGTTCACAGATTGTGAGTCTCGCTACTCCATGCTTGAAAAAATGTGTTGTGCACTCACTTGGGCGGCCAAACGTTTAAGATAGTACATGCTCAATCATACAACCATGCTAATTTCGAAGATGGATCCGATTAAATTTATCTTTGAAAAGCAGGCACTTTCTGGAAGGATTGCCAGATGGCAAATGGTATT
Source organism: Lathyrus sativus (assembly GCA_963859935.3). NCBI lineage: Eukaryota > Viridiplantae > Streptophyta > Magnoliopsida > Fabales > Fabaceae > Lathyrus > Lathyrus sativus. Next base: position 53,300,475 of record OZ012741.1, on the reverse strand, counting down.
GACAGAATACGACATCCAGTACGTTTCCCAAAAAGCCATTAAAGGGAGTGTTCTGTCAGAATACCTGGCGGAACAACCAATTGATGATTACCAACCAATGAGATTTGAATTTCCTGATGCAGACATTATGTACTTGAAAGCAAAAGATTGTGATGAGCCATTACCCACTGAAGGACCAGAGAGGGGATCTCCATGGCAGATGATATTCGATGGTGCAGTTAATTCGTATGGTAGCGGAATTAGGGCAATTATTACAACTCCCCATGGAACGCATATCCCTTTCACTGCCAGATTAACTTTCCCTTGTACCAACAATGAGGCCAAGTACGAAGCATGTATCATGGGTTTGGAAGAAGCTATTGATCTGAGGATCAAGAATCTTGATGTATATGGCAATTCAGCGCTAGTTGTTAATCAGATCGAAGGAGAATGGGAAACCCGACAACCCAATCTGATCCCTTACAAGGATTATGCAAGAAGACTGTTACCGTTTTTCGATCGTGTAGACTTCCACCATGTGCCAAGAGCGGAGAATACACTGGCTTCAATGTACAAGGTCAATTTTTGGAATGAAGCGCCAATGATTGTTATCTCACGCCTCGACAGGCCCGCTTTTATATTTGTTATTAAGGGAGCTTCCGATGGTAAACCGTGGTTTCATGACATCCAGAATTTCCTTAAGAACCAAGAGTATCCACTAGGGGCATCGACCTAGGATAAGATAACTTTTAGGAGATTGTCTGGAAACTTCTACCTCAACCCAGATGGTGTGCTGTATAGAAGGAATCATGATCTGGTACTACTCAGGTCTGTGGACGAAAAAGAAGCAAGCTTGCTTATGGAAGAAGTTCACGAGGGTACTTTTGGCACGCATGCCAGCGGACATGCCATGACTCGAAAGATTCTACGAGCTGGTTATATTTGGCTAACAATGGAGTCGGATTGTTTCAAATTCGCGAAGAGATGCCATAAATGCCAGATTTATGCTGATAAGATTCATGTGCCGCCGTGCCCGTTGAATGTAATGTCATCCCCTTGGCTGTTCTCCATGTGGGGCATCGATATGATTGGAAAGATCGAGCCCACTGCTTCCAACGAACACCGTTTTATTCTGGTAGCCATCGATTACTTTACCAAGTGGGTAGAGGCCGCATCGTATGCTAATGTGACCAAGCAAGTGGTGGCAAGATTCATAAAGAAGGACGTCATCTGCAGATATGGAATCCTCGAGCGAATCATTACTGATAATGGTTCAAATGTGAACAATAAGATGATGAAGGAGCTATGCCAGAGCTTTAAGATTGAACATCACAACTCATCGCCCTATCAGCCGAAGATGAATGGTGCTGTTGAAGCGGCCAATAAGAACATTAAAAGATAGTGCAAAAGATGGTTGTTACATACAAAGATTGGCATGAAATGTTACCTTTTCCTTGCACGGTTATCGTACGATAGTACACACATCAACCGGGGCAACTCCTTTATCACTAGTGTACGGTATGGAAGCTGTCCTACCGCTAGAGGTTGAGATTCCTTCTTTAAGGGTTTTGGTTGACGTAAAACTTGATGAGGTAGAATGGATCAGGAATAGATTGAATCAACTTAGTTTGATGGACGAAAAGAGGCTAGCATCGATTGCATATGGTCGTTTGTACCAGAGCCGGATGAATAAAGCGTATGATAAGAAGGTGCACCCTCGAAGCTTTCAGACGGGCGATCTTATGCTGAAAAAGATTCTCCCACCACAGTCAGATCACAGGGGCAAGTGGACTCCCAATTACGAAGGTCCATTTGTTGTACAAAAGGTTTTCTATGGAGGAGCCTTAGTATTATCCACCATGGATGGTGAGGACTTTGCATCCCCAGTGAACGCACGTAGTTAAAAAATACTTTGCTTAAAAGAGACCCGCTGGACACAAAAAGAAAAGTCAAGGAAAAAATGGGGCATCCCGGCGAACCATAAAAAAGGAAAAAGGTTCGGGCAAAAATTAGGGATAAAAATTGAAAAAAAGATATAAACCCGCAAAGTTGAAAACCTGAAAAGGCGACTTTGGCAAAAATGGGTATCCCGGTGAATCGAAAACCCGAATGGGCGGTTCAGGCAAAAGTTGGGGATTGAAAAGCAAATGACTGCAGTCTGCGTATGAACTTCATTGCTTAGTGGATTGGGAGAACCTGAGGGCCGTTTAATCCGAATCAATCTCTTATGAAGACGAAGCGTCAGGGTCAAGCGAGTCATAGAGGAATCAGCTCATGGTGTTCGTTTGTGCCACATTGCCGACATTGCTGTACTTTTGTTTAAGATGTACACTTTTGTATTTGCTTTTATGCATACTTGTAGTTTTTGCGCAGCTTCCTCTTTTCAGGAGTTGCATCTGTTGTAAAAACTTTGCCTATTTACAGGCCGTTATCAATAAACATATAATATTCAGTACTTTGTTTGTGCGCTTTGTTTTTATACTTTTACTGTTTTATTTGTGAAAAACGCCCGATGTTTTTGATGAACTTGCATACATAAACTTGCAGGCCTTGGCCAATAATTGCTAAAACTTTGATATTAATTGAACAATGTCGCGGATGATGACCGAGATAGGTTTGTTGTATAGGTTGTCTTGTTTGTCTTTTGCAGGGTTGTTACCCTTGGAGCAAGGTTTTATGAATATGATTGGATTCATCTTTTCCCCCAGACAGTGTTGTTCTCCAGCAATCGAGGTTGCATCTCTATCCCAGTAGGGTTACATGCAGTGGTTAGCATTTCCCTGGCAGTGTGCCAGTGCGCTTTTAATCCCCGCAGAGTACGAGTTTGTGTTCACTCCCCAACGAGTCGAGATTCGGGCGTATCCCCACAAGTAGGTGCCAGGTTTTCCCAGTAGTGGCCTGGTATTTCTCCCTCTTACTCAGTCTGATTGAAGGAACTCAACTTTCAGCCGTACAGACTGAGGCATCCGATAGAAGTTTTGTTCTCCATCAGGTAAGTGAGGCTGTTTAGCCTGTTCGTTTAAAAACTCGGTGAGTTATCTGTTCTCTAGAAGGCTTTGTTTTCTGGATAGTCAGCTCGGACATTTACCTCAGCAAATGGTGATCTGCATCCTCGGTTGAGTTTTGGATTTTTTGTTCTCGTATGAACTTTATCCCCGATAGGTGAGCCTTTTGAGGCCTTTTTGGTGTAAGTCCAATTGTTATTGGCATGGGTAAACTTTTCCCTGTAGGGTTGTTTGTCGTTCCTGACAGGATGGTTTCTTTTTCCCTGGCATTTATTTTGTTGTTTCAGTTCCGATGCATCTGCATGTGTGCATAGCATCTACCCAAACGCGTAGCATTTCCATTTTGTATGGAGCATTACGCCAATTTCAAACATTTGCATATGAAACATAGACCAGGTTGTTATCTCTTTGTTTCAAGTGTCTCTCCGAAGGATTGATCTTTTCCCTTTTGGTATCCAGACCATGTGATCTCTCTTAGCCCGTGTGGTATCCAGACCCCGGCTCATGTTATTCCCCAGCAGTATCTTCAGATTTGGATGGGTCATGATAAGTATGGCAATGATCACCTCTCCCCGTTGAGTATCCAGACTCCAGCCCGTACCCAGTTGATGATGTTTTTCTTCTCCTGTCGAGTATCTAGACTCCGGTAAGGATGGTTGTGGTATCCAGACCATGGTGACCGATATATTTTTGTTTTTTCCGTTGAGTATCCAGACTCCGGTGTTTTCTCCAACATGTATTTTCTTGGTCCGTTGAGTATCCAGATTCCGGTCAAATTCCTTTGTGATATCCAGATCACAGCAAGTGTGTTTATGCCTTATGGTATCCAGATCATGGCTTATGCTCGTTTTAGTATGTTTTCTCTGCTGAGTATCCAGACTCCGGTGATGGCAGTTATGGTATCCAGACCATAGTAGTTTATCTGATACTCTGTGATATCCAGATCGCAGTAATTGTGTTATCTTCTATCGCAGTGCGGTATCCAGACCTTGGCACGTAATGTTTTTGAAGGTGAGAAATAAACACAAGAAAGGGGGGATTGAATTGGGTTTATGCCTAAATAAAACTTTTTCCTTTTCTTATCTTCTTCTTTCACTTGATGCTTTTATGCGCTTATATTAAATACATTGCGGAAGCATAAATAATAAAGCATAAGTAAAGAACACATCATATATCCTGGTTCACTTGAGCAACTCTCAAGCTAATCCAGTCCACCCTTCCAAGGTGATTTCGCATTAATCAATTAAGGACTTAATCCACTATAACCGAACAGATTACAAATGCACAAGCTAACTGCAAGTGACTAACAACTTGACAATGACACGTTCAGGGATCCCTAAGGATATAACGTTCATTGACACCTTAATAGAATCCGATCACTAAAGATCTCCTATTAGGATTTTCACAAATGACTACTGTCACTTGTCATCTCAAGTATACTGATCTTAACAAGATCACTTGAGGAACCACTAATTCTAAAATAGAATTTTTTTGTTGCCGGATATTACAATGGTGCTTCCTAGCAAGCTAATAACTCCAAGTTTATCCCATAGCAAGTAATGAGCAACAACTCCTTGCTTCCTAAGAGATTATTAAAACATAGCTTCTATATTGCTTAAAAGCTTTTCTGTGAGTGAGCACTAAGGCTTCTTTTCCATTAAGCTTTTCTTTTCTTTGCAGCAGTAGAAATAACACAACAGCGCAAGAGCCAACCCAATGCTTTTGCAACCTTTGAATCAACAAATGATTCTTTCTTTTATAGTGCTTCCAAGAATGACGTTGGGAGGATAGAAAAGTCCTTTCTATTTCCAACGGTCATATTCCAACGGATAGAATGAGCACGTGTTGGATGACATCACTTTCTTGTCCTTTTCCATAAGCACATGATTTATCAGATTTGAACAGCAACAAATTATCTGATGTAACATGTCTTGCATCTGGATGAATCTTCTTCTGACACAATCTTCCACTTCAGAATCCAGTCTTCAGCATTCCAAGAACTAAGTTTCCTCTGAAACAATCTTGAGAATCTTCATGACTAATTCTTCAGAAACCATGTCTTAAGAATCTTCAGAGCCTTGACCTTCAGAACACTTCTTCAGATTCTTGACCTTCAGAACACTTCTTCAGAGTCTTGTCCTTCAGAACCTGTCTTTAGAGTCTTGACCTTCAGAACCTGTCTTCAGAGTCTTGACCTTCAGAACCAGTCTTCAGAGTCTTGACGCACTTGGTCTTCAGAGCCTTCAGCTTTCAGAATTTCAAGTCATCAGAGTCTTCAGCACTTTGTTCTTCAGAGGACTCACTCTTCAGAGATGCTCATTAGCTTCCAGATCAGATGCATAACTCAGAGCAGAATCTATAGATGCATTACAACTGTAATATCCAGCATCCTTGATTCTTTACTGAACATAATCAGATGTAGAAACAAACTTGCTTCTTCACTGAGCTTCATTTGCTTTCAGATCAGATGCACTTCTCCAGAGCAGAAACCACAGGAGCATTGCAACTGCAATATCCAAAACCCTTGGTTCTTTACTGATGGTGATCAGATGCATAAGCAAACTAGCTTCTTCTCTGAGCTTCATTTGCTTTCAGATCAGATGCACTTCTTCAGATCAGAATACACAGGAGCATTGCAACTGCAATATCCAGCATCCTTGATTCTTACTGAATGTGATCAGATACATAAGCAAACTAGCTTCTCACATGCGCTTCATGACGTCACACTAAGTAACTCCATAAGTTACTAGCTGCACACGTTGTTTCTGTTTGTTTGGTCTAATATATTTAATTTAATATGACCTGCACATAACAAACATTAAACCATAAAATGGTTCTTTCACAAATACTCAATTGTTATCATCAAAACATAGAGATTATCCTGTAGAAACAAATCTTGCTCTTACAATCTCCCCCTTTTTGATGATGACAAAAGCATGTATTTTGATAGAACATTTTATATAGGGTAATCACCAAGCATTAACCTATTCAGAGTTCTAAGCAACTGCTCCCCCTGAATGTGTTAACCTTTAAAACATTTTTATGCTTGTTTAGAGACATACTCTGATCCCAAGACTTACAAAAAATAAATTTGATAAAACATAATCAAATAGAGTAGAATAGAAGGAATACTTCCCTACGATATAAGATAGCATAAGTCTTCAGCATTTGGACTAGTTCAACAAAACTTCCATCTTCAGATCTTTAGAACTTGTCATCTCTAAGCATCGTATCAGAGTCATATAACTTCAGAATCTTCTAAAGCATTTTCTCTTGATCTTCAACACATCTGTTTATCTATAGATGAGAAACTCCCCCTAAGTTTCAGACTGAGTGAAAATCAAATATCCTGACTTGTGAACCTTCCTGGGAGAACTCCCCCTGATTACAGTATGTCAGATATTTGGATCTTCTGATCTTGATACAGTCTTGATTCTTTCTTTCTCAGACTTGCTGTCTTCTAAGATTTTTGATCTCTTGAAGCAGTCTGATACCAATAGAAACCAATAGAATGTTTACTTCTGAATCTGATTCCAATATTGAATCTGAGTCTGATACCCATGTTGGTTCTTAGTCTGACACCAATACATGATACTCATGATTCTGATTCTAAATCCAAATCTTGCTTCTATGAAGATTTCTGATTCTTGTGCTCTGATTATCATATTCACAGACAATTTACATCTTCTAAACATTCTGATTCCAGATGACTTTAACTTTCAGATCTCTGAACAGTATTGGGTCCATCTGATTTTGAATCTATGTTCTCGAAGTGTATAGCTTCTATTATATGAACACCGGTTCATTTGAGCTCAGATTTCTTTCAATTATCCTGTTTAGAGTTCCTAGTGAACTTGTTCAGAGTTCCTCGGAAAAACATCAAACACACATTTAGTAATAAATGCAGTTTATATGTTTTGCATTCTCTCTCAGGTTATAGAATATATCAAAGCTATATTCTATTTCTCAAAAACATTTTCCATTTCTCCCCATTTCATTTTCCCTGTTATATACTATTTTCCAGATTATATCAAAATCATCTTCATTTCTCCCCCTTTTTGACATCATCAAAAAGTTAGAGTTTTTCATTGAAAAAAATATTAAGAAAAAAATATTTCTCTCTTTTTAATGTTAGAAATTAAAAAAATAGGGGTTGAGAGATAGCACCTGAGAACTTAATCATCTTTCATTTCTCCCTCTGAGAACTTACTTCTCACAGATTGATACCAATAAGGTAGGTTGATATCTTTTCCAGATTTCATCTTCTATCTCTCCCCCTGCTTCTTGGAGAGTGACAACTCTTCAGAGTTTGTAGAAGCATGCTCTGACGAGGATTGTTGACAAATTTCTGATCAGTAGATCTTTCTCTGACAACTTGTACATCCTTCATAGCTTGTTGATCTCCTTTATACTTACTAATGCCACATTCTCAATGTACAAGAGTAATTTCAGAAGAAGAACCAACTATAACAATTTGCTTAGTCTTCTTAGCATCTTCAGCTTCTTGTACTAATCTGGAAGTTTCTTTTCTGGAATCTTCCTCAGCTAGATTTAAACAAGAAATTTGAAATTCCTTCTTCCTTCTGGCTTGATCTAGATACTAATTATTCCAGTCCTTAGAATAACTTGAAATATATTCAATTTCAGAGTCTAATACCAATTGAAGAAATATCTCAAGAATTCTCAAGTTCCAGAGTTGAAGTGCTTGTTCTGGCCTTGCTTTGATTCTTTCTTTTGAAAGGTTTGATACCCAATTGAAGGTGTGAAATTCAGAGGTTTGTGCTAGTGGTTGACTTTGAATCTTTGCTTCATAGTTCTGTGCCCAGAACCTTCTGTATCTTCACTCAACATCTTGTGAAGTTTCGCTCAGAGTTATCTGACGCTTTGCTTCTGGTTGGATGTCAGAGACATGATATCAATTTAAGATGTAAGATACCAATTGAAGGTATGAAATAATGAAACTATTTCAGCCTGTTTCTTCAACATCAAAACACTATATTTGAGAAGTATCAACATTTGATTTGACAAGCCATCTTCTAATTGAATCTTTTATTCAGCTTTCCAAATGATCCAAAACCTCTGATAGTCTACGACTTCAGATTTGCTCAGATCTTTAAATAGCATCTGATATCAATTGAGGTGATGTGTCAACAATGTGCATTTTGATCCTTCAATCTTATGGAAATGAATGTCCTTCATTTGATACTTCATCCAGAGCATCTAATACTTCAATCAGCATCAGCAGTATTTTGATTTTGTAAGGGAGAGTGCTATTCAGAGGTACTTTTGCAACTAGCTCTGTCTTCAGTAACATCAACATAACAGAAACCTACTAAAAATAGTTATCTGGTTTTCTACAACACAGAATCACGTTAGTAGTACCTTTCAGATACCTCAGAAATCTCTTAACAACTGTTAAGTGATATTCTTTAGGATCTAATTGGAATCAAGCACATACACATGTACTGAAAAGAATGTCAGGACTAGAAACAGTAAAATACAGAGGAGTACAACTCATACCTTTGTAGAGCTTCTGATCTACCATTTTATTAACCTCTTTCTTTCTCAGAGTGTACGTTGAATGCATGAGAGTCTTAGCTGACTGCTCTCTGACAGATTAATCTTCTGTCTGCTATATTCATCATCCATTTCAGATTCTTCCTTTGGTCTTCATCTTCTGATCTACCAATTTTGATACCAATGATCATGCCTCTATCTTCCAGATAACTAGCACCAAGACTTTATCCTTTGAACAGACATGGTTGATCATCACAAATTATCATCAAACCAAGATGAATTTCTTGAAATGATTTGGGTGACAATCTTGTTCTTATCAATCAGTATCTTAGATTTCTGAATCCAAGCTTGTTATCAAAACTTGAATCTAGGCAACAGTCCTTCATTAAAGAATACTTGATACCAATTGAGACTTTCAGAAACAATATGCATCATGAAAGATATGAATTGCATCTGGTACTGATCAATCATTCTGACTACAGTATTGAAAACTTTCATCAAACATGATTACCAACATTTCTTTTTAAAGATTGTTCTACCTTCAAAGTATGAACATGAAAGTGAAGAACTAGAACGTTAGAAACATCTTTCCAACAGATCAATTTCAAACTTCCACTAGATCTGAGGAGTTCAGAGAATGGTGAACAGAAACTGATACACTCATGTATCAACATTTTCACTAAACATTTTCCTTTATGAATTAGCTTTAGAATTCTTCAAAGCTATTGCTTAATCTTCTAACGAGATTCTCTACATCATACTTTCTAATCATAACTATTTCTGTTATGTTAGTAAGTTCTTCTGATCATCAACAGAAGGTTGGAAACTGATAAGAGTCTGATACCAACTGATGGAAATGATTCCTTGCATTAGATTTTCTGCTTCAGATCTATGTAGCTTAGCTCTAGTGAATGTTTCATCAAATAGTTCATCCAGAGGTACTCTTCAGATCAAACTAGATATTCATTCTTCAGGTGTCCTTGTTATCTAGATGTAAGCTATGTTGCTGACGTTTCAGAGCCATGCAAAATCTGAACCTCGGAGCTTCTGACCAATTGCTTTATACTCTTTGCCCAGAGTTACCACTTGTAGGATAAAAAATAATTGCTTTAAACAATCTGCTTAGAGTCTTCTGTAGAGTTACTTCTCAACAACTTTCAGAATCTCCTGTAGTGTTGCTTCAACAGATTCTTCTGTAACTTGCCTCTGTAGCTTGTGTACCTTGCCTCTGTAGCCTGTGTACCTTGCCTCTGTAGCCTTGCTTAACAATTGAAGGAGTAGATGTTTGATTGATAGAGCCTCTGCAAAATTAGTGTTACAGAACTTTTCTGTACAGCTTCTGATCTGACTTCACTAGCCTCTTCTTTTCCCAGAGTGCTAGTTTCAGCTACTGCCTACATACACTCAGTAAACTCCTTTCCAAGTGAAGTATATGTTTCTAAAGAAAATATCATTAACATAAATCTGGCATATTTAAAATATCTTCCATAATAGTTTTATGAAAAGAGTAGTATAAACTTTACTTTTGACAAAAAAAATAGTTTTCAAAGACTGGGAAGTTGATGAACACATACTACTTCTTCAAAAACATTTGAAAAGTATTTTCAATATTCATCTGATTTATATGATGTTATACAGATCAACAAAGGAGATTGACAAGAATATGAATTCTAACCTTGTCACAGAAGCACCTATCTTTTGTATAGTCAAAAGCTTCTTTGCTGATAAGCTTTGAGAAGAAAGAATCTTGTTCTTCTGGAATCATCCTTCTTTTCAATGAACGTCTCTTCTGGAAGAGAAGATTTGATTCCGGAGGAAACTTCTCATGGTTGATTCTTCAGAAGCATCTAATTGAGTAACATCTGGGGTAGCTTCTGTTTCTTCAGCTGGAACACAATCTGCTTCTGATTCTCCAACGTCTTCATTAATCACAACAACATCCATCTGATTCATGAGAGATATCCTCAAAGCACAAATATTCTGATCTTCATGAGTAGAGAGCATCTAGCTTCCATCAGGCTACATCTTCTGAATTTGTCTACTTAAAACAAATACAGATCCAATCTAGATGCAATTATCATCAAACTCAGATGTATCAAGAGACACAGTCTGACTGACAATTTTGCTCTTACAATGCTGAGCTAACTTGTAAAGAGTTAGATCAACAGAGTTTAACAGAAACATCTGATCTTAAAAAAGAATATCTACTGACTTATTCAGATTGAATAACACCAGAGATTTAAATCCTTTTTACCTCAGACAGAATGACTACTGTCCTTGTATCTTTCCACACAACTTTATTTCTCAAAACATTCATTAAGAATTTCTGAAAAAATAATGCCTGAAAACATCTGATCAATTACAGTTTGTTCAACTGAGATAACATCTCAAGTTAACAGAACTTAATTGTTCATGCTTCTTCAAATCAGATCTTCTGAATTTCATCATATCCAGATGAGTTGATAAACACTGCCTATCTTGAAACTTCTGCAAAATTATTTGAAACTCTTCAAGGATAGCAACTTTCAAATGTTTTGAATCTGAAGAATCATTTCTACCAGATTTGAACATTTTTCTGAACTTGCCCTTTCCTGCAGACTATATTCTGGCGTTCTGATGAATAGTGTCGCTTGTGCGAAAATAAGGTGCCGGCCAAAACAGAAGAGTCGCCACCTTTCGTTATTTATCCCTCAGAGCGGGAAAGGAAACAATCGGAAAAACCTGACGAAAAAGGGTAAGACAAGGTCATCGCAACCATTGTCTGGGTTCGGGAGTCAGTTACGCAAGGGGAAGGTATTAGCACCCCTCACGTCCGTCGTACTCGACGGGATCCTCGCTTGTTTGTTTACTTGGACGGGTTGGTTTTATTCTATCTACCTATCAAGGCTGGCTAAAAAAGAAAAGAAAAATGACTCGGCAAAGCGTCGCACTTTATGCCTACGTATTCTCATCAGAGAATGAGAAATCAGAGTCAACGTAGTTCGGCCTACGAAGGATTATGGGGGAAAGGTTGAAGGTTGCTCGCTAGGATATCGCATCCTATGCCTACGTACTTTCATCTGGTATGAAAGATCAGAGTAAACGTAGTTCGGGACACTACGGGTTATCTCCTAAAAGAAGTGTTTTTTTATTGTGTTTGCGATTTCAACCGCACTAGAGACTATGACCTGAGAGTGAATGCGTCGCATGTCACCCACGGGGTACCATACTAAACATCCAATCTCAGATAGCTTAAGGCTCGTAACGTACGAAAGAAATCATTCATGATTACTGTATCTTAAACTGCTTCGAGATGAGAAGAGAACCAGCACAACTAGGAGGGAGACTATCAAGTCCTACTGTTATCATGCCATGGATTCATCCTATGGTTGAGGTTTGAACAGGGAACTCCTAGATGTTGTCATGCATAGGTTTCAACCTAAAAGTCTATCATCAAATCCTCATCAGAGGAAATGAGAGTCCTAAGGGATCATGTCAATGATACTCCAAAACAGACAAAAGCATCAGCTTTAACAATAAAATGCATGCAATGCAAGTGAGGGAGGAAATGTGTGTGGGGCTTCAGCCTCCACAAGCTCGTCTCGACCTCAAGCCAGTCATGAAATAATAGTAATCATACTGAAGATAAACAACATGCTATCAAGCAATACACAGATAAAAGAAATGAAGTGCCATCAGGCAAACAAAACACATGCTTGAGAAAGAAAGAATCTACCTCTAATCTCTAATCCTAACCCTAACAAAATCCTGATCAAATCTAAGCAAAGCCCTAAAGCAAAACCTAACCAAAAGAAATCAATCCCAGTCTTCAAGCTTCAGAACAAGCTTACCAAAGAAAGGGAGCTAAGTAAGCAGACTCATAGTGTCTTCCTCAGGAAAGCACTAGGAGGTGTATACTCAGGAGTCATATCCTATGTGGCTCAACCACTGTGATCAGTTTATATTCCTCCTCAGGAGAAATTAAACTCACAAGCAGGCTCCAACATCACTGGAGATTTAGGAAATCCTATCTGAACTAGTGGAACTAAATGAACAGACTCATAGGACCTTCCTCAGGAAAGTACTAGGAGGCTTCCACTTAGGAGTCATATCCTATGTGGCTCAACAACTGTGATCAGTTTACATTCCTCCTCAGGAGAAATTAAACTCACAAGCAGGCTCCAACATCACTGGATATTTAGGAAATCCTAGATAAACTAATGGAACTAAGTGAATAGACTCATAGGACCTTCCTCAAGAAAGTACTAGGAAGCTTCCACTTAGGAATTGTATCCCATGTGGCTCAACAACAGGTGATCAGTTTACATTCCTCCTCAGGAGAAATTAAACTCACAAGTTGGCTCCAACATCATTGGATACTTGAGAAAGAGGTGAGAAGAAAGAATGAAAGTCATTCATAGTGCCTTCCTCAGGAAAGTACCATGAACTTCCTTCAAACTTCAGGATCTCAAACCTCACAGACAGGGAATAATCCAAGCTCTGGGTCTCTGAGTCTTGATCTACAATCTTCTCTTCATGATGCTCTCCAACAAGATCTTCAAAACAACACAAGCCCCACAACAAACTCCCCAAAATAAACCCCAGAGATGAACAGATAACCACAGAACAGACAAAATCATCAATCAACTTCAGAAAATACCTAAAAATACTAAACCAATGGGGAAAAATCTATCAATTATTCACAAGGGTCTACAACATCTACCCCTAACATCCACATATGCCTCTACCCAACAATCAAAACAAAACTATCTAAAGAAAATGGATTTCCTCACCTATGCACAACCTAAACCCTAATTAGGATACCCTAATGCTAACCTAATTAATCTAATCAAATTTTAACCTAAAAATCAAGAATTAAATCCTATGGGGAACTATGATTCAATATCTAATCACACCAAAAAGAATGAATTAAAAAGACTAAAGGAAAGTCCTAAGAGAAATTCTACAAAATTGGATATCAAACTAAACATATTAAAAAGCTATTAAAATGGAAAATATACTAAAAATAGGAAAAGAAAATAAAATGGAAATTTTATTTATTCATAATTTTCTAGACAAATTTATGAACACATGAAAAAAACAAGAATTAAAAAATATTTAATTTTCTATTTTTTTATGAATTTTTAAAGAACAAGAAAATTAAATGGAATTAAAATATAAAAGAATTCAAATAAAGAGAGGGGGGGCAGATAGCAGGGCGCGCTAGTTCAAAATTATATGGGCTGGATCATGGGGGGTGCGGATAGGAGAGAACATGCTAAGCCCAGACGGACTCACTAATTGAAACGGCAGCGTTTCAGTTTTTAAAATTCCCTCCGCTTTTTAGTTCAATCTGAGCCGTTAGATGAGGTGATCTGGTCAACATTTCCAAACGAATCAAAGGTGACAATTTTGTCTTCTACCTTGGGCCTGTTAGGGTTTCACGAAGCAACTCCCATACGCGAATCTTCCATCCTCCATAGCTCTCTCATCTCGCAATGAAAACTCACGATCCAAAAATCAAACTTAACCTACTCATTGCCCTCTACACAGCCATGGTCCTAAATTCCTCTAAAACCTAACCACTCAAGAGATACACACGATGGAAGCTCTGTCCATCATAGCTTGCACCTGGTATGCATGATCATGATCTTGGCTGAAACTAACCTAGAATGATCTACACTTCATGGTGATTATTCTAAACTACAAAACTAAGGTTATAATACACTAAGGCACGAGTTCTTGATCCTAAAACAGAAATGGCCATGTTGTCAACCTCCATATAATGCTCTCAAACTCATCATGATTCATCCTATATTGGTCTATATCACATTTCTCCTAACCACATAACTTAACTATGCATAAATAATGAGATTCAAAAGAAAACGCATACCTTGCAAGTGAGGATGGCTATGGTGTTTCTCTTCCAATTCAAGCCTTGGTGCTCTCTTGGAATGATCTTCAATGGCTCTATGTGCTTCTGTTTGCAGTAGTTTTTGCCCACACCTCTTGAATCAACTTAACCAATCCCTCATGCAAGTTGGAGTGAAGATTGTGATCTCATGAACCAGCCACGAATTCTCCTTGATTTTTCTTGCCAAATGCTCTATGATGATGGTAGATGATGATGATAACCAGAATTGTAGTGATTGATGAAGTTTCAATGGGGTTTGGAATGAAAATGCACTTTTGGAGTGAAGGAATCAAAGTGTAGTATGCAAGCTCTAAGAATCTCCAACCAATGCATGGAGCCACTCTAGGGCTTATATAGATGAGAATAGAAGTGTGTGGAAGTTTGGAGAACCTTCCATGAAGCTTCTAGAACTTCTCATGCAATGAGAATTTGAATTTGTCATCTTGAGTGAATCTCATGCAATCTCATGATAAACCATGCAATCTTACTTAAATTCTCCCCAAATGATATGGTAAAATGAAAACAAAGCCTTACAAGTCCTTATGTAGCATTTTCCCATCTTTCCTTTTGATGCCTTAAAGTGCAAGTAACAATTTTACAAAGCAACTCCAATTTTTAAGCCTAAACTCAAAAATGTGGCTAAACCATTGCTTTTAAAATGATGTTTCCAATCAAAATGATATATTGGATGACCCATTTTGGATTCATAGATCTTCCAAACCAATTTTCAAATTCAACTTTTTCAACTTATAAGCCATTTACAAGCCATTTGAACCACTTTTAAAAATCCATGCTCTAGGCCTTTTCAATAACTCATGACCACTTTTATAGGCTTAAAATGCCATTTTGAACAACTTTCATGTTTTGAGTTTTTCCATTTGAGGCATGGAAATAGGAGATATGGCCTTTGCTTAAAATGACTTATAACTGACAAATGACCAAAATACCCCTGTCTTGTTCAAACCATAAGTTGAGTTCCACAAATCCTATCAAGGACTTCTACCACTCAAATTAAAGCTAAGAAGATTACCTCCAACATTCATGTTGACCAAGAAATCATAGGAATCATCCTACTAGGGCAAAAGTTGTCTACAAGTTGGGTGACTTTCAAGGACCCAGATTCACACACCTCAGCTGACCTGTAATTTGTTAAAACCATAACTTGAGCTCTGTAACTCCTATCAAGGACTTCCACCACTCAAATTAAAGCTAAGAACAAGATCTACAACATTCATGTTGTGGGGAAGATGAGATATCAATCACATCAAGAGATAAAACTGCCTGGAAGATAGGGATCAAACTAGGGTTTTTTCACTGACAATCCTTGGAAACCCTAACTCAAAACTTCTCAAACTCCTCAATCATGATGAGTTGGTCTAGGAATCATCCTTATAACATCTCTATGCATCATTCCATGATCTCATGGCCCTTGGATTAAGTCTCAACCTTCTCCAAATTTTCAGTTATCCTAGGGTTGACCCAGTCAAAACCCTAATTCTACCATTCATGGTTGAATCTTCTGAACTCTTGCACAATGACTTCTCTGGGCTTCATGATGGCTATCAAGACATCTCATAAGATTTCTCAAATCTCCAAGTTCATTCTCAAAGTCTCTGAATCATCTGAGGAACACCCACAACTCTCAAGCTATGAAGCACACAACCCTGGTTTCAACCAATTCCTCTGAGGATCTCCTGAACTTTCTGGTGAAGACATCAACTTTCAAACACTAGATGGATAAATAATTGTTGGTCAAATTTTAGGGTGCAACAGCTGCCCCTATTCAAACGGCTTGAACCTGACTGGGTGAGAAGCGAACGGCTCCCAACCAATCAAGGTGCGAGACGATTGAATACCGGTAAACCCGAAAATTTGCCAACTGCGCGAGCACACGGTACTCTGCGGGGAACAAATCTTTGAATACTGCAACACTAACTGCTCGACAGCTAGCTGAAGAGATACTGAACTGACATCGCCGTCAGTCATCCACATTAACTTCTTCTGATATTGCCTTTAGACAACCACAACACCCAACATCGCCGCTGGAAGACTAAATCACCTGACATCGCCGTCAAGAACAACCATAACTCGGGGAAACCAGCATCCAACATCGCCGCCGGAGACCTAAACCTGAATCACCAAAATACCCAACATCGCCGCTGGAGAAAATACAACAACGAACAAGATACCCCGCATCGCCGCTGGAGAACTAAATCTGTCAAAATACCCCGCATCGCCGCTGGAGAAACACATCTGACAGAATACCCCGCATCGCCGCTGGAGAAACACATCTGACAGAATACCCCGCATCGCCGCTGGAGAAACACATCTGACAGAATACCCCGCATCGCCGCTGGAGAACTAAATCTGTCAAAATACCCTGCATCGCCGCTGGAGGACTAAAGGATCTACATCACCTAACATCGCCGTCAGAAGACTGGATTAACCTGACATGTCCAACATCGCCGCTGGAAAACTGAATCTGACGTCGCCGTCGGAAACAAACATCCTCTTAGAGACACTCGACATCGCCGCCGTACAAACATCATCTCTGATGGGGATTTAAAGAGTCTGACCTCGCCGTCAAACAAACATTCAACCTCGCCGTCGAACAAACCTAATCTGACCTCGCCGTCAAATCCACACGTTCAACCTCGCCGTCGAACAAACATCCAACCTTGCCGCCGGACAAATGATGATCTGACCTCGCCGTCAAATCCAAACGTTCAACCTCGTCGTCGAACAAACATCCAACCTCGCCGCCGGACAAATGATGATCTGACCTCGCCGCCAAATCCAAACGTTCAACCTCGCCGTCGAACAAACATGATCTGACCTCGCCGTCAAATCCAAACGTTCAACCTCGCCGTCGAACAAACATGATCTGACCTCGCCGCCAAATCCAAACGTTCAACCTCGCCGTCGAACAAACATGATCTGACCTCGCCGCCAAATCCATTCAACATCTGACCTGGGGTTCACCCCTGGTAAATGGAACAAAAAGGTACACTTGCGTATTTGAAACTACTCCGCTGGGAATGAGAGACTTAACCGAGCACACTCTGATCCGGGGTTCACCCTCAGAACCATAACGAACATCGGAATACTGCTGCACACTGCCCGCCGTAGAACTTCAACATTAAAGATATATGAAACCCTGGCCCCTGGCCATTTCCAGCTTCAGCTAGAAAAAATCTTCAAGTAACTCTGAAGATGAATAAAACCCTGGCCCCTGGCCACTCCAGATCCGCTGGAGAATCTTCAAGTTCTTCTGAAGAAAGATGAAATCCTGCCCGTCGGCTATTCCAGCTTCACCTAGAAAAAACATCCTTGGCCTTCAAGGATGTAAACTTTGCCCGTCGGCAACTCTGCAGGAGGTATCTTCGACTTCAATCTAAAGAAATGGTCTTTGGCCTTCAAGGGTACATGGATCTGCCTTCAGGCAACTCCGCCTCTGCTATAGAGCATCTGAGACTTTAGTCAGGGATATACTTCGGCTTTCAGTCCGAAAAATGAATACTAAGTCATTCACGACCTTGGGGATAACCTTGCCCTTAGGCACCTTCGCTTCAGCTTAGGAAATCTGTGACTTCAGTCAAAGAAATGGTATCCTGAGCCATTCATGACTCTACGGGGATTCAAACACTTTGCCTTCAGGCAAAACTCCGCTTCATCTGGAGAAACATCTTCGACTTCAGTCAGAAGAAACACTATTCACTTGATCGCGATCAATCATCACCTCAGGACAACTGACTTGGCCTTCAGGCCAACACGGATCATCTTGAATACAAAATTTGGAACCGTGTCTTCAGCCACACGTTGATTCATCAACAAGGAAATCTGAATTCACAGGAACCTCTGATATCGCCTTCAGGCGTTCACGAAGTCAATCTTCAGATTAGACATCACGGTTGGAGCGGACAGATCACGCTGCTAAGGACTTCAAGAATCATCTTGAACAAACAACTCCGTCGGGCACCTTCAAGAATCATCCTGAACCGATAACCATTCTGGAGACTTTATTCTGCGGGGTATTCCAGGAATCTTCCTGGGCAACTCTTGCTGGGGACGCTATTGGGGAGCTCAAGTATCACCCTAAGCAAACAACTCGGGAACCTGCGCTGAGGTCTTAAGAATCATCTTAAGCAAACGGCTCTGCTGAGGAATTCGAGAATCATCTCGAACTGAAGACTTCGCTGGGGATCTCAAAAATCATCTTGAGCGAGCGACCGTGGGGATTACACCGGGGTCTTAAGAATCATCTTAAGAAAGCGACCTTGTTGGAGAGAATATCAGGAATCATCCTGAGCAACCGATCCTTCGGCCGAACACCTGTAAGGCAAGAATGATAATGACCTAGATCATGTTTATGATGCATATGCTTCTGCGCCATGCCCCACACGGTGGGAATGTTATGCGTTTATGCCAAATGCCATGCAATCATGCAATATGCTTATGCAATCCCGTCAGCACAATAAATGCTGGGGGGAGGAAACCCTTTTGTCAAGGAGACAAGAACTACTCAGGTGGACACGCTGGTATTAATTGGCCTCCGTCTGGGGAATTGATCTTCCGGTTGACTGCTGCAGGGCAAACAACTTCAGCTGACTGCTGCAGGGGAACAAAGCTCTACGAGAACTTGGACCTGCTGATATCAATCGCGAGAATGAACTGCGCGGCCGTCTCGGCTACTCTTCTGGGGATAACCACTCTGTGGGGAAACAACTTCAGCTGCTCCACACTCCACTGGGGAAAATCAATCATGATCTGATCAACTTCCAAGGACTCGGCTCTCTTGGGCATCTGCAAACTCGGCTGAGGAAGGAGAAGTCATTCTGCTTCGCTAGAGAGGGTGCGACTCTTGGGAAATACAGCATCAGCTGCCCCACGCTCTGCTAGGGAACATCCACTCAAGGTCCCAACTGCTTCCAAGGATTCTGCTTTTCTACGGACTCAGCCGGGGAGAGAAATCATTCTACTTCACTGGAGAGTACGACCCTGGTGAGGAATTTCAATTTCGCTAGGGAAGAAAGAATCATCTGACTTCGGGGGAGAGTACAACTCTGCCGGGGAATACAACATCAGCTGTTCCGATACTCTACTGGGGAAGAGGGAATCATCCAACTTCAGGAGAGAGCATAACTCTGGTGGGGAATCTCAATTCCGCTGGAGACTTTACTGGGGAAACACGAGCTTCGGCACCCGAACACTTCTATGAAATCTGCACTCGTGACCCGGTGCTGGGGAAAGACGACATCATTCTTCGGTGCTTGGCTCAGCTGATGAGGTGACGTTCCTTCAGGATGCGTCTGCTTGGGGAAGAGAATCATCTCTGCGTGGGGAGACATATCAATGCTCACTATTTTGCGTTCAGACTCTACGGAGGAGAGACTACTGAACTCTGCTGGAGAAGGAGGGCTCGCCCTGCTTCGGAGATGCGCACGACACATCTTCTGGAAGGTGCCACACCTGCAACAACACAAACAAACCGACAAGATACCCTCCTCAAAGGGGCCTATCCAGGTTATTATCTCGTGACAATACTCAATTAATTAATTGTTTCAACAATCAATGGGCCTAGGCCCGCAAGTTTATGTATGCGCATTTTATTAAAAAACATCGGCGTTTTCATTCGCAAACCAAACAGATAAATGCTAAACAAACAGGCAGAATTGCTGAATAATGTGCATTTTATTGATGATGAACCCCTGAATGGGCAAAAATGTTTTACAACAGAGGCAAGCTCCTGGAATGAGGAAGCCGTACAAAAAGAAAACATAAATATACGTCAGTATATACAAATGTCGGCAACGAGGCGTAGACGAACACCATGAGTTGATCCCTCTAAGACCCACTCGACTTCGATACTTCCTCGACACTTCAGCTTCGGAAGAGATTGATTCAGATGAACGGCCCTCAGGTCCTCCAAACCACTAAACAATGAAAGTCCACACGCGGAACGCAGTCATTTGCTTATTCAAATCCCTAACTTTTGCGTGAACCGCCCTTTACGGGTTTTCAGTTCACCGGGATACCCTTTTTTGCCGAAGCCGCCCAGTGTAGGTTTTCGACTTCGCGGGTGTACATTTTTTTCGATATACCCCTAATTTTTGCCCGAACCTTTTATTCTGTTTTTGGTTCGCCGGGATGCCCCTTTTTGCCTGGACTCTTTCTTTTTTGTCCAGCGGGTCTCTTTCAAGCAAAGTATTTTTTAACTGCGTCCGCGTTCACCGGGGATGCAAAATCTTCACCATCCATCGTGGATAACAACAAAGCTCCTCCTGAGAAGACCTTGCTGACGACATACGGCCCTTCGTAATTCGGAGTCCATTTGCCCCGGTGATCGGAGTGTGGCGGAAGAGTCTTCTTCAGGACGAGATCACCCGTCTGAAAGCTTCTGGGACGCACCTTCTTATCATAAGCTTTCTTCATTCGGCTTTGGTACAGACGACCAAACGCAATCGATGCTAACCTCTTCTCGTCCATCAGGCTGAGTTGGTTCAAGCGATTCGTAATCCATTCTGCCTCGTCGAGTTTCACATCAACCAAAACTCGCAAAGAAGGAATCTCCACTTCTAACGGTAGGACAGCTTCCATACCGTACACCAAGGAGAAAGGAGTTGCCCCGGTCGACGTACGCACCATAGTACGATAACCGTGCAAGGCGAACGACAGCATCTCGTGCCAATCTTTATACGTCACAACCATCTTCTGAACAATCCTCTTGATGTTCTTGTTGGCGGCTTCAACGGCGCCATTCATCTTCGGCCGGTAAGGAGATGAGTTGTGGTGTTCGATCTTGAAGCTCTGGCACAGCTCCTTCATCATCTTGTTGTTCAAATTTGAACCATTATCAGTAATGATCCGCTCGGGAATTCCGTAGCGACAGATGATGTCCCTCTTTATGAATTTAGCTACCACCTGCTTGGTCACATTAGCGTACGAGGCTGCCTCCACCCATTTGGTGAAGTAGTCGATAGCTACCAGAATGAAACGATGACCATTGGATGCAGTGGGCTCGATCTTGCCTATCATGTTGATGCCCCACATGGAGAACGGCCAAGGGGAGGACATGACATTCAATGGGCACGGCGACACATGAACTTTATCAGCATAAATCTGGCATTTGTGACATTTCTTCGCGAATCTGAAGCAATCCGACTCCATCGTCAGCCAGTAATACCCTGCTCTCAGGATCTTTCTCGTCATGGCATGCCCGCCGGCGTGCGTACCGAATGTGCCCTCATGGACTTCCTCCATGAGCATACTTGCCTCTTTCTCATCTACACATCTGAGTAGCACGAGATCGTGGTTTCTCTTATACAGCACTCCATCAGGATTGAGATAAAAGTTTCCAGATAGCCTCCTTAGAGTCTTCTTATCCTGGGTTGACGCACCCGCAGGATATTCCTTAGTCGTAAGGAAGGTCTGGATGTCGTGGAACCATGGCTTGCCGTCATTGGCATCCTCGATTGCAAACACAAATGCCGGTCTATCAAGACGCGAAAGCACAATTCTTGGAGCCTCATTCCAATAATTGACTTTATACATTGAAGCCAACGTGGCTAAAGCATCAGCCATCTGATTTTCAGCCCTGGGTACATGATGAAGTTCCACTCGGTCGAAGAACGGAAGCAGCCTCCTGGCATAATTCATGTACGACACTAAATTAGCTTGACGAGTTTCCCACTCCCCTTTAATCTGATTGATTACGAGCGCTGAGTCACCATATATGTCTAGATTCTTGATTCTCAAATCAATCGCCTCTTCTAGACCCATAATACATGCTTCATACTCGGCTTCATTATTGGTAACTGGAAACGTCAGTCTCGCAGTAAACGGGATGTGGGAGCCGTGAGGAGTCGTGATGATAGCCCCGATACCACTTCCATAGGAATTAACCGCTCCGTCGAATATCAACTTCCACTGAGACTTCCTATCTGGCCCCTCATCGGGCAATGGCTCATCGCAGTCCTTCGCTTTGAGAAACATAATATCCTCGTCAGGGAATTCGAACTTCATCGGCTGGTAGTCTTCGATTGGCTGTTCGGCAAGGTAATCAGACAATACGCTTCCCTTAATGGCTTTCTGAGAAACGTACTGAATATCATATTCCGTTAACACCATTTGCCACCTGGCAATCCTGCCCGAAAGAGCCTGCTTCTCGAAGACGTACTTGATCGGATCCATCTTCGAAATTAGCATAGTGGTGTGGTTGAGCATATACTGTCGTAGACGTTTGGCGGCCCAAGCTAATGCACAACACGTCTTCTCCAGCATCGAGTATCGAGATTCACACTCAGTGAACTTTTTACTCAAATAATAAATGGCATGCTCTTTTCTGCCCGTCTCGTCGTGCTGACCGAGAACACACCCCATACTATTCTCCAGAACCGTCAGGTACATGATTAATGGTCGTCCAGCCACTGGGGGTATCAAGATTGGAGGTTCTTGAAGATACTGCTTTATTTTGTCGAATGCCTTCTGGCAATCCTCATTCCAAGTAACTGCCTGATCTTTCTTTAAAAGCTTGAACATCGGTTCACAAGTGGCCGTGAGCTGAGAGATAAACCTTGCAATGTAGTTTATTCGGCCCAGGAAACCACGAACTTCTTTTTCTGTTTTCGGCGCTGGCATTTCTTGGATAGCTTTTATTTTCGCAGGATCAACTTCAATACCTCGTTCACTAACGATAAACCCCAATAACTTTCCGGACCGCACTCCGAAAGTGCACTTGTTAGGATTCAGCCTCAGCCTGAACTTCCTAAGCCTCTCAAACAGCTTCAACAAGTTGACCAGATGCTCTTCCTCCGTTTGGGACTTTGCAATCATGTCATCAACATAGACCTCGATCTCATGATGAATCATATCATGAAACAAAGTTACCATTGCTCGCTGGTAAGTGGCCCCTGCGTTCTTCAGACCGAAGGGCATTACCTTGTAGCAGAATGTGCCCCAGGGGGTAATAAACGTTGTTTTCTCCATGTCCTCCGGTGCCATCTTAATCTGATTGTAACCGGAGAAGCCATCCATGAACGAAAACACGGAGAACTGGGCTGTATTATCGACCAACACATCGATATGAGGCAATGGGAAATCATCCTTAGGGCTCGCCCTATTCAAATCCCGATAATCAACGCACATGCGTACCTTACCGTCCTTCTTCGGTACAGGCACTATGTTGGCGACCCACGGAGGGTAAGTGGTAACGGCTAGAAATCCTGCGTCCAACTGCTTCTGGACTTCTTCTTTGATTTTTACAGCCATGTCTGGTCTCGTCCTCCTGAGCTTCTGCTTGACTGGAGGGAAATCTTCTCGCAACGGCAAGCGATGAACCACGATATCAGTGTCAAGTCCGGGCATATCCTCATATGACCAAGCAAAGACGTCACTATACTCTCGAAGCATCTCGACCAGTCTATGCTTGACATCATTCTGCAGCGCAGCCCCTACTCTGACATTTCTGACGAGCTCCTCAGAACCCAGATTTACAATCTCAACATCCTCTTCGTGAGGCAGAATAACCTTTTCTTCTTGTCTCAACAAGCGGGCCAACTCTTCTGGGAGGTCTTCGTCTTCATCAATCTCATCCTCGGCTTGATAGATCGGGCAATCAAAGTCGTAGTGAGCCGTAGAGGGTCCAGAGTCAATGTCATCTGTTACGTGGATCCTGCAATAACAAGGGTTAAGTTTAAAGCAAGAATATGCAGGTTAGCACAAACCTCGTTGCCATTTTGCTGTTTTTTTTCTTCGAAATAAACATAAAACAGGAATAACAGAGAACACAATATTTGATTACGAAGAAAACGCCTTTTATTTATTAACAAAATGCATACACATAATCCAACAAGGCCCTGACAGTAAAACCACTATGCCCCGGGCAGGACATAGGGTTGTACAAAGATTGTAAAAAGAAAATCATTACTCTTCACTTGTCAGCTTGATAATCTCCTTGATGGTCCAATTGTGGAGGCGCTCGCCCGGCTTGCTCGGTTGAATCCAGGCGTCAAGATCACAGTCACTGTCCCCGCTGTCCTCCGACGCAGCGTTGATGCTCTCGAAAATTACTCCCCCCTTGGTGAATAGGATCGGCCCTTTCCCACGAGACGAGCTGCCAGAAGAAGATGAAGCTTCAGCTTCAGGAGAATATCCCAATCCAAACTTATCCTGCTTGATTGGTATATCCAAGACATGCCCCCAGCCTGGGGTGGAACCGGCTTCGACAGCGGCCCGAGCTTCCTTAAACGAGGAGAGATTCATCTCTTGCTTCTCTGCGACGATATGAGCCACCTCCTTCACCCGGACGGTTTCAAATGCTTGGCAGAGCGTTTCATGGATCTCGCCATCCATTTCAACATATTTAAAGGACGACAGGTGGCTCACCATGATGTCCTCCTCACCACAGACGGTTACTATGCTGCCCCCGACAGCATATTTAAGCTTTTGATGCAGCGTGGACGTCACGGCACCAGCAGAATGGATCCATGGCCGACCTAAGAGGCAACTATAGGCGGGCATGATATCCATGATATAGAAAACCGTATTGAATGTCTCTGGACCAACTTGAATTGGCATGGTCAACTCTCCGAAGACGTGGCGCTTGGTTCCGTCAAAGGCTTTCACGACCAGATCACTGGGCGTGCAAAGCAGTCCACGGGTATCTAACTTCATCAGTGCTTTCTTCGGAAGCACATTAAGCGAGGAACCCGTATCCACCAGGACATGTGACATAATCGTGCCTCTGCACTCTATTGAGACGTGCAAGGCGTTGTTGTGATCTCTTCCCTTAGGAGTCAGCTCCAGATCTGTGAATCCCAGCCCATTACCAGCATTAACATGGGCTACCACCTCCTCGAGTTGATTTACTGATATCTCCTGCGGCACGTATGCAGCATTCAATACCTTCAGTAATGCGTTGCGGTGCACCTCAGAACACAACAACAGGTTAAGAATAGAGATCTTTGACGGAGTCTGATGAAGATGATCTACAATTTTGTAGTCACTCTTCTTGATTAGTCGCATGAACTCTTCAGCATCTTTAACCAGCAAGTCCTTCTCTGCCCCTGCAGGGACCTCTTCGACAGCTTTACCTTTACCCTTATCCATAGCGTCAGCTCGGACCACTTTCTCTGCTGCAACCTCCGCTGGCGCAAACACTCTACCGCTTCTAGTGATACCACTGACCTCGGCAAGATTCTGCACAGTCGATCCGAATGGCTCAAGCTCTATCTTCTGACCATTGCAGTAAACCTCGGCGCCGTAATGCCATGGAACAGCATTAGTGCTTTCGAATGGGATCGGTCCGGCCCTGGTGATGGTGATAGTAGGCGGACGGGGCGCAGAAATAGTAATAGGGTGACGAGGAATAGTAATGGTAGCAACTTCATCTGCCTGCTTTAGCACGACCTCCCCTGATGCACTTTCAACGCTCCGGCTGAATTGCAAAATACCCTCGGACATCATACTTTGGATGCCTTCGATCAGCTGCTCACACCCATCAGGAAGTGTAGCACAAGCCATACATAACTCTCCACATCCAGGAAAGAAGCCCTTCTTTAGCAACTTAGCCTTGACAAAACTCAACGGCGTCTTCAAATCTTTGACATCAGTCAGCAAGTCCGCACTCTCCTCAGTGATAACAGCATTCACTCCGCCCCCCTTATGATGAGGCATTGGGTTCTTGGTAACGTTGGGCACGTTGTCAGAAAAGTTGATAACCTTGACATCCACCAAGTCTTGGACTTTGTGCTTAAAAGCTTTACAATTCTCAATCGTATGGCCTGGTGCCCCAGTATGGAATTCACAAGTAGCATTGGCATCATACCCCGGTGGGGGTGCCCCTGTTAAGGGAGCTAACGTCCTCTTTTGAACCAATTGGAGCTGAAGCAACGTTTGCAAAAGCTGTGCATACGACATAGGTGGAGTATCAAAATGACGGTTTGCCATAGGAGCCCGATTCTGATATCTTTTATACCCCTGCTGATTCTGCTGCTGAGGCTGCTGCTGCTGCTGCTGCGGTGGAGCAGCTGGGATATTTATGCTAGCAATCTGAGGCTAAGGGCCCTTGCCCTTTCTTCGGGCATTAGTGACAGCACTTGCATCTCCCTCTCGACGCTTGCCAGTGTAAGGTTTCTTGCTACCTCCTCCAGCTGAGGATGATTCGCCCTGAATTTTTCCGATCTTTATACCGTTCTCAACATGCTCGCCCAGAGTGATGAGAGCCGAGAATGTTCCAGACATGCCACTGACCAGCTTTTCATAATAGATTCCAGGAAGGGTAGCCACGAACATTTGCACTAGCTCACGCTCAACCATCGGCGGTTGAACCCGAGCAGCCAATTCACGCCACCGCTGGGCGTATTCTTTGAAGCTTTCATTGTTCCGCTGTGAGAGATTCTGAAGCTGGACTCGGTTGGGAGCCAAGTCGCTATTGTATTGATAGTGGAGGACGAACGCTTCTGCAAGATCTTTCCAGGTGCGCACAGTAGCGGGCTCCAAACCCATATACCATTCGAGCGATGGACCAGAAAGACTATCCTGAAAGAAGTGCATCAGCAACTTCTCATCGTCAGAATAGGCGGACATCTTTCTATAATAAGATCGGAGGTGGACCCGAGGGCAAGTAGTACCCTTATACTTCTCAAAGGTAGGCACCTTGAACTTGTGAGGTACTCTAAAGTCAGCAATCAACCCGAGCTTGGACATGTCAACGCCCAATGTGTTCTGATTTTCTATGTCTCTCATCTTGTCTTCCAGCGCCTTGAACCTGAGTCGAGCTTCAGCATTCAACTCTGCTTCTACACCTCTCTGAGAGAATACGTCATCCTGATGGTCCTCCAGCCACGGTTGAGGCACCAACAGATTTCCTGCACCAGCATTGCCGTTGACCGGCCCCATGTTAACATTGGCTCCCAGACTACCATTGCCGACGCCTGCCGCATTGAGTCCGAGATTAGTCATCATATTGCCGTTAGCACTGCCGTTGCCCCCGGCAACAGGAACAACATTCTGTGGAGTATCCACTGGAGGAGGAGTAGGCACGGCCCCGCCGTGAAGTATGCCATTACTGTCAACCCTGGAGATTAGAGGTTGAACCAAGGTACGAAGCTGGTCTTGACCATTCGCGACCACCTGCATCAGTTCCATGAAACGATCCATCCGTTCACGGAGCTCTTGAACATCTGACTGCACCTGGTCCATTATCCTTGTCTGATTAGCGCGAGTTGAGTAGCGGTGGATGAGTCTTTGATCAATCCTGGAGATCGAAAGCAGCTCGGAACCTGAGTACCTGAAAAACCTGTCAACATTAAAGGTTAGGAAAAGCCACAAAATGCATGTCATGCAAAATGCTTTATGCAGATGTATGCGTGTGTCTGTGTGCTTGAGATATTTTCCCCCGATCCTGGCGCCTTAGTACCAGTGCTGACAATAATAAGGAGGGGAATCTGGGCCCAATCATGGAAATAGCAATCTCACATATATATAGTACCAGTGATAGCCAGCTTCGACACATCAGGGATCGAGAACTCGCACGCAACAGTCTTTCTGAGAGAGGCTATAGTAACACAATAAGAGGCGAGAGATCCTGGATCGGGGAAATGGTACCCGTCACGGACACACGCCAATGGAATGCGAATGATCATGCAATCTAATGCAAAAATGCAGGCATGCAGCAATATATCCAGGTGGCTGCTGTGGAGATTCGGTGTCAACAGTCACTGATGAGAAGGAAACCCCGGTGTAAAACCACTGATCTGATCTGCTGAGAATAGCCATCTGATAGGATCGAGATCAGAATTCTGCCTTGACAAGAATAAGTGCCTGATAATAAAGACCCCGGATGCAATATCAAGGAATATCTGTTGATGAAGTCTTCAGACCCCCAAATCAAGATCTGCCCTATCAAGAACAAACGCACAGCTGCTGATGAGATCTTCAGACCCCACTCAAAATCTGCCCTATCCGGAACAAACCACTGCTGATAATATGCTGACCGAAACCTGCTCTATCAAGAACAGACATGCACCTGATGATAAGATCCTCTGATCAAACCCTTGCTCTATCAAGAACATATCCGCAACTGAGAACCCAACATAACTGATTCACTGTCGAGAAAACCAGGTAGTCTGGAGGTCAAAGTTTCCTGCAATAACCCAATCCCACTCACAGGTATGGACCTAATCCAAGGACAAAGGTACGGCATCCTATGCGGTCGTCAGCGTCACAGACTTTCATGAGTGACGATGCGATTCGCAGAAGGAGTGGCATTGTCAAGTCATGAAGAGGCCTCACTTAGCTGACTTCCAAATGATCGGTCCCCAGAGTCGACAATCCTCACGTCTGGACTCCCCTCAGATCCTCAGGACCGGAAAGGAGCACCTCTGCAAGAATCTCGTCTGAGCGCAGATTTTCGTAGGGAACTATGCCTGCTCAGCAGACAGGTTCGTCTACTACTTCTCCGCAACTATATCTAGGTGTGTACTCAAGCCCAGGTCCGGCTTCTCACTCACAGTAACATCCCTCTCCCACAGCAGCACAGATAATCATATCAAACTGGAAATAAAATGCGGGAAATAAAATGCGGGAAGTAAAAATGCGATAAATAAATGCAACCCAACAAGCAAACACACAAACGATAGGATTGACTCGCGTAGGGGATGGGAAACGGTCCCAGCATAAGGGATGGGAAAAGTCCCTAGATGTTGTAAGTCCCCAGCAGAGTCGCCAGTTGTCGCTTGTGCGAAAATAAGGTGCCGGCCAAAACAGAAGAGTCGCCACCTTTCGTTATTTATCCCTCAGAGCGGGAAAGGAAACGATCGGAAAAACCTGACGAAAAAGGGTAAGACAAGGTCATCGCAACCATTGTCTGGGTTCGGGAGTCGGTTACGCAAGGGGAAGGTATTAGCACCCCTCACGTCCGTCGTACTCGACGGGATCCTCGCTTGTTTGTTTACTTGGACGGGTTGGTTTTATTCTATCTACCTATCAAGGCTGGCTAAAAAAGAAAAGAAAAATGACTCGGCAAAGCGTCGCACTTTATGCCTACGTATTCTCATCAGAGAATGAGAAATCAGAGTCAACGTAGTTCGGCCTACGAAGGATTATGGGGGAAAGGTTGAAGGTTGCTCGCTAGGATATCGCATCCTATGCCTACGTACTTTCATCTGGTATGAAAGATCAGAGCAAACGTAGTTCGGGACACTACGGGTTATCTCCTGAAAGAAGTGTTTTTTTATTGTGTTTGCGATTTCAACCGCACTAGAGACTATGACCTGAGAGTGAATGCGTCGCATGTCACCCACGGGGTACCATACTAAACATCCAATCTCAGATAGCTTAAGGCTCGTAACGTACGAAAGAAATCATTCATGATTACTGTATCTTAAACTGCTTCGAGATGAGAAGAGAACCGGCACAACTAGGAGGGAGACTATCAAGTCCTACTATTATCATGCCATGGATTCATCCTATGGTTGAGGTTTGAATAGGGAACTCCTAGATGTTGTCATGCATAGGTTTCAACCTAAAAGTCTATCATCAAATCCTCATCAGAGGAAATGAGAGTCCTAAGGGATCATGTCAATGATACTCCAAAACAGACAAAAGCATCAGCTTTAACAGTAAAATGCATGCAATGCAAGTGAGGGAGGAAATGTGTGTGGGGCTTCAGCCTCCACAAGCTCGTCTCGACCTCAAGCCAGTCATGAAATAATAGTAATCATACTGAAGATAAACAACATGCTATCAAGCAATACACAGATAAAAGAAATGAAGTGCCATCAGGCAAACAAAACACATGCTTGAGAAAGAAAGAATCTACCTCTAATCTCTAATCCTAACCCTAACAAAATCCTGATCAAATATAAGCAAAGCCCTAAAGCAAAACCTAACCAAAAGAAATCAATCCCAGTCTTCAAGCTTCAGAACAAGCTTACCAAAGAAAGGGAGCTAAGTAAGCAGACTCATAGTGTCTTCCTCAGGAAAGCACTAGGAGGTGTATACTCAGGAGTCATATCCTATGTGGCTCAACCACTGTGATCAGTTTATATTCCTCCTCAGGAGAAATTAAACTCACAAGCAGGCTCCAACATCACTGGAGATTTAGGAAATCCTATCTGAACTAGTGGAACTAAATGAACAGACTCATAGGACCTTCCTCAGGAAAGTACTAGGAGGCTTCCACTTAGGAGTCATATCCTATGTGGCTCAACAACTGTGATCAGTTTACATTCCTCCTCAGGAGAAATTAAACTCACAAGCAGGCTCCAACATCACTGGATATTTAGGAAATCCTAGATAAACTAATGGAACTAAGTGAATAGACTCATAGGACCTTCCTCAGGAAAGTACTAGGAGGCTTCCACTTAGGAATTGTATCCCATGTGGCTCAACAACAGGTGATCAGTTTACATTCCTCCTCAGGAGAAATTAAACTCACAAGTTGGCTCCAACATCATTGGATACTTGAGAAAGAGGTGAGAAGAAAGAATGAAAGTCATTCATAGTGCCTTCCTCAGGAAAGTACCATGAACTTCCTTCAAACTTCAGGATCTCAAACCTCACAGACAGGGAATAATCCAAGCTCTGGGTCTCTGAGTCTTGATCTACAATCTTCTCTTCATGATGCTCTCCAACAAGATCTTCAAAACAACACAATCCCCACAACAAACTCCCCAAAATAAACCCCAGAGATGAACAGATAACCACAGAACAGACAAAATCATCAATCAACTTCAGAAAATACCTAAAAATACTAAACCAATGGGGAAAAATCTATCAATTATTCACAAGGGTCTACAACATCTACCCCTAACATCCACATATGCCTCTACCCAACAATCAAAACAAAACTATCTAAAGAAAATGGATTTCCTCACCTATGCACAACCTAAACCCTAATTAGGATACCCTAATGCTAACCTAATTAATCTAATAAAATTTTAACCTAAAAATCAAGAATTAAACCCTATGGGGAACTATGATTCAATATCTAATCACACCAAAAAGAATGAATTAAAAAGACTAAAGGAAAGTCCTAAGAGAAATTCTACAAAATTGGATATCAAACTAAACATATTAAAAAGCTATTAAAATGGAAAATATACTAAAAATAGGAAAAGAAAATAAAATGGAAATTTTATTTATTCATAATTTTCTAGACAAATTTATGAACACATGAAAAAAACAAGAATTAAAAAATATTTAATTTTCTATTTTTTATGAATTTTTAAAGAACAAGAAAATTAAATGGAATTAAAATATAAAAGAATTCAAATAAAGAGAGGGGGGGGCAGATAGCAGGGCGCGCTAGTTCAAAATTATATGGGCTGGATCATGGGGGGTGCGGATAGGAGAGAACATGCTAAGCCCAGACGGACTCACTAATTGAAACGGCAGCGTTTCAGTTTTTAAAATTCCCTCCGCTTTTTAGTTCAATCTGAGCCGTTAGATGAGGTGATCTGGTCAACATTTCCAAACGAATCAAAGGTGACGATTTTGTCTTCTACCTTGGGCCTGTTAGGGTTTCACGAAGCAACTCCCATACGCGAATCTTCCATCCTCCATAGCTCTCTCATCTCGCAATGAAAACTCACGATCCAAAAATCAAACTTAACCTACTCATTGCCCTCTACACAGCTATGGTCCTAGATTCCTCTAAAACCTAACCACTCAAGAGATACACACGATGGAAGCTCTGTCCATCATAGCTTGCACCTGGTATGCATGATCATGATCTTGGCTGAAACTAACCTAGAATGATCTACACTTCATGGTGATTATTCTAAACTACAAAACTAAGGTTATAATACACTAAGGCACGAGTTCTTGATCCTAAAACAGAAATGGCCATGTTGTCAACCTCCATATAATGCTCTCAAACTCATCATGATTC
Source organism: Lathyrus sativus (assembly GCA_963859935.3). NCBI lineage: Eukaryota > Viridiplantae > Streptophyta > Magnoliopsida > Fabales > Fabaceae > Lathyrus > Lathyrus sativus. The sequence goes on along the minus strand of OZ012741.1, from coordinate 53,268,188 downwards.
ATCCTATATTGGTCTATATCACATTTCTCCTAACCACATAACTTAACTATGCATAAATAATGAGATTCAAAAGAAAACGCATACCTTGCAAGTGAGGATGGCTATGGTGTTTCTCTTCCAATTCAAGCCTTGGTGCTCTCTTGGAATGATCTTCAATGGCTCTATGTGCTTCTGTTTGCAGTAGTTTTTGCCCACACCTCTTGAATCAACTTAACCAATCCCTCATGCAAGTTGGAGTGAAGATTGTGATCTCATGAACCAGCCACGAATTCTCCTTGATTTTTCTTGCCAAATGCTCTATGATGATGGTAGATGATGATGATAACCAGAATTGTAGTGATTGATGAAGTTTCAATGGGGTTTGGAATGAAAATGCACTTTTGGAGTGAAGGAATCAAAGTGTAGTATGCAAGCTCTAAGAATCTCCAACCAATGCATGGAGCCACTCTAGGGCTTATATAGATGAGAATAGAAGTGTGTGGAAGTTTGGAGAACCTTCCATGAAGCTTCTAGAACTTCTCATGCAATGAGAATTTGAATTTGTCATCTTGAGTGAATCTCATGCAATCTCATGATAAACCATGCAATATTACTTAAATTCTCCCCAAATGATATGGTAAAATGAAAACAAAGCCTTACAAGTCCTTATGTAGCATTTTCCCATCTTTCCTTTTGATGCCTTAAAGTGCAAGTAACAATTTTACAAAGCAACTCCAATTTTTAAGCCTAAACTCAAAAATGTGGCTAAACCATTGCTTTTAAAATGATGTTTCCAATCAAAATGATATATTGGATGACCCATTTTGGATTCATAGATCTTCCAAACCAATTTTCAAATTCAACTTTTTCAACTAATAAGCCATTTACAAGCCATTTGAACCACTTTTAAAAATCCATGCTCTAGGCCTTTTCAATAACTCATGACCACTTTTCTAGGCTTAAAATGCCATTTTGAACAACTTTCATGTTTTTAGTTTTTCCATTTGAGGCTTGGAAATAGGAGATATGGCCTTTGCTTAAAATGACTTATAACTGACAAATGACCAAAATACCCCTGTCTTGTTCAAACCATAAGTTGAGTTCCACAAATCCTATCAAGGACTTCTACCACTAAAATTAAAGCTAAGAAGATGCCCTCCAACATTCATGTTGACCAAGAAATCATAGGAATCATCCTACTAGGGAAAAAGTTGTCTGCAAGTTGGGTGACTTTCAAGGACCCAGATTCACACACCTCAGCTGACCTGTAATTTGTTAAAACCATAACTTGAGCTCTGTAACTCCTATCAAGGACTTCCACCACTCAAATTAAAGCTAAGAACAAGCTCTACAACATTCATGTTGTGGGGAAGATGAGATATCAATCAAATCAAGAGCTAAAACTGCCTGGAAGATAGGGATCAAACTAGGGTTTTTTCACTGACAATCCTTGGAAACCCTAACTCAAAACTTCTCAAACTCCTCAATCATGATGAGTTGGTCTAGGAATCATCCCTATAACATCTCTATGCATCATTCCATGATCTCATGGCCCTTGTATTAAGTCTCAACCTTCTCCAAATTTTCAGTTATCCTAGGGTTGACCCAGTCAAAACCCTAATTCTACCATTCCTGGTTGAATCTTCTGAACTCTTGCACAATGACTTCTCTGGGCTTCATGATGGCTATCAAGACATCTCATAAGCTTTCTCAAATCTCCAAGTTCATTCTCAAAGTCTCTGAATCATCTGAGGAACACCCACAACTCTCAAGCTATGAAGCACACAACCCTGGTTTCAACCAATTCCTCTGAGGATCTCCTGAACTTTCTGGTGAAGACATCAACTTTCAAACACTAGATGGATAAATAATTGTTGGTAAAATTTTGGGGTGCAACAAATAGGATTCATTAGCCAACAATATATCTTTTCTTACTTAAGATAAATTCCAATGAGTTGTCATGAGAAAGTCAAGTGTGGACTAATCTGTTTCTTGAAAACATCTCATACTAACCAGAATTAATCTTTAGAAATCAAGATTTCTTGCTTGCTGAAGATTTAATCTTTGAGCAAATATGTTGAAAATCCAAACGTATTTTACAACAGCATTCAACATATATATCTTCTTATCTGATGAATCTTTCTTGTCAGTTGATTCTTCATTCTTCTTCTAGAATCTACTAGAGGAGATTTGTTGTTGAAGGCTTCAACACTTCAAACTTCAAACTTCACAGAAACAGTGACTTGCTCAAGTAACCAAATAGATTACAATTTTAGAACTCATCATCCTCAAAAGATGATGTGAGGCTGAAATTGTAAGAATGGTGAAAAATACCCAAAAATATTTCTTCACATAGCCTATAGATCTTTATCTGACACTGTTAGGTGTTTGATATCCATCAATAACAGAACTAGGCTCTGATACCAATTGAAGGTGAGAAATAAACACAAGAAAGGGGGGGATTGAATTGGGTTTATGCCTAAATAAAACTTTTTCCTTTTCTTATCTTCTTCTTTTACTTGATGCTTTTATGCGCTTATATTAAATACATTGCGGAAGCATAAATAATAAAGCATAAGTAAAGAACACATCATATATCCTGGTTCACTTGAGCAACTCTCAAGCTAATCCAGTCCACCCTTCCAAGGTGATTTCACCTTAATCAATTAAGGACTTAATCCACTATAACCGAACTGATTACAGATGCACAAGCTAACTGCAAGTGACTAACAACTTGACAATGACACGTTCAGGGATCCCCAAGGATATAACGTTCATTGACACCTTAATAGAATCCGATCACTAAAGATCTCCTATTAGGATTTTCACAAATGACTATTGTCACTTGTCATCTCAAGTATACTGATCTTAACAAGATCACTTGAGGAACCACTAATTCTAAAATAGAATTTTTGTGTTGCCGGAGATTACAATGGTGCTTCCTAGCAAGCTAATAACTCAAAGTTTAGCCCATAGCAAGTAATGAGCAACAACTCCTTGCTTCCTAATACAAAAACTAATTCTAATAATAACTCTCTAAGAGATTATTAAAACATAGCTTCTATATTGCTTAAAAGCTTTTCTGTGAGTGAGCACTAAGGCTTCTTTTCCATTAAGCTTTTCTTTTCTTTGCAGCAGTAGAAGTAGCGCAACAGCGCAAGAGCCAACCCAATGCTTTTGCAACCTTTGAACCAACAAATGATTCTTTCTTTTATAGTGCTTCCAAGAATGATGTTGTGAGGATAGAAAAGTCCTTTCTATTTCCAACGGTCATATTCCAACTGATAGAATGAGCACGTGTTGGATGACATCACTTTCTTGTCCTTTTCCATAAGCACATGATTTATCAGATTTGAACAGCAACAACTTATCTGATGTAACATGTCTTGCATCTGGATGAATCTTCTTCTGACACAATCTTCCACTTCAGAATCCAGTCTTCAGCATTCCAAGAACTAAGTTTCCTCTGAAACAATCTTGAGAATCTTCATGACTAATTCTTCAGAAACCATGTCTTAAGAATCTTCAGAGCCTTGACCTTCAAAACACTTCTTCAGATTCTTGACCTTCAAAACACTTATTCAGAGTCTTGTCCTTCAGAACCTGTCTTCAGAGTCTTGACCTTCAGAACCTGTCTTCAGAGTCTTCAGAGTCTTCAGAGTCTTGACCTTCAGAACCAGTCTTCAGAGTCTTGACGCACTTGGTCTTCAGAGCCTTCAGCTTTCAGAATTTCAAGTCATCAGAGTCTTCAACACTTTGTTCTTCAGAGGACTCACTTTTCAAAGATGCTCGTTAGCTTCCAGATCAGATGCATAACTCAGAGCAGAATCTATAGATGCATTGCAACTGCAATATCCAACATCCTTGATTCTTTACTGAACATGATCAGATGTAGAAACAAACTTGCTTCTTCACTGAGCTTCATTTGCTTTCAGATCAGATGCACTTCTCCAGAGCAGAAACCACAGGAGCATTGCAACTGCAATATCCAGCACCCTTGGTTCTTTACTGATGGTGATCAGATGCATAAGCATACTAGCTTCTTCTCTGAGCTTCATTTGCTTTCAGATCAGATGCACTTCTTCAGATCAGAATACATAGGAGCATTGCAACTGCAATATCCAGCATCCTTGATTCTTACTGAATGTGATCAGATACATAAGCAAACTAGCTTCTCACATGCGCTTCATGACGTCACACTAAGTAACTCCATAAGTTACTAGCTGCACACGTTTCTTCTGTTTGTTTGGTCTAATATATTTAATTTAATATGACCTGCACATAACAAACATTAAACCATAAAATGGTTCTTTCACAAATACTCAATTGTTATCATCAAAACATAGAGATTATCCTGTAGAAACAAATCTTGCTCTTACAGTTTTCTCAGCCTATGTGGCATCCAAACCACGGCTAATTTTGTTTCCCAGCAACGTCGTTTGACTTGAACTCGTAGGATATCCAGATCTTGATAAGTATATTTCTATAGAGCATCCAGGCTCAGATTGCATCGAGCATCCAGGCTCAGGATAATCGAGTATCCAGACTCAGGTTATTTGCATAGAGCATTCAGGCTCAGATTGCATTGAGCATCCAGGCTTAGGTTATTGAGTATCCAGACTCAAATTTATTTTCGAGCATCCAGGCTCTAGTTTTGTGTTTATCGAGCATCCAGGCTCTAATCTTTGAGTATCCAGACTCAGTTTTGTTCCTTTGAGCAGTCAGGCTCCGTTTATTGAGCATCCAGACTCAGAGTTATGTTTTGAGCATTCAAGCTTTGATTTCTGTGCAGTATCCAGACTCCGGTAACTTGGATCGTTACCTTTTGCCAGTATGGTATCCAGACCATGGCGCCGTTTTTGACGTTTGTATTCTCTTTCCCCAATAGGTTGGCTTTGAGATCAATTTTGCTATATTTGGATTTTCTACGGTTGGCAAATTTCCGGGTTCTTTGGTATTCAACCGTCTTTTACCTTGATTGCATGAAAGTCGTTCGCTTTTCACTCCTTCAGGTCCAAGTCGTTTGAATAGGGGCAGTTGTTGAACTCCAAAATTTACTCAACCTTTTCTTAACTTGGTTTATGTTTTATTTCATTTTTGTTCTAACATTTGCATTGCATAGCATATCGCATTGAACAGGGGATCAAAAGGATGTGCATATCAAGAGGAGTTTTCTCCTGGGTTTGATCCTAAGCAGGGGTTGTTACTCAAGTTTGAATGGTCATCAGGACATCTTGAGGTGGTTAGTGTCTTGTTAAAGAACAGATGGATGTGTGTGGGACAACTCCTAACTGGGAGGCCAACTGAAGAGCATCAGAGGTTCGTGAATGCATGATTTTGGGTATGATATGTAAATAAAGCTTATTGAGGGCCTTGAGGGTCATTGTGGAGCTTATGCATGTGGTTGTGTGAAGTGGAACAATCCACAGTTGAAAGTATCGCAGTTAAGGTTTTCATCTGGTAAATCCTCAGTCAACTGCGCATTTGAAGAAGATAGAAACTCAATTCAAGGTCTCTATGGCCATGGTATGTTGTGTTAAGACATATAAGACATCATTTCAAGTTTATTTCATCAAGGGTTAAGTGTGTGAGAAGTTACTAAGTTAGGGTTCTCAGGGTAAAATCCCCTATTTAGTGCCTGACTTCAAGACCACTTACCTCAAGATAAAAGTCTCATATCAATTTTTGGCCAACATGTAACTTGTATAGCATGTTATTAGCTTTAATTTTAGTACTAGAAGTCCTCGAGTGGATTTATAGAACTCAATTTATGATCCGGACAAGTTACAGGTCATTTGAGGTATGTGATTTTGGTCAACAAAAGTCAACCAACTTCCAAGCCAGTTTTAACCTAGAAAGGTGTTTCTCCTCAACTTTTGGTCAACATAAAAGTTGTAGATCTTGATCTTATATTTCCAAATTGTATTAGAAGTCTTTCATCTGATTTGTAGAACTCAAGTTATGGGGTTTACAAGTCAGGGGTATTTTGGGAAAGTAAGATTACAGGTCATAAAATTATAGGTCCATTTCACCAACTTGCACACTTCAAATGGAAATCTTTTCAACATGAAACTTGCTTCAAATGGGGCCATTTGCACTACCAAACCATCTCTTGTCATGGTGGGGGCTTGGATTGAGAATTTGGGGTTTGAATTTTTCATAAAGGAGGCTTAAAATTGAGAATTTGAGACTTATTGGATTTTAAACTTTTTCAAGGGAAGTTTGTGCATTTTTTGATTGCAAATAACAATTAGAAGACATTGCCATCTTCACATTGGATTTTTGAAGTCTCAAATGGACCATTTTCATGGTTTCTTCCTCTTGAAGTAACAAAATTGGAAATCAATCATAGGATCAAAATTAAACCTCCAATCTCATTCCTTTAATTTACACAACTGATATGTAGTGGATTGGGATCAAAAAATCAAGTGGTGTAGTGTTAAAAACGTGCATGGAATTTTCAAAAAGTGGTGAAATGTGAAAATTCAAAATGGGCTGTTTTGCATGGATTAAGGCCCCATTTGATCACAAATCCATCATATAAGTATTCTTGAGGAATTTTGAGGCAGCGCTAGGTCATTCTTGTTGCTGAAACAACCATTTTTGTTTTCAAAAAAGTGGTGAAAACTCAAAATTGGAATTCTCAGATTTACTCCAGTTCAAGGCAAATTGAAGGTTGCAAAAGCTTTATTATGGATCATTGAACGTGTTTGGATCGTTTTCTTCAAGCTTTAGCACCTGTTGAAGGCTCAGTGGAAGTCCTCCACTAGGTAACTTGAATTCAACCTTACACTCTTAATACTCCATGATTTTCCACCATTTTCGTTGCATTTGAACCTTTGTGATGTGTAGGTCATTTCTGGGTTGTTATTTCTTGTGTTTATGACATTTTATTTTTTGAGCTCAAAGTTGTGTAGTTTCTTTTTGATGTTTTTTCATGGTGTTTTACTTCAATTTTCATGGATTCTTACTCCTTGTAGCATGTAGATGATGTTTGGGCATTTTATTTGAAGTTTTAGTGAACTTTTTTTTTGACATGTTTGCTTGTTGCTTGATTTTTTCTTTAATGGTGGGAGATAAATGAGTTTTAGTGAGAGATTTGGATTCCTTGTCGCGAGTAGATGATTTTTCATATAAGAATCGCAAGAAATGGTTGAGAATTGACGAATCCGCATTGGGGAAGAAGACCCGCGGTGGAGCTCGCAGTGGCCGGAGCCGCGACAGGGACGACCGGAGCTACTTCCGGTGAGCTGGTCCGGCCGGAGGTATTTTGGAGGGGATGATGATGACGTGTCGCGATCTCGTCCATTCGTTTTGTGGTATTCTGATCATGTGTTCCATATTAAGACCCATGTGTTCTCTCTTTGACTAATGCGCACACAATTAATACCCCAATTCATTAATTGAGGTGACACGTTCTGGTGTGTTTGATCTGTTGACTGGTATGCACATCTGATGGTTGTGGATTTTTCTGGATTTTGTTTTCTATCTTTATTTCTTTTATTTGTATGTACTTTTAAAAATTCGTAAAAAATATGAAAAAATATTTAAAAATTCTAAAACAAATCATGAACATACTTTAACATGTCTTTTAATTTTTTGCATTTTTAATTTCGTGTTTTGATGCATTTTTCATTTATTTTCATATTTTCCTTTTAAATGGTCATTTAAAGTTGTGAAAAATGTGTGTTGACTTGTTGATTTTATTTCTTGCTCATGGTATGGATTAAACTTCTAATTTTTTTAGCATTGTGTTGACATGTTTTTTTAATTTCCAGAATTTTTTTCCATGATTTTTAAGTGTTGTTTTCATGTGGTTTGAATTTGTTTTTGTTCCCTCTCCATTTCTGCCCTGTTTTGGCACACTCTTGATGTTTGCCTTCTGTTGTGGCACTTCCCTTTTGTTTTTCAATCTCCCCTTTTGACCCCTGGTTCCTGATACCTTGGGGATCCTCTGAGATTTTATTTGGCATTTTTGATGCATTTTCTTATTTTTCATGTATTTTGCAAGTTGCTTCATGTTTGTGCATCTTTGCTGTTGCACTTGTTTTGTTTTGCTTCCAAAAGCTTGGTTGTGAATTATTGATGAACCTAATTATGATTGTTTCATGTTAGGGACATGTTATAGATCTTGTGTGCTAATTCTTGGGTCTTTATCATATGCATAATTTGTTCATTTGATCTCATACTTTCATGTTTGCATATTGTGTTTCCATTAATGATGCTTGCTTGCATTCTTTGATGTAATTGTTGGCATTTGCTTATGATGTTGTGCTTTGGAATTTGAGATCTCTTCTTCTCATCCCCATTCTGTCCAATGACCTTGGAATACTACTTAAGGTTTCTTGGTCCCTCCTTAGGAGGAACTTGAAGCCTACCTAATGTAATGAATCCATGAGGACTTTTTCTCATTGTTTTTGTTACTTGTTTTCTATGCATCTTCTTATCCTTTTCTCTTGTTCTTATTCATACCATGGCTTGAGTTTGAGATGAGCTTGTGGAGGTTCCATCCCCACACATATTTCCTCCCTCACTTGCATTGCATCTTTGTCTTCCTTGTTGCGTTTGTGTTTGCATTCTTCATATGCATTTCTTCTTATTGTTTCTTCTTTTTTTGTCTTCCTTCCCTTAGGATTTCTAATCTCTCTTGTTCAAGAGAGGTTATGATATACATTAGGGTTCTAACCATGCATGATAACATTAGGTAGTCCCCTTTCAAACTCAACTTTAGATGCACATATGCATGACAACTTTTAGGGTTTGGTCTAGTCCCCCTTAGTTTGTCCCCTTTCTCTTCTCATCTTCAAACAACTTCAATTCATTTAATAAATATAATGAGTGTTGTGCCATGAGGCTTGTACTTGGGAAATGGTGATTGAGTGGTTACCTCTCAATTTCCTAGAGTGTTTAGTATACGTCCTTAGGACGATATGCGACGCATTCGATCCTAGGTTTTAGACTTTGTTACAACATACATTATGAACACTCTAATTCAAACCACTTCTTCCTTAAAAAACACAAAAACAATTCAAACTCTTTTTCACCCCTTGGGGTCTTAATCAGGAAACTCTTTTCATAAACAAAAGTGTTGTTAACTTTCAGTCCTATCGCAAATGGTAATGCCTAAGTCTCCAATGGTCGAGCTGCATACACCAACTGCTAGAACTATCTGTTAACCCTACTCAGGTAAAACTTTTGAACAACCTGTATTCTCGTAAGCCCGAACTACGTTTGCTCTGATCTTTCGTAACAGACGAAAGTACATAGGCACAAGGCGCGATCTCTTGGCGAGCAACCTCCCCCCTTTTTTAGCCGTAGTTAGGCGAACTACGTTGACTCTGACTTTCCCATTGCACGAGGGAGTACGTAGGCACAGAGCAGCGATGCTCTGCCGAGTCAGTTCTTTTTCTTTCTCTTTTGTCCATAAGCCTTTAGCGTAGATAGTTTATACACCTGTTTAGCTAGACAACACATGCGTGGATCCCGTCGAGTACGACGGACGTGAGGGGTGCTCATACCTTCCCATTGCATAACCGACTCCCGAACCTAGGACTTGGTTGCGATGACTTCGTCTTTTCCCGTTTTCGTCAGGTTTTTTCCAATCGTTTCCTTTCCCTTGTTTGGGGTAAATAACGATAGGTGACGACTCTGTTAGTCATTGCCGGCATCCTTTTTCGCAGTAGCGACACCTATGAGCTTCCTTATCAGATCCTCAGTTATGACGATTTCTTTAGCCATAACATATGAAACAATGAACTTAGGGCAAGTAGAAGCATGGATCCAAAATTCCTTTACCAGACAAGGATAAACTGGTCCCATCGGCCTATTAAAGAACTTAGTCCAGCATTAAGAATCAACAATAGGACGAAGATCATACCCATTTTCAGCAATAGATTCAAAGTTAACAATGGATTCACACAGTACTTCCAGTTTGTCAACAAGTGTAAGTAATGTTCTAACAGGTTCCTTAAAAGAAACAACACCCATGTTGGAAGATGAGACAACAGCCATAGAAGATTGAAACTGAGCAGAAGTTGATGAAGAAGTAGCCATTGATGTTCTTGAGAGATTTTTAGGGTTACAAACGGTTTTGGGTTTGTGAGAGAGATGGAAACAATGAAACAAGCAGAAATGCATACAAGAGTGTGAGAGAGTGAAAAGTGTGAAAAGTGAAGTGTTGTGGTATTTATAGAAGAAATTAGAGCATACAAGAGTCACACATTCAGCACGCTTACACTTAGCATTTAATAAAAGGAATATAATCATTTCAAGCAATTAATGATTCTGACAATTGGGGGGAAAACGAGAAACTCAATATTCAAAAACAGTACCTCAAACGTAAATTCACTAATGTGCACTCCACCTTTTCAGATTTAGAGTTACACGTGTTTGCTTGCATGTGCTTCTGAAACTTCTTTGAGAAATGAAACGTTAGCCAACGTTCAGATCCTCTGAGGCTTGTTAGTTCAGATTTTCACACAATAAAATAATAAATGATAAATAGATGTAATACTTCAGAGTTAAAACATTTTCATCTGAGAAAATTTTCTTCTGATAAACATTTTATTCTGGACAGAATTCCGTACTTATATTTTTCAGAATAAATTTAAATCTATCTTCAGCAAGGGGTTTTGTAAAAATATCAGCCCATTGATGATCTGTATCAACAAAGTTTAAACTGATAATTCCCTTCTGAACATAGTCTCTGATGAAGTGATGTTTTATCTCTATATGCTTTGCCTTAGAATGTAAAATAGGATTTTTAGACAAGCATATAGCAGAAGTATTAACAAAGAAGATTGAAATATTACTCTCATGGATCTGATAGTCTTCTAGTTGACTCTTCATCCAGAGCATCTGAGTGCTACAACCAGCAGTAGCAATGTATTCTGCCTCTGTTGTTGAAAGCGCAATTGTGGGTTGCTTCTTGCTTAACCAATAGGTCAGATTACTTCCAAGAAACTGGCAGCTTCCAGAAGTACTTTTTCTTTCAACTCTGTCTCCAACATAGTTAGCATCACAGAATCTAGCTAATTTATAATCATCAGATCTTCTGTAACACAAATCCACATTAGTAGTACCTTTTAGATACCTTAGAATCCTCTTAACAACTGTTAAGTGAGATTCTCTAGGATCTGATTGGAATCTGGCACACAGACAAACACTGAATAGAATATCAGGTCTAGAAGCAGTCAAATACAGAAGAGATCCTATCATACCTCTGTAGAGCTTTTGATCAATCTTCTTACTTACCTCTTCCTTACCAAGAGTGCTTGTAGGATGCATTGGAGTTTTAGCTAATTTGCTTTCAGCCATATTAAACTTCTTCAGAAGCTCCTTCACATACTTAGTCTGATGTATGTAAGTGCCTTCTGGAGTTTGATTGACTTGGATTCCCAGAAAGAATCTGAGTTCTCCCATCATGCTCATCTCAAATTCAGCCTGCATAGATAGAGCAAACTCCTTTCCCAGCGTAATATTGGTAGATCCAAATATAATATCATCTACATAAATTTAACAAATTAACAAGTCTTTCTTAAATGATTTACAGAAGAGAGTTGTGTCCACTTTGCCTCTGATAAAATTCTTTTCCAAAATAAAATTACTCAGCCTCTCATACCAAGCTCTGGGAGCTTGTTTTAAGCCATAGAGTGATTTCTTAAGTTTGAAAACATGTTCTGGAAATTTATCATTTTGAAAGCCAGGAGGTTGATGAACATAAACTTCCTCTTCTATAATACTATTTAAGAAGGCACTCTTAACATCCATCTGATATAGAGTGATGTTATTTTGTGCAGCAAAAGAAATGAGTAGGCGTATAGACTCTAACCTGGCCACATGAGCATAAGTCTCTGTGTAGTCAATTCCTTCTTGCTGACTATATCCTTGAGCAACTAGCCTTGCTTTGTTTCTTACAACTTCTCCTTGCTCATTCAATTTGTTTCTGACGACCCATTTAGTTCCAATGATTTTGAAACCTTTTGGTCTTGGAACCAGATCCCAGACGTCATTTCTGGTGAATTGATTTAGCTCTTCTTGCATAGCAAGTATCCACTCATTATCATTCAAAGCCTCATCAACATAAGTTGGTTCAATGATAGCCACCAACCCAAAAAGTGACATTCCAGATGATCTGAGAAATGACCTTATTCTGATAGGGTCATCCTTCTTTCCAATTATCATATCCTCTGAGTGAGAGGCCTTGATTCTGGATGATGATCCTTTAACATTTGGTTCTTCAGAAATATTCAAATTGTTCATCTGAGCAGCCAATGGAGTTGTATCTGTCGTTGCTTCTGCTTGAGCTTTATCTGCCTCTGAGTCTTTAGAGTCTGTGAGAATGACTTCTCTATCTGCAGAATTTTCAAGCTGCTTTGGCTTTTGATTGCCAAACTTATCATCAAATCTAACATGTATTGATTCCTTTAGAATTTGTGTCTCAGTATTGTATACTTTGTAGCCTTTAGAGCGTTCAGAATACCCAAGCATGAAACACTTATGTGCTTTAGAATCAAACTTGTTCAGATTCTCTTTAGTATTCAACATAAAACATACACATCCAAAAGGATGGAAAGAAATGTTGGGCTTTCTATTCCTCCACAGTTCATGAGTGTTCTCCAGAAGAGGTCTATCTGACACTCTACTCTGAATATAATAAGCTGTATTCACTGCTTCTGCCCAAAAATGTTTTCCAAGATTAGTCTCGTTGATCATGGTTCTGGCCATTTCTTGCAATGTTCTATTTTTCCTCTCTACAACTCCATTTTGTTGTGGAGTGGCAGGAGAAATCATGTGCAATGCCATTTTCTTTAAAATATTTTTCAAAATATTTGTTTTCAAATTCACCACCATGATCACTTCTGACTTTAACAATTTTAAAATCCTTCTCGTTCTGGACTTGTTTGCAGAAGTCAATGAATTCAGCATGAGACTCATCCTTGTGTTTCAGGAATTTTACCCATGTCCATCTGCTGTAGTCACCAACAGTGACTAATCCATACTTCTTGCCTCTGATGGATGCAATTTTCACTGGTCCAAACAGATCAATATGAAGCAGCTCTAATGGTCTTGAGGTTGAAACAACATTTTTTGTTTTGAAAGAAGATTTTGAAAATTTTCCTTTCTGACATGCTTCACAAAAAGCATCTGAGTTGAACTTCAACTGAGGAAGTCCTCTGACCAGATTGAGTTTATTAATCTGAGATATACGTCTCATACTAATATGTCCTAATCTTCTGTGCCAGACCCATTGCTCTTCATTAATAGACAGAAGGCATTTTACATTCTGAACCTTAAGTTCTGAAAGATGGATTTTATAAATGTTGTTCTTCGTTTTTCCATTAAAGAGGATAGAGCCATCCTTTTGACTGACAACCTTGCAACATTTTTGATTGAAGATTATGTCATAACCATTGTCACTTAATTGACTTATGGACAATAAGTTATGCAATAATCCTTCCATAAGTAACACATTAGAAATGGAAGGAAGGTTACCATTACCTATGGTTCCAGAGCCAATTATCTTGCCTTTCTGGTTCCCTCCAAACTTGACATCACCTCCAGATCTAAGCTCTAGGCTTTGGAACATAGACCTTCTTCCCGTCATATGACGCGAGCAGCTAGAGTCCAGGTACCATGACTGGTGTTTCAACTTTGCTGCTAAGGATGTCTGCAACAAATATTATTTTTTTTAGGTACCCAGATCTTTTTGGGTCCTTTAGGGTTAGTTGCCTTAAAGTTTTGTCTGAACTTCTGTCTTCTGACAGCAGGTTTGTTCTGACTAACTTTAGGTTTAAACACATGAATGTTCTGACTAGAACGTGTGTGTTTAATATCATTAAGATGACCAAATTTGAAATGAGTATATAGAGGAGAATACTTTATGATCATTTTATCAACAGGTTTTGGATTTAAATCCTTCCAAGAAGAAGATTCATATCCAATACCCTTCCTGTTGTTTCTGCTAACACCATAGATCATTGAAGCCATCTTGCTTCTAAATCATTTTTTATTTTAAGATTTTATGCTTTAAGCTCAGCAACCTCAGACCTCAGCTGATCATTCTCAGATGCAAGACAACTTTGAAGCTTCTTGTATTTGAGTTTGATTTGGCTGTAGCTTTCCAGAATTTCTGATAAACTTTCAGAAAGTTCTTTTCTAGTGAGTTCAGAAAATACCTCCTCAAAATCTAATTATGATTCTGATCTAGAAGTTTCTGCATGGTCTTCTACGTCAGCCATGAGTGCCATGTTTGCATATTCTTCTTCTGACTCTGATGACGAATCAGATGCATCTGAATCATCCCAAGTTGCCATCAAAACTTTCTTTTTATGATCAGACTTCCTTTTTTGCTTCTCCTTCTAAAGTTTTGGGCATTCATTCTTATAGTGCCCAGGTTCCTTGCATTCATAACAGACAACCTCTTTCTTTCCAGATCTTATGTGTCCAGAAGACTCTTTACGTTGATCTGGTTTCTTAAAGTTCTTCAACTTCCTCTGTTTATGCTTCTAGAGTTTGTTGATCCTTCTGGACAGCCGGGACAATTCATCTTCTTCTTCAGAAGAAGATTCTTCAGAACTTTCTTCTATAACCTGCAACGCTTTAACAGTTTTGTTAGACTTTAAAGCAACTGACTTACCTTTCTTTTGGGGTTTGTATTCTTCTAGTTCAATCTCATGACTCCTCAGAGAGCTGATCAGTTCCTCCAGTGTGATCTTGTTCAGATCCTTTGCTAGCTTCAGAGCTGTGACCATTGGTCTCCATCTGGTTGGAAAACTTCTGATGATCTTTTTGACATGATCAGCAGTGGAATAACCCTTGTCCAGAACTTTCAAGCCAACTGTAAGAATCCGAAATCTAGAGAACATAGTTTCTATAGATTCAGACTCCTCCATTTTGAAGGATTCATATTTCTGGATCAGCGCCAGAGCCTTGGTCTCCTTAACTTGTGAGTTCCCTTCATGAGTCATCTTCAAAGATTCAAACATATCAAATGCAGTATCTCTGTTTGTTATTTTCTCATACTCTGTATGAGATATTGCATTTAATAAGATGGTTCTTGCTTTGTGGTGGTTTCTAAACTCCTTCTTCTGAAGATCAGACATAGATTTTCTGTCAATCTTCTTCCCTTCATCATTGGTAGGATGAGTGTAACCATCAGTTACTAAATCCCACAAATCAGCATCATAACCCAGAAAGAAGCTTTTTATTCTGTCTTTCCAATAGGCAAACTTCTCACCATCAAACATGGAAGGTATGGTGTTAATTCTATCTTTATCATCGTATCTGTTGTTGTAAGAAGTTGAAGTAGAAGCTTCAGCAACCATGATGAATAAAGAACAAGATGTATGGAGTTTTTCTCAACTGGATCTTTTCTGTTCACGGTGAAGTGAGAGCACTAACAGAACCGGAGCTCTGATGCCAACTGAAGGTGAGAAAAACACTTAGAAGGGGGGGGGGGGGGTTGAATAAGGTTTTAGAAAAATTATGGCAATAAAAACAACACAATATTTTTATCCTGGTTCATTGAACTCAACTAATCCAATCTACCATATCAAGGTGATTTGCCTTTCTCCACAAGGACTTAATCCACTATATTCAAACAGATTACAGTGTCAACCACTAAGAACAACTGTCTTAGTCTTCTCAAGAAATTCTGACCACAACTTGGTCTTCTTAAGGAACCTTTTACAAATTAATGTAAACTAAACAAGTGTTTAAGTTGCTTCTAAAAAGCTATATCACTAACTGTGATTTTTACACTTAGTCTAAGAAGGAATAAAACTATTCAGCTTATGAAATAAAATTGTATGAGAGCTTGAGAGCAGTTTTTTAGTTTGATAAATCAAAACGAATCGTCAACTTTGAAATGTTGTTGAAGACGTCCTTTTATAGGATGAAAGTCCAATGCTTGAAGACCGTGCACTGCTGAGTAGTTGTAGCCTTTTGTCTTCTATTGACTCTAGCTTTCCCAGAAGAGGAATGTTCAGACAAATCCCTTTTGTCTGATTTCCTGTGCCATACATGAATAAGGAAAGAGTCGTTTGGAATATGCAACCAGATATATCTTTGAATAATATTTTCTTCAACAATGCTTCTGTCTCAAAGTTATCAACATCAGAGTCTTGATGTTATCAGAGTTTTGCAGCCAGTGCTTTCAGCGTGAATATTACTCAAAGCAAAGTTTGAATAACAAAGCTTCTGTACTTGCAGTGTAAAGTACTTCAGATTCTTCTTGAAACAATGCTTGAAACTCTTCATACAAAATCTTCAACTACGCTTCATAGTCTTCTGTAGCTTCTGCTTCAGAGTCTTTTGCAGCTTCTGCTTCAGAGTTTCTTCTGGCAGAGCTCAGAGTCTTCTGATCACTTGCTTCTAATGCTTTAGAGCTTTGCGTAGAATACTATTCAGATACATTTTTGCTTCCATAAGAATATTTATTTTAATATCTGAAATAAAAACACTTGAACAAAATTAGAGTATATATTTTCTTAATACAAAATTTCATTAGAGTTATCATCAAAACATAGAGATATAATTAAACACCAATATGTGTTCTAACAGATTTATCCTATTTCCGATAGTCCGTGGGTTAGTCCAGTTCAAGTGGTGCCGAAGAAAGGTGGAATGACGGTTGTTCGCAATGAGAAGAACGAGTTGATTCCGATAAAAACTATAATAGGATAGAGGATGTGTATCGACTACCGTAGGCTCAATCAAGCTACAAGAAAAGATCACTTCCCTCTTCCTTTTATGGATCAAATGCTCGAGAGACTTTCCGGTCAAGAATATTATTTATTTTTGGATGGATACTCAGGGTATAATCAAATCATTGTCAACCCGGAGGATTATGAAAAGACAACTTTCACTTGTCCTTTTGGAATCTTTGCTTACAGGAGGATGTCGTTTGGTTTGTGTAATGCACCGACGACTTTACAAAGGTGTATGCAAGCTATATTCTCAGACTTGATTGAGAAGACTATCGAGGTGTTTATGGATGCTTTCTCAGTTTTTGGACCGTCATTTGATCTTTGTCTGAAAAATCTTGATGTTGTCTTGGAGAGGTACATGGATACTAATTTGGTGCTTAATTGGGAGAAATGAAACTTCATGGTTACGAAAGGCATTGTGCTTGGGCACAAAGTTTCTTCAAAGGGACTTGAAGTTGATAGGGCTAAAGTGGAAGTTATTAAAAAATTGTCGCCACCTCTAAATGTGAAGGGAATCCAAAGTTTTCTGGGTCATGCAGGATTCTACCGAAGATTCATCAAAGACTTTGCAAAGATAGCGAAACCATTGAGCAACCTGCTCAATAAAGATAAGTCTTTTCTTTTTGATGATTCTTGTATGACAACTTTTGACTCTTTGAAGCAAAGCCTAATAACTGCACCCATAATCGTCGCACCAAACTGGAAAAATGATTTTGAACTCATGCGCGATGCGAGCGATTATGCGGTTGGCGCAGTGTTAGGCCAAAGAAAAAGCAAAATTTTCCATGTGATACACTATTCGAGCAAGGTTCTTAACGATGCTCAAATTAATTGTGCAAAAACTGAAAAGGAATTGATCACAATAGTGTACGCATTAGAAAAATTTAGGTCTTATTTGATCGGGTCCAAAGTTGTGGTGTACACTGATCATGCTGCGATCAAGTATCTGCTTACCAAGACGGATTCCAAGCAATGGCTAATTCGTTGGATTCTTTTATTACAAGAATTTGATCTTGAAATTCGTGATAAAAAAGGATCCGAGAATTTGGTAGCGGATCACTTGTCACAACTTGTGAATGATGAAGTCACAAAGCATGAGCAGGAGGTGAGGAAAGAGTTCCCTGATGAAAAGTTGTATATGGTGAAGGTTAGACCTTGGTTCGCTGACATGGCTAACCACAAAGCCACCAAATTAATGTCGGAAGGTCTAACTAGTCACCAGAGAAAATAATTTGTCTAACACCAAGTACTTTGTGTGGGATGAGCCTCATCTGTTCAAACTTGGTGTCGACAACATTTTAAGGAGATGTGTATCGCAGGAGGAAGCCAAAGACATCCTCTGGAATTGTCATAACTCTCCGTATGGAGGTCATTTTAACGACACAAGAATGGCCCCTAAAGTCCTCCAATCGGGACTTTATTGGCCGTCCTTGTTCAAAGATGCGCATGCGCACACAAAAAGTTGTGACAAATGTTAGAGGATTGGTGGAATATCACAACAAAATGAAATGCCTTTGCAAAGCATGATAAAAGTCGAGGTTTTTTATTGTTGGGGCATTGATTTTGTTGGTCCATTCTCACCGTCGTTTGGAAATGAGTACATTCTTGTTGCGGTTGAATACGTCTCAAAATAGGTTGAAGCCATAGCTAGAGCTAAGGCAGACGGGAAAGCCGTAATAAAATTTTTGAAAAAAAACATATTTTCTCGTTTTGGTACTCCGATAGTGTTAATAAGTGATGGAGGATCCAACTTTTGTAACACTCAGTTAGCAAAAGCTTTGGAACAGTATGGCGTGCGACACAAAGTTGTAACACCGTACCATCCGCAAGCTAACGGACAAGCGGAAGTGTCAAACCAATAAATTAAAAATATTTTGGAAAAAACTATGTCTACCTCGAGGAAGGATTGGTCAAGCAAGCTTGACGATGCCTTGTGGGCCTATCGGACAACTTTCAAAGCTCTGATTGGTCTCACCCTGTTTAAAATGGTCTACGGTAAAAACTGTCACCTTCTAGTTGAATTGGAGCACAAAACCTTTTGGGCATTGAAATTGCTAAATTTTGATCAAAACTTGAGTGGCGACAAAAGAAAAAACCAACTTCATGAGTTGGAAGAAATACGCCTCCGAGTTTATGAATTGAACAAAATCTACAAAGGCCGAGTAAAGGGGTATCATGACAAGAAGGTTATGATCAAGAAGTTTAAGGTAGGACAAATGGTGTTATTTTTCAATTCTGGGTTCAGATTGTTTCCCGGGAATTAAAGTCTAAGTGGTCGGGTTCATTTCAGATTCGCAACATTTTGAGTTATCGGGCAATTACTATTGAAGACATAAAGACCAAATAGAATTGGACAGTTAACGGACAAAGATTGAAGATTTACCTAGGTGGTAATTTCGAGCGAGACACCACCTTTGTGCCCTTTTGTGATCCGTGATCACATCGGACCGTCGAGCTCCAACAATGTTAAACAAAGCGCTTGTTGGGAAGCACCCCAACATTGTAAGTATTCACTGTTTTTTGTAGTGTAATTGTTGTGCATGATATGATAGAATTATGCTAAAAAAATGATCTGAACTGAAAAGTGAAAAATCAAAACCTGTCATGTTTGCTAGCACCTTCGTCGTGCGAAGAGCT
This sequence comes from Lathyrus sativus, assembly GCA_963859935.3. Taxonomy (NCBI): domain Eukaryota; kingdom Viridiplantae; phylum Streptophyta; class Magnoliopsida; order Fabales; family Fabaceae; genus Lathyrus; species Lathyrus sativus. Next base: position 53,248,863 of record OZ012741.1, on the reverse strand, counting down.
TAGCGAACATGTTCTCTAGGAAGTTCGCAATGCGAAAAGAGCGAATTAGGTTTGCCACATCAGTGTTATTTTTAAATTTCAGTGGGCCACCCACTTAGGCCCAAGTTTTCTTTTGGTTCTCGGAATTTTTTGTGTATCCCACTCCACTTCACTTTCACATTTTCACTCTTCACTCTCACATCACAATTGTACCATTCTTTTGCAAACTCTAATTTTATCTAACAACCTCAATCAAGCTTCCTCAACTAGGTATGTTTTCCTTTTTCAATTCTTCTGTTGATTAGGTTGTATTAGTTTGAAATAGAACATACATTATGGGTTGAATTAGGGTAGGACATAATTGTTGAATTGATGGTTGCATGTGTATTTAGAATTGTCCCTAGCATGACCAATGTTGATGTTCATGAATTTTTTATGTTGCCATTTGGTTATCTTTCTTAGGGATTTGAAAAAAGTGGTGAATTTCAAAAACCTGCAGCCTTCGCTAGCACCTTCATAGTGCGAACCTGGGGCGAGTATTCGCCAGGTCTTCGCACAGCGAAGTTTGCAGCGAACATGACATCATTTTGTTTTTCTATTCTGATTGCTGGACTGATATGTTATGTGGTTGTTGTTTTTCTTCTCCTGTGTTTTTGTTGCAGATGGCTGTTGCACCCCAAAATTTGCCCAATCTCTTTTCTTATTTGGCTTATGTTTCATTGTATTAACATTTGTATAGTTATATCATTTGCATATCATGATATCATTCATATATAAGGGGATCAAGTGTGATTCTTGTCAAAAGGAGCCTATCTAGAGGTTTTATTCAAGCTTGAGAGGTTATTAATGTCATCAGGAGGTGATTTGAGTACCTAGGGTTTTAGATTCTTGCATGTGGATTTGCTCCTAACTTGAGGATCAAATGAAGATCATCAGAAGAATGTGAAGTGTTTAATATGAGTAGAGGATGTGTATGGAGCTCATAGAATGCGTAGATGGTCATGGGAGAGCTCAATCAAGTCATTGTGTCAAATGCAAGAGCCACAGTTGAAGTGCAAGCAATTAGGGTTTCATCTGGGTCAATCATAGGTCAACTGTGTAGTTGAAGAGTATCAAAGCCTACTTTTAGGTCATGGAGTTCATGAAATGATATGTTGAGACATTTTTGGTGTTGTGACAAGATCAAGTCAAGAAGAGTCAAGAATGTGGGAAGTTGCTAAATTAGGGTTTTAGTGTAAAATCCTCTGTTTAGTTCCTAACTTCAAGACCACATAAGTCAAGATAAATGTTTCAAATGGATCTTTGGCCAACATGAAACTTGTAGAGAATCTCAATACCTTTAATTTGAGTACTAGAAGTCCTCAAGGGGATTTATGGAACTCAAGTTATGGTCCAGACAAGTTACAGGTCCTCAGATACCTCTGAAATTTGTCTATGAAAATCATCTGATTTCAAAGCACTTTTTGACCTAGAAGGAGGTTTCACCTGAACTTTTGGCCAACATGAAAGTTGTTCCTTATGATCTTAGCTTTCCAAATTGTATTAGAAGTCTTCCATCGGATTTGTAGAACTCAAGTTATGAGGTTTACAAGTCAGGGGTATTTTGGGAAAGTGAGATTATAGGCCATTTTCAATCATAAGTCAAAATCTCCAACTTGCACTTGTCAAATGGAATTTCGTTCAACATGGAACTTGTTCAAAATGTGGTTTTTAGGCTAACTAAGAACTCATGGTGAATTGATTGGGCTCATATCAAGATTTGGTTTGAAATGGCTTAAAAAGGAAGATTTTAAAAGGATTCAAAGTTGAAAATTTCAAATTAATGGTTAAGTGACCAAAATATGTCAAGAAAATACTCATTTTGAATGGAAATATCATTTCAAATACAATGACATTGGTAGATTTTTGAGTTGAGGCATATTTTCACAAGTTATCATTTGGTTTCTTCATATGCAAGTTACATGACCAAGTCACTCACCAAGGCATTTCAAGCAGTCCTTTTGGTCCCATTGCATTCACAAGGCATTTTGCAATTGAAAAGGAAGCTTCTAGAGCAAGTTCCATGGCCAATTCACGACTTTCACATGGAAATTTTGAAGAGAAAACAGAAAATTGAAACTACTGATTTAGGCTTGAATTGGACTTCAAAAGCCCATAGGCATGTTCTATTTAAGTGGTTGGATGATTTCAGAATCATTTTGGTGCTCATTTTGGGGTAGAAGCAGAGAGAGAAAGTGAATTTGCAAGCAAGCAAGTGCAGATCAGGTTTTGAGTTCAAGGCAAGTTCAGATCAAATTGAAGGATCAAATAGCTTCCTCTTGCATCCTTGAGTGTTTTTGGAGAGTTTTGAAGGCTGAATCGAGCTCTTGATACCTCTGTTAGTGGATTTACACCAGGTATGTAACCTTCAAATTTCTCACAATTCTAGGAAGATGTAGTTCATGTTGTGCATGTGGTTAGGATCTAGTTGAAGTGTAGATCGTTTCTGGTTAAGAATTGGAGCAATTAGAGACAAACTTAGGTGACTTGTGATTTCTATTTGGACACGGTTTGATTTGATCATAAGGAATTAAGTTGAATTGGATAGATCAGGTTAATGTATGAAGCATGAGGATCATTCCTATGATTTTAGATTTGAATTTGGTGATGATCAATTTGGATGTGATCTCTTAACCTTGGATCGTGTTTTAAAACCTGATGAGAGTTAGATAATTTGGATAGGATATCTGAGATCCTTGTGAGATTTTGAGCATTTTGATATAAGGTTTAATGTTATTTGGCTACCTGAGACCACCACCTCGCTGGAGAAGACGACCAGAGGTCTTCTCCGGCCTCCACACTGAGGTTCCTTACGTTTGGCATTTGAATTGGAGAAGATAACTGTAGACCGTTAGATCTGGCTTTAGACTTGACTTGGTAGCATCATCCAAGGGCTGTGACTTGTTTTCGTTTTGCTGACTTTGACCTCTTAAAACGAGGTCGTTTCATTTAATATGCTGGCAAGCTCCTGAGCGTAGATCTCATTGACCGGTCATTGCATCCAACACGCCACATTATTTCTTGTGTTTTATTTTCTTTTAATTGGTTTTGTTTATTTTAAATGCATATTGATTCCAAAAATCACAATAAATTCATCTTTGATCAGAAAAATATTTTAAAAATATGTCCATGCTCCTCTCTCAATTTGTGATTTTCTGGGATCAATAAATTTCATTTTCATGCATTTTTCAATTTAATTTGCATTTTTATCTTTTATGTTATTTCTTTAATTTTGCATAATTGCCTATCTGTCTTGTTGATTTTGGTTTGATCATTTGGTTTGGTTTCTGAATTTTATTTTTGAGTATGTTTTAGGTTAGATGTGCATACTCCCTTAGGATTTTTATTAGATTCTTTTTAACAATTGTAGGTTCTGTTTTAGGTGAGATGTTTAGAGCCTTCCCAACTTATGGTTTATCTTGACACAATTCAACTTAGGATTTATTTAGTGGACCTAGAAGTTTATTTAGGCTTTGATATTTGAACCCTAGAATGTTAAAACATGCATGTTCCCTTAGGAAATTTCATAGATTTTTAAAATTTAGTTTTCTATTTTAGATAGATTTCACAAGTAGGTATTGCCTTTGGTGTTCCCTCTTTGGTGCCTTGTTTTGTTTGATCTTGTTGGTGGCCTTGGAGCTTGAAGAGCTTGGTTTCCTTTTTGGAGAAGGTGCTGGACATCTTGTAGCTTCTGTGGATTGGCTTGTGGAGCTTAGCTTGGAGCTTTCTTTCTCTTTTAGGAGCTTTCTAGAAGCTATAGCATTAAGGTTTTAGGAAGAGCCATTAGAACTAGTTCTTTTTCCTTTCATCAAAAATAGAATGCATTGTTTGCTTCTATCCTCATCCTATGATGCAAAGTCCTCTTAAGGAAGCCCCATCTCTCCTTTAGAGGGATGAATGACATGCCTTAATGAGTAGAACTTTTGAGGATGCACTTTCCTTCCCATGTTGGTTCCTGATGAATTCCTTTGGTTTTCATCAGGTTTCCTAGCATTGTAACTTGATCTCAATGATGATTTATCTTCTTGTGGAGCTTGCTAGAGTTTAAAGATGAAGTTGAAGAAGGTTTAAGATAGGAGCTAACTTGAAGATGAAGACTTTTTGCTGTCAACTTTGCTGTCAATTCAACTTTGCTGACAAGAGCTGCTGTGAAAGGTTTAAGTTGCTGTCTGAAGAAGATTGTTGCTGCTGCTTAGGCTGCTTCCTCTGTTTTTCTTTTGCTGTGTTGTCTGTTTGCTTGTTTTGCCTACCTTTAGGTTTGAGGTGGAGCTTGTCTCCCCTTGCCTGTTGTTTTCTTAGGTTTGAGGTTGAGCAGGACTCCCTTGCCTCGCTTGTACTGTTGCATAGCATGCATTTTACTGTTAACCGTTTATTATTTGTTTTCTTTTGCTGTTTTCCCCTAGGATCTCTGATTTCCTCTGTGCAAGAGGGAATTATGACAGACATTAGGTTTCTAAACCATGCATGATAACAGTAGGTAGATTCCCTTTCAACCATAGTCTTAGGGTGTCTTTCTCTTCTCATCTCAAAACAATTCAAAAATACAGTAATAAGGTTAATTGAAGTCGTACGTTACGAGCCTTAAGCTATTTGGGAAAAGGTTGGTGGAGGGTTTCTCTCCATTAATCTGGATGTTCAGTGTGGTGCCCTTTGGGTGACATACGAAGCATTCACTCCTAGGTCATAGTCTCTAGTGCGATGGAGATTGCGAACACCCTTAAAAACAGTTCTTTCATAAAAAAATTCAAACAAACATTCAAACTCTGTTTTTGTCCTCTTGGACCTTTAATTTGGAAAACCCTTTCTTAAGGAGATAAAAAACTGTCAGACAAACTTGTGTCTTCCGTAGCCCGAACTACGTTTGCTCTGATCTTTCATGCCGTATGAAAGTACGTAGGCACGAGATGCGATATCTTGGCAAACAACCTTCCCTCATAACCCATAGTTAGGCGAACTACGTTGACTCTGATTTCTCGTTCCAGACGGGAATACGTAGGCATAAAGTGCGATACTTTTCCGAGTCACTTTCTTTTCCTTTTAGACCAGACCTTTAGAGTAGATAGATAAACATACCCTAGATAGAAAACAAGCGTGGATCCCGTCGAGTACGACGGACGTGAGGGGTGCTAATACCTTCCCCTTGCGTAACCGACTCCCGAATCCAGGGTTTGGTTGCGATGACCATTCCTTTCCCTCTTTGTGTTAGGTTTTCTTTGAGCGTTTCCTTTCCCTCTTTTGGGATAAATAACGCACGGTGGCGAGTCTTCTATCATGGCCGGCGCTGATTTTCGTAGTAGCGACAGCTGGCGACTCTGCTGGGGACTCCAACGGTTCCCTATGCGAGTCAATCCTAGCGCTTGTTTTCCCGTCTGGGGTTTTGTATGTATTTATCTTTCTGTCTTTACTTTCAGTACTATATATTATTGTTGTTTTGCTGTGGGTAGAGGGTTAGTTTGAGAGATAAGCCGGACCTGGGCTTGAGTGCACATAGACTTAGAAGTAGAAAGTAGTAGTTAGCCTGCTTGCTTTGCTCACACCAGCTAGCTACGAAATCTGCACTCAGACGAGATTCTCTTTGATGGCATCTTGCCTGGCCCTTTAGGCTCGACAGGTTGTTGGATTTGAGGGTTGTCGACTCTGGGGACCTATCATTTGGGATTCGGCTAAGTGAGGCCTCTTCAAGGGACGATGATGCCACACCTTCTGGGTATTGTATCATCACTCTTGAAAGTCTGTGACGCTGATGACCATATAGGATGTCGTACCTCGTCTACGAGTTAAGTACATACCTGTGAGGGGTAGGTGGGTCTTTTTGCAGGAAAACTCTGGCCTCAGAATACCTGGTTTGTCTCTGTCAGTGAGAATTGGTTATGAGGGTTCTTTTGTGGTTGGTTTGGTTTGAGGAGGAGATCTGATGGTTCTCAAGCTGTAGTACAGCACAACACAGTTTTTCAGCACTGCACTTGATCCCCTGTTGCATATGCATTTGCATTTTCATGTTTGCATTTCATTAACGTGTATTTATGTTTCAGGTGTGTTTTCCCCCTCAGATTCTAGTGTTCTTCTTGCCAGACATGGAGTCCATGAAGAGAACAGTTGCTTACAGGTTGCCTTCTCCAGATATCAGTTCCTTATTGTGGTTGGTTGCTCTAGCAGATCAGAGAGTGAGGGTTGAGTTTACAGAGTCTTATGGGAAACTGCTCAGTTTGGTGTGCAGACCTTCTGTGTTTGAGATGACTGGATTGTATACTTTGATGCAGTTTTACGAGCCTCAGTTGAGATGCTTCTTGCTCCCTGATTTTATTTTGGCTCCTACTTTGGAGGAGTATTCTGATATGCTAGGAGTTCCTGTGTTAGATCAGATGCCTTTTATTCGCGAGGATACTGAGCCTGAATTGGCTAAGCTTGCTGAGATTATCAGTTTAGATGCTTCTGAGTTCCCCGGAGGTTTGGTCAAGCTGAATGGATTTTATGGTTTTCATCTTTCTTGCTTGGTTGAGAAGGCTACGCAATGTGTGAAGGATGGATGTTGGATTGTCTTCAGTGCTATTTTGGCTGTTTGCATTTATGGGATTGTCTTGTTCCCCAACTTGCCTGATTTTGTTGACTCAGGTGTTTTCTTTATTCTTGCCTCGAAGAATCTGGTGCCTACTCTCTTGGGTAACGTTTATCATTCTATTCACTATAAGAATGAGAAGCGTCGGGGAAAGAATGTTTCTTGCTATGTACCTCTTCTATACAGGTGGTTTCAGGGACATCTTCCTAAGACGGGACCTTTTGTTGATACTGCTGGTACTTTAGATTGGTCTTCCCGATTGATGGGATTGTGTGCTGAGAATATTGTTTGGTTTGATCGGAACCTGCTCGGAGTGAATATTATATATAGTTGCAGTGGCTTTCCGAACGTTCCTTTGATTGGACAGAAAGGTTGTATTAACTATAACCCTTCTCTGCTTGTGAGACAGTTTGGCTATGCTTTGAGGGATTCTCCGGTTGAGGACGAGATACAGGAATCTCTGTATCTCACGGGTTTATTAGACGGAGATGTTTTGGTCAGATTGAGGCATGCTTGGGGTAATGTTCACAGAAGAGGAAAGACATTGCTTGGCAAGAGTGACAGTCGAGCTTATAATCCTTATCGGCTCTGGATCCATGAAAGGGTTGAAAAGTCTTTGAGGTCGTTTCCTGCTGCAGAATCTTTATATCCTCCGGTGATTGAGGAGCCTACTTCGATAGAGATTGAGAAGTATAACAAGCTGCTGGCTAAAAAGAAAGAGTTGCAAAGAGCAAATGAAGAGTTAGAGAAAGAGATTTTCCAGCTTCGGCATGAGAAGAGTGAGGCAACCTTCACTTTGAAGAAGCAGACTGAGATGATTAATAGGTTGGGTTCAGATTTGACTGAAGAGACCAGCAGGAGAGAGAAGGTGGAGTAGCCTTGAATGGTGTTAGTAGTGTGCTTGCTACTAAGAAAGAGCTTCTAAACAAGGCTTATTCTCGACTTTCCAAATGGGAATTTTTGTGGAATGCCACGCTTACTAGCCGGAAGGAGCGTGAAGATGAGTTGAAGCTGCAGATTTCCCAGTTAGAGGAGCAGCTCAGTGCTAAGGATGCGAAGATCGCTGAAGAGGCATCTCTTAGACGTGACGCTGAGTTTAGAGTGAGCAACATAGTCAAAGAAATGAGGGGTTGTGAACTGAAGGCTGGCTTCAAGAGATGCAGGCTTGATGAGTGTTTTGGCAAGGGAGCCTGTGTAGAGGATGCCAAAAAGTTGAGATCCACTGTTAGGCGAGACACATTACTGATACAGGAACTGCTCTCCAGACCAGGTCATCCGGAGACGTTGAGGCTATTGGGAGATGTCCGGGCGCGCCATTCGTCCTGATTTATCTTTGTTTTTCTCTTGTAGTTGTTATTCGTGCTTGTATTTTGACCATCGTCAGGCGTGTTGGCCGAGGTCTTTTCAGTTATATTCAGTTACTCTGCCTCTTGGCATTTGTTTATGTATGAGGTTTCTGATTCTGTGCTTGCTTACTTGGGACTCCATTATCATTATGGCTTCTTCTCCAGAACTAGAATCAGGGGGGAAATTAACCTGTTGCATATTTACATGTGTGCATCTGCATATTCATGGCAGGTACCTTTTTTGAGCTCGAATCGTATCTCCTGCATCTTTCGGGTTGTTTTAAGATTGACGAACAGAGAACTCACTAGTACGCTATGAGAAGCAACTGTAAGAAGATCATGGACCAGGTACAAGCTGAGATGCAGGAGATACGGGATAGGCTAGCACAATTCATGCAGGCTATGGAACCAGTACGAGTAGAGTTGATTGAGGTCCAAAGCCAGCTAGGGCAAATGACGAGAGACAAGCAAGAATTGCGTATGGAGAAGAAGACGCTCAAAGAGGAAAACAATCAGCTGAAGACCCGGGTGGGCTTGATCATGGAAGTGTTAAAAAAATATGCTTAGGAAGGAGGGTGATCAGCTACCGGAAGCCGCAGCGAAGATGCTTGTTCCAATTGTGCCTATGGAATCTGTGCCCGTGAAACTGGTGCCAAAGGTTGATAATTCTTATGCGGCCAGAAAAAGACAAAGAGCCGCAAATTTTGCTCTCCAACGCATTGCTTCTCGGGATAACCATGTGACCAGGAGGGGGTACGCCCAAAAGGTAATGTCAGCTGAAAGAACTTTCGATCCGATCCCCATGACTTATGCTCAGTTGCTGCAGGTCCTGTTTCAACTTCAATTGGTCAAACTTCGAACTCTGGTTCCGCCTGCTGGTTCCCCTCCACCAGAATATGATGTGAATGCCCGTTGCGATTTCCACTCTGGGGCACCGGGGCATTACATTGAAAACTGTACAGCTTTTAAGCATAAAGTTCAAGACCTGATTGAATCAAAAGCTATTTAATTCACGCCAAGCGGCATAACTGTACCTAATGGTTCTATTCCAGCTGCTGCCATGATGATGGATGTTCCCGAAACTGCGGTCGGTCAAGAGTATATCCTGGGCTCAATGGTGTCAGAATCCCCTTGTCCTCAGTTGCTGCCGGTGCCTAGATCAAGCCTGAGGATGAAAGCGCCTGGACAAAAGGAGTCCCTGATAATTCAGACTCAACCTCCATATGGTTCAACTGTTCAGAATCAGCAATTTGTTCACAGTCAACAATCTGTCCAATCTTTGCAACAAACTTCAGCTCCTCTCCAGGGTCAGCAGCCTTATCATTACCAATCAAACTCGCGTGATAGGCAAAACCCAATGAAGTCAAAGAGACAATTCACTCGGTTTCCATTTTAAGCAGAGTGGTTTCAATAAGAAACTTTGAGGATGGCTGGTTCAGCAGCAAGACAGATGTGAAAGCCTGGTTCTCGGAAGCTGGCATTTTCCTTTGTTTTATCTTGTCATTTCTTTATGCATTTGTAGTTTCTTTCCTGTTAGAATTGCAAATTTTCGCTTGTAAAACTTGTTGTTTTGTCAATCGATATTGATAATGAAATAAATATGCATGTTTTGAACTAATCCAGTCGTGTTCACTTTATTGCTTTCTTTTATTTTAAACGCTTGTTTAAGTGGAATCCGGGGAGGATGATGAAATCGAAAGACGTGTAAGCTTCCGACTGTATGCTTTTGGATAGAAAAACCTGTTGACGATATACAGGCATTGTTTCGATCCCCTAAACACCGGAGATATAAGGAAGATAATCCCTTGTCAACCCCTTCAAGCCTTGTAGTAGGAGTTTCTTTCTAGAAAATGAAAACCCTTTATCTTAACCTGGGGCAGGGTAGGTGTCGGTTAATTTGACCAAGCATTCAAATTGCGAAAGGAGTGTCCGTTCGAGGATAAATCACACATGTATAGGTCGTACCTAAAGAACCACAATGGTTAAACCTTTCCGATAAGGAGTGAAACAGTCACAATCCCTTTTAACAAGTCAGACAAGCCGGTGTCACATGATTTTGTTCAATAAAAAAGAAAGGAAAGAAAAAACCCGCTAAGTCGAATCCTGAAAACGAGCGATTTAGGCAAAAACTAGGGCACCCCGCTGGACTGCAAAATCGAAAAAAGAAACTCTGAGGAGTTAGTCCAGGAAAAAGTTAGGGGAAAACGAAAACGGAAAAAACGAAAAGACGAAAAGGATTACAAAGAGAAGAATGAAATCGTGTGACTCCAGGCACAACGAAGATGAAAAAGCGAGTGACTGTCACTCTAAAGAACGTGTGGTATCCTGAACTATCACTCCTGTAGTTCAATCATGAATGCTAAGGTCGAGTTAGCTGAACGTAGGATTGAAGAACATCACGAAGAATGGGTGGGTTAAAATGAATTTTGAGCCTTTATCCTTTCTTTCTTAAACCGTGAACCTGACCACGTTGCAACCTGAAAAAGTCCTAATTGAAACAGGTTTAGTTCGAGAGCATACTTCGGTAAAGATCGCATCGAAACTGACTCCTAAAAGGATTCCTCTTGCAGTGTTGTATTAATGTTGACATGTTGATAATTGATTCATTCATTTTGTGTCATAAATTTTTTTCCCAGTAAACAGGATTGGATTTCGAAAACTGTCATATGCATTGCATTTAATATATCTTTTATGCAAAACAATTTGTTTTACTCGCGAGTAAGCGCTTGACAGCAGGAAAGTTTCCATAGTGGAAAGTTTGATCAGGTTAGAATGCAGAACGCTCGAATACTCCGTGAGCTGAGGCAAATCATATCAAATGATCCCCAGTAAAGTCAGCCATCTGGGGCAATCAGGTCGAGATTCGGTAAATCTCTCGTAGTCAGAGGCACTACTACGAATCAGCCAGTCAGGGACAAAGTCGTTACAAGACTGGGGCAGGCCACCCTGAGAGCACAAAAGCCATTGTTGACCAGAAGGCGATTAATTTGAAATACCTCTTCGAGGTTCGAAACACGAAAGCAGTTCATATCTAACCATCAGGGTACGGAGGTTGCAGTGCCTTTTTTAGGGGAAGACTTTACGAAGATCCCATGAGCTGGGAGAAAAAGTAGAAGCAAAGGAAATGTTCCTCTCAGTTTTATCAGAGTTCATCAGAAATCGTTGCAGGTTCAGGGGCAAGCCATCTCGAAGTCGGTTTGTGGCAAGTTTGCCTTTTCAAGTTGAAATATTTGGACTGGGGCATTGTCGTTATCTTTGCAACAAACAGCCAAGAGTTTGCATTTCCCCAGCCAGAATCCTTAGCGTAGGAATAGGCTTTATGTGAAACTTATTCCTCCCCAGCAGACAGAACTTGCTTTTCATCTCCCAGCAGATGGAAGTTGAAGTTTTTATCCCCAGAAGAGTTGGGATTGCATAAGAGCAGGATCAAATTATCCTCAACAATTCAAGATTGACTTATTCAGTAGGATAAAGTCATCCCCAATGGGTCGAGATTGATATCCCCAGCGGAGTGTGAATTCCTAGTGGTTGGTTATGAGCACATTTACTCCCCAGAGAGAGTCCTCGCAGAGTACAATCAGAGTACCCAAATCGATTCTCAGCTGAGTATCCTCAGCAGGATGGTTAATCCCCACAGAGCATGATCAGGTGATAAGAGGTTTGAAAGGATCATTCCCGTACAGGACTGTTTTTTCCTTCTCCCCAACAGGTTGTCATTCTTTCGTCAGGACGATCATCCTTAGCAGAGTTCGTAACTCCGAGTTTGTGAGCTATTCCCAGTAGGGTTTGTTTTCTTCCTTCCAGTGGAAGTTGTTCTCACCTTTCCAGCATTTATTTTGCTGGAATAATTATGTGATGTCTGGTCTTTTCCCGACAGAGTTGACTTGGCTCCTGACATTTATTTTGTTGGAATGCTTTGTGATACCCGTTCATCCCCAGCAGATTCGGTTTGGTCTTCAGCATTTATTTTGCTGAAGCGCCTCTTGGCATCTTTGCATTGTGCATATATCATCATATTTGCATCTACCCAAACGCGTAGCATTTCCATGCCGTATGGAGCATTACGCCATTGTCAAACATACACATTTTGAAACATAAGCCAGGTTGATTACCTCTTTGTTTTCAGGTGTTATTCCCTGCAGAGGAGTGGGATTCTTGCTCAGAAGGATTTCTAGATATTCAAATTCTCAGCGTGAGATAGGTGATGATAACGTCCGTCCCATCACATGTTCCCCTAACAGAGTTACTTGGCTAGGTTTCTCTTCTTCCCCAGTGGAATTTTTCTCAGGTTACTGTTACGTCAGCGTTAAAAGATTTCATAGCTTAAACTTTTGGAGTTATCTTTAGTGATTTCCTCAGTAGAGTTTTTCCCCACCGATTTGCTTGGTTAGGTTTCTCGTATTCCTCAGCAAAGTATTCTTCAGACTGCTGTACAACAGTTTTGAAAATCTTGAAGGTTGTTATCCGTGTTGACGGAATTGTTACCTGTGTTGACAGTGATTGTTATCCGTGTTGACAGAGTTGTTACCTGTGTTGATAGTGATTGTTATCCGTGTTGACGGAGTTGTTACCTGTGTTGACAGTGATTGTTATCCGTGTTGACGGAGTTGTTACCTGTGTTGACAGTGATTGTTATCCGTGTTGACGGAGTTGTTACCTGTGTTGACAGTGATTGTTATCCGTGTTGACGGAATTGTTACCTGTGTTGACAGTAATTCGTATCCGTATTGACGGAATTGTTACTTGTGTTGACAGTGATTATTATCCGTGTTGACGGAATTGTTACTTGTGTTGACAGTGATTATTATCCGTGTTGACGGAATTGTTACCTGTGTTGACAGTGATTCTTATCCGTGTTGACGGAATTGTTACCTGTGTTGACAGTGATTGTCATCCGTGTTGACAGAATTGTTACCTGTTGTCGCTACTCGAAAAATGCATCGCGCGACGACGGGGAGGCGAAAAAGATAGACAGAAGAGTCGCCACCGAACTTTATTTATCCCATGAGGGGAAAGGGAAATATCGAGAAAACCTTAAGAAACGAACGGATAAGATTGGTCTCGCAACCAAGAATGGGTTCGGAAGCCGGTTATGCAAGGGGAAGGTATTAGCACCCCTCGCATCCATCGTACTCGATGGGAACCTTTTGTTTGTCGACGTGTGAATTTATTTGCTTAAATACTATGCTATAAGAAGTGTGTTTCCAAAAGGGTTAAGGGAAGGGTTTAGAAACGGGAAACAAAGGGGTGACGAGGGAAAGAAAGGAGATAGAACGGACTCGGTAGGACTTCGCGGTCCTAGGCCTACGTATTCTCAACAGATATGAGAAAGTCAGAGTCGACGTAGTTCGGGGAACTACAGATATAGGGGGAGTGTGCTCGCCAAGGATTGTGGCCCTTGTGCCTACGTATTCTCATCTGGTATGAGAAATCAGAGCAGCCGTAGTTCGGCCTACGGTGTGTCGATGTTTTTTATGGATGATGCTATCGTGCGCATTCTAGCAGTTAGGTGTTTCGCTGCTCGCTCGTTGGAGACTTAGGCGTTACCTGTTTGCGGTAGAACGGACGTAACATATCCTTTCGAAAGATTGATTAGTTTTCGCCACGCGGGGCAAGAAGTCACGTTTGATTGATTGGATTGTTTTTTAGGGGGGGCGAGACAGGTCCTCGGATAGTAACCCCTACGGGTAGTACCCAATTCATTGTCTCAAAGTTTTTGTTATAAAAAAAGGTGTGGCGAACGAGGCGTCTTTGTATTGAAAGACGGGCGTCAAGACCACACACACTACAGTGAGTATCCTGACACTCGGAGAGGAAGAAAGTCTACACTTAATCCCCTCTTTTTAACTCAACACAAAGAGAACTTCATTCTCTTATTAAAGATGTTTTTGGTTTTGAATGGTAAGTACTTTGCGACAGAGAACCCTACGGTAAACGTCAGCACTCGGGATAGGAGAAGGCCTACGCCTAACCACTCCACGACCATTCAAGTTTTTGTTACGAAAAGATTTGAAAATGCACTCGGTACGAGACCGAGGTTTTAGGTGAAAAGGGTTACGGAAGGAATGTGAAAGCGAGAGGTGATGGAAGAAGGCGTGTCTTCGTATCGAAATACGAGTGTCGAGACCACCCTCACTACAGTGGGTATCCCAACGCTCGGAGAGGAAGAAAGTCTACACTTAATCCCCTCTTTTTAATTCGATACTAAGAGAAATCAATTTATTACAGTTTGAAAATGGACTCGGTACGAGACCGAGGTTTTAGGAGGAAAAGTTTAGAAGCGTCTTCGTATTGAATGACGAGCGTCGAAACCACCCTCACTACAGTGGGTATCCCAACGCTCGGAGAAGAAGAGGTCTACACCCAATCCTCTCTCTTTAATTCAACACGAAGAATTGTTTTTAAAAAATATTTTCAAAGATGCACTTGGTACGGGGCTGATGTTTTAGGGGAAGAAGCGTTGGGGAGAAATGGTCTCAGATCCAACGTTATCCATCAATATTTCGATTGATAACGAATTACGGAGGTCTCGTCATTGACCCAAACAAGTAAAAATGGAACAAAATGTCCAATAACAAAAATGAAAATTCACTTTAAAAAGAAAATAATCTTCTAATATGAAATAATCTTAAAGTTCTAAAATAAATAATATAGAAACTATGGTTTGAAAAAGAGGAATATTAAGAAAAATATATACATAAGAAAAATTCAAAATAAAGTTAGAAAGATTATAAAAATAAATAAAATAAAATAAAAAAAAGATTAGTATAATATATTTACGAAATTAAAACTAATGTCATATAATATAAATAAAACAATAATAATACTTAATTAATATATATAGGAGGTTAAAAAATGAAAAAAAATAAAAAAAAAAAACAGGGATGGGTTAGTATGGAAGGGAGTCAATTCACACATGTTCAGAAAACACTTCAATATGCTTTCTATTCTCAGATTGCCTCGCCGGAGTGCTAACCATCTCCACCGCACCAGAGTTCGCCGCCGGCGGCGGCGGAGGCGCGAACCTGAAAACTCTTACCTCATCTCACTCGTTTCCCTCTACTCGTCACGAATCTAAACTCCATTTTTCACAACTCCTTACTAAAAGTCCAAACCGAATCAGTTTAAAGTATGAACCCTAACCTTCTAAGGATTAAAATTACATGGAAAAGAAAATGAGTTAAAGTCTAAACTGTTAGGGCTTTGACTCCGGCAATTCATATCTACATTGCAGTGTGCTTAAAGCGTCAAGAAAGAAGGGGGGGCGATAACCAACCTACGAAGCTGAGGCTCGCTTTGGTTGTTTGCCGAAGAAGACGAAGATGAAGCTTGAAGAATCAAAAGCAACAGAAACCTCTACGCAAGCTCCCAATCCTCTACTTCTTTTCAATTTTTATGCTCTTATTCTTCTTCAATTCTTGCACGTCTGTGTTCTTTTAGTGTCGTTGTTGATGCAGTGCGTGTGAATGAAATTGATTGTAGCAGAGAGTGAAAGAGAAACAGAGAGAATTTGAGGGTGATTTGGTGAAGTTTTGAGAAGTGAATGATTGATGAGTGGTGTTGAGTTGGAAGATAGAAGGTGAAGTTATGGTGATGGAGAGGGAGTGTTGCTGATGGAGAGCAAAGTTGTTGCTAACAGTTCGTTCTCTGGTGAAATAAGATGGATGGTTACGCAGCGGCACGATTTTTGAAGTGCGGTTGGGTGTGAAAGAAATGGCAGCAGAGGTTGAGTTTGATGAGGTTCGATTTGTTAATAGTTTGTGAAATGGTTTTCACGAGAATCTGAACTGAAGGAATGATGAAAAACATTCAGGTTTGATTTTGTTTCACTATATGATTTTCGTTCTCTCTTCCGGCATCTTTTCTGATTCTTGTTCGTTGTGTTTTCTGGAGCTGTTGTTGATGAACTTTAAGGTTGAAGATTAGATGTGTTTGAGGGCTGAGAGGGAGGTTCCGAGTGGTTTCTACTTGTTGCTGCAAAGTGGTTTCGAAGACAAAGATTGTGGTTTTTGGAGAGAGTGAAGAGTAGTGTCTGAGTTTTTTTTTTGAGTGAGGAACTGTTGTGTGGTATATATAATTGAGGTTGGTTTGAAGCAACCTTTTCAAAAAAGTTCCTTGTCTGGCGTGGGATTTTTGTAGCAGAATTTGTCTGGTGTGCTTTGTGTACAGGTTTGGGGATCTGAAGTTGTGTAGAGGTTTGTCTGGTTTGCAGCAGGCTGGTGTGTGGGCTGGCTGTTTTGTTTTGCAGGCTGTTGTTTTGTAGTGGTGTGTGCAGAGTATTGTCTGTTGGTAGCAGAATGGCGCAGGATTTGGTCTGGTGTGGGATGGGTGCAGCAGGCTGTTTTTTTTGTTAGTAAGTTTGTGTAGGATGTACACAGAAAGCAGGTCTGAAATTTGGACTTGTTGTAGGCTTGTAATAAAATGGTTCTTCCCACAGGAAGTAGTTGGAGATAGAAAATTGTAGAAGCAGAGGAGTTTAGTGAAACAGGAGTTATTAACCGTCGACGTTTAGGACTCTGCCTATTATAATGAAATGTAAGTACTCTGTCACTTAGAGGCAGGGCATTAGTTGCCTCTACAGCCGCTCCAATATTGTCTGCAATTTGAGAAGCAATATCGTTCACCTTGATTTGAGGAAGTTTCTCTTGCTCACGACTTATATGCTGGAAGTTTGATTCCTCCATTGAAGTTTTGGGTTGAAATTCTCGATTCTGGGACGTGACCATCTTCATGCTGCAAATTTGCAGTTTTTTCCGACTCATCATCAGGTATGTCGTCAATCACTTCTGATTGGAAAGACTGGTTTGATCTGCTGCTGCTCACATTTGTTGCAGAGGAATAATAACCAGGTTGCGGGTTTTGGATATTCTGATGAGTACTGTGAGGATCCCACGGCATTTGGGCATGACTGCTGCCCACATTCACTAACACTGAGAGGTCAACACCAGGTCGTGGAAGATCTTGCAGTGATTGAGTACAACTGCTGTTGTGGAAGAATGCAATTGAGTCGGTGTATCGGCGACATTAAGATGTTGATGTTGGGAATGTTGCAGGGATTGAGCATGACTTTTATCCATAGTCATCATGGAAGAATAAAATTCAGGTTGTGAATGTAAAACATTAAGCTCTGCACGCTGAAAATTTTGCATTAACTGGGCATGGCCACTGTCGTTTCTCAGGAATGAATGAAACTCTGGTTGCGGGTTAAGGAAATTCTCGTGTGCGTATGGCAGTGATGGAGTATACCTGACCGCCCTAGTTGCATAAGCTCCCTCTGGAGTATTAGTATATGCTACTGCAAGAATCTGATTCCTTGAAGCTTGGGATGGAACAGACTGACCGACAACATAATTGGCCCAGCCAGTAGGCTCCTCAAGTCCATTTAGATGTCTATGGCTCATCAGCTTAAGTTCGAGAGCGGCATAATTCATACACAAGTTGGTGTAGTCAACAACATTTGAAGCATCATACTGAACCAAAACTTTGGATACAGTAACTCTGCAACAGATGGGTCAGCGATGAACTTATCAGACTTGCAAGCAGAAAGAATGACATTATTCGCAGAATCACTTATGATGAATCTAAAACTTGTGATTCCATCCTCAGAAACTCCAGCATCCAGCTGAAGGACATTGATGTCACTACTACAGACCATGGGCTTCCTACTGTGTGAAACTGATTGATCACATTCCTGGTTCCAAAGATTATACTCATACACCATGTCAAGAGTGCAACCTGAAAAGGAATAGAGTTTGTAGTTTGAAAAAGAAGGAGGTTGCAGGCCATCCATATTTTGTACAAAATTGCTCCAAGAATTTGGCAAACAATGTGATCTTTCACTGATAGAGGCAACATGAGCCAAGAGCAGGTATCCATATTGGAATGAGTTCTAAGACTGGGGATGGAGGAAAAGAACACTTGTTTTGCAAAAACGCAGTCCAGAAAAAGATGATCCACAGACTCAGAAGAAGCATGGCAAAAAGGACAGGAGGAATCAATAAGCATGCCTTTCTTCTTGATTCTTCCCGCATTTTAGTGTGAATCTCTTTGCTGGGTGGATATTTTGGCAATGCTGATGGATGCAGGCAACAGGTTCCAACGAAAAGAACTCGTCATTCAGAGCTGTAGCTGCTGCTGCACAGGTTGAGCAGCTTGAGAAGGCTGCTGCTGAATAGCCTGCGCCACATGAGGACTCTGTTGCTGTTGGGCAAAATGGTTCCCCTGCTGTTGTTGTGAGGGCGACTTTGGATCCATATGAAATGTAACGGTATTAGCCTGGATGTAACGGTGGACTTGCATCAGAGACAATGATTCCTTGTTCTTATATCATTTTTCAATTTGTAATCTTGTCAACCAAAAGTGAACTCTTGGAATATTTGATTACTGAAAATAAGGTAAGAATTTTTATGGATTATAACTTATATTGAGCCTCTCTTTTTTATGACAGTTAAATTGGGCTTGGACATATTATTCATACTCAACATTTGCAATTTATACCACACTTGATCAATCCACGAAATGAGAACAACTCTCAAATTAAAAGTCCCCGCATATCATGCTCACACTCGAAAACAAGTTCACATTCTTGAATTCCAACACATTTTAAAATGAGCAAATCAAAGCTTTGCCACTCAAAAAACTATGGATCATGACTTGGAAATTACATGATTACAAACATTTCTTATTAACCAACACGTTCATGCCTTAAAATTAATGATCATGTCTCTTAGAAAACCTTTGAATCTAATGCCAATATTAGAACTGATTTGAGCTTAATTAATCCATAATTTTTGACAATTCTTGAAGAAAATAAGCCTCATACTTGATGACCTGATTTCGATCCGTGTGAAGATCAACTCTTTTCCTTTTCTTTTCCAGCATTTATCACCTTTTAAATATATTTCTTCCTTTCCCTTGTTTGTTACATGCGCATGAGTGGCTCTAATGGCAAAGTCTTGTACCAATGATCCAAAGGCTGTGAGTTCGATACTCACAATGTGCACTTCCATTCTAAATACTTTTAATTGGATTTTTATCCTTCTGAGAACCTGATCCCCTGTGAAATGCAGAATGCCATGAAATGTAATACGCTAATGTAATAAAATGAAACATAAGCCAAAGATTAAGAAAAGAGGTTGGTCAAATTTTGGGGTGCAACAGCTGCCCCTATTTAAACGGCTTGGGCCTGAAGGGATGAATGCGAACAGCTTTCGAACATTCAGGGTAAAAGACGGTTTGAATACCAAAGAACCAGAAATTTGCCAACCGTAGGAGAAAGAGGAGACGCAAACAAAGGTCCGAAGATAACATGCACTGATCGCAATGGTAATTCGTTGGGAAAAGCTAAACCAGACAACTCTGTGGGGAACGAGCGCCCATCAAAGGATAACATTCAAAAACATCGACCAAAAGTCGGAACACAAGCTACTAACCAAAAGTTAGGATCGCTTAGAAAGATCATCGACCAAAAGTCGGGAGAACAGGCTACTAACCAAGAGTTAGAATCGCTGAGAATGAAATCATCGACCAAAAGTCGGAAAACAAGCTACTAACCAAGAGTTAGGATCGCTTAGAAAGATTAACATCGACCAAAAGTCGGAAAACAAGCTACTAACCAAAAGTTAGGATCGCTAAGAATTAACATCGACCAAAAGTCGGAAAACAAGCTACTAACCAAAAGTTAGGATTGCTAAGAATCAACATCGACCAAAAGTCGGAAAACAAGCTACTAACCAAAAGTTAGGATCGCTAAGAAGAATTAACATCGACCAAAAGTCGGAAAACAAGCTACTAACCAAAAGTTAGGATCGCTAAGAATCAACATCGACCAAAAGTCGGAAAACAAGCTACTAACCAAAAGTTAGGATCGCTAAGAAGAATTAACATCGACCAAAAGTCGGAAAACAAGCTACTAACCAAAAGTTAGGATCGCTAAGAATCAACATCGACCAAAAGTCGGAAAACAAGCTACTAACCAAAAGTTAGGATCGCTAAGCAGAATAACATCAACCAAAAGTCGGGAAAAGCTACTAACCAAAAGTTAGAATCGCTTAGAAAGAATAACATCGACCAAAAGTCGGAAAACAAGCTACTAACCAAAAGTTAGGATCGCTGAGAAGAACAACATCGACCAAAAGTCGGGAAAAGCTACTAACCAAAAGTTAGAATCGCTTAGAAAGAATAACATCGACCAAAAGTCGGAAAACAAGCTACTAACCAAAAGTTAGAATCGCTTAGAAAGAATTAACATCGACCAAAAGTCGGAAAAAGCTACTCTGTTTAGGGAGAGTGATAAGATGAACACAACTGTCAATGATCTTTGCTGGAGATCTGTATTCCATACAGGCTTGATAAATATACTGATAATTGCGGAAGGTACGTTCGAGGATAAAAGGGATAACAACCTGGCATATGTTTCATATGCATGTGTTTGAATATGGCGAAATGCTCCATACGAAATGGAAATGCTTCGCATTTGGGTAGATGTTATGCATGTATGTAGATGCAAATGGACCTCTTTAGCAAAATAAATGCTAAAGAGAAAGAGCCAACTCCGTTGGGTCAGGGCCAGGTACGCCTAGCGCAAGTAAACTCATGCTGGGAAATGCAAGCCGTGGATGGCCTCTGAGAAAACTTCTGGGTAAAACTGCTCCGTTAAGAACAAAACCAATCCGCTGGGGGTCCAAATCAAACTCCACTGTGAAAAACGTCCAGGATGGCCTAGATGCCTACAACTCTTTCGGGGAACAAACAATTTGGCTGGAGACAACAACTCCACTCTGTCGGGGAAATTAACCCTGAACGGTCAGCCAGAATAACTATACTGGGGAAACACAGCTGATTGCTGGGGAGTAACTCTCTTCTGCCGGAGATTGAATCCACTATCTGCTAGGGATATTGAATAAGACTTACTGGAAGATTATCCCACACTCTCTCTGCTGGGGATGGAAATGAACGATCTCTGAGTCAGTTCCACCCTGTGGGGAAGGAAAATTAACTCTGCTAACTTGGCTGTGGACTAGATAAGGAGGGAATCAACATCAATCTCTGCTTGGGGAAAATGAGAAGTAAACTTCAACAATACTTCCGTTTGAGGAATGAGTCAACGACCTAGACTCTGAGGGGACAGGAGTCAACCATTTAGACCCTGTGGGGATAACAGTACTGCACTCGCTCCACTACTGGGGAAGTAAACCCAAATCTGCTTCTATAACTCAGACAAGCTCTGAAGATATGGAGAGGAACGCATCTCCTTTGTTTCCACTTTTGCCTCAGCCTGTGGAACCTGATGGTTAGATATGAATTGCCTCAGCGCTTCGAACCCCGAAGAAGTGCTTTCGAGTTAATTTCCTTTCTGGATAAGGATAGTTGTCGTGCTCCTGGGGTGGCCTGCCCCAGCTTTGAAGTGATTTGCCCCTGATTGGCTGATTTGTAGAGAAGTGCCCCTGGCTGACTTCGAGAGATTTATCAAATCTCGACCTGATTCCCCCAGATTAACTGACCTTTAGGGAATGGCGTCTTCGACTGGCCTTCGAGTGGTTTGATGAGTCTCGACCTGATTGCCCCAGATTAACTGCATCTAGGGATGACCGACTCTGCTTACGTTTACCTGATGTGACTTGCCCCTGCTCAAAGGAGTACTCGGGCGTTTTATATCTTATTTCTATCAAACTTCGCATTGTAGAAACTTTCCTGATGTCAAATGCTTTCTCGCGAGTAAAACAATTTGTTTTGCAAAAGATAATATTAATGCAATGCATATGACAGTTTTGAAATCCAAGTCTGTTCACTGGAAAAAAAATGTGGCATTTAGTGAACGAATCACTTATCAGAAATATCAATATCCATATTCATAGGGTAAGAAAAATCCTTTTAGGAGTCAGTTTCGACGCGATCTTTACCGAAGCATGCTTTCAAAACAAACCTGCTTCAATTAGGACTTTTGAAGGTTGTAACTTGGTCAGGTTCACGGTTGGAAAGAAAGGATATGAGGCTCAAAGTTCTGTTTAACCCACCCACTCTCCTTAATACTCTCCAATCCTATGTTCAGCTAATTCGACACAAGCGCTCACTTCTCAAAGGTTAAATGACCGGAGTGATGGTTCAGGAAACCACAAGTTTTCGGAGTGACAGTCACTCGCTTTTCGTCTTTGGTGCCTGAAGTCACACGATTATCATTCATTCCCTATTTTTGCCTGGACTGACTCTTTTGAGTACATCTTCTGATTTCGAAGTCCAGCGGGATGACCTAATTTTTGCCTAAGTCACTTGTTTTCAAGTTATCGACTTAGCGGGCTCTTTTTTTTTTCCTTTTTTCTTTTCTTCTTCTTGAACAAATCGTGTGACACTGGCTTGTCTGACTTGTTGAACGGGTTGTGACTGCCTCACTTCTTGATTGGTGAATAATAAACACTGTGGTTCTTTAGGTACGACCTATACAGGTGTGATTGATCCTCAAACAGGAACATTCCTCTTGCAATTTGGATGTTTAGTCGAATTAACTGACACCTACCCTGCCCCAGGTTAAGATTGAGGGTTTTTCGCTTTCGGAAAGAAACTCCTACTACTAGGCTCAAAGGGGTTAACAAGGGATTATCTTCCTTATATCTCCGGTGTTTAGGAATTTGAAACAATGCCTGTACATCATCAGCAATGATTTTATTCAAAAGCATACATTCGGAAGCTTGCGCGTCTTTCAATTTCGTCATCCTCCCTCAAGGAATTCCGCTTAAACAAGCGTTTGACATCAATAAAAAGCATTGAGTGAACACGAATGGATTTGATCAAAACATGCATATTCATTTCATTATCATTGTCAATCGAAAACAAACACGTCTTACAAATGAAATTTGCAAATAAGTTCACACTTAAACAGAAAAGAAACTACAAATGCAAAGCAATAACATGATAGAAAGATCGCCAGCTTCGGAACTGGGCTTTCAGGTCTTGATTTGCTGCTGAACCAGCCATCTTCAGAATTGCTCGTCGAAGTCATCCTGATAATCTTCTGAACACCCGCTCTCGGTGAATCCCTCCATAACATTAGCTGCCGAACCCATATGACTTGACGAAGGAAGATCGTTAATCTGAATACCCTGAGGCGTGATTGAAAACCTGTTAGAGTCCAGCAGCGTTTGAATCTTGCCTCTCAGCACCTTACAGTCTTCAGTTGAATGCCCCTGCGCCGCAACATGGTACTCACAGCGGGCGCCGACATCAGAACCTGGCGTATGTGGATGAATCTCTGGATCAGTTTTCTTCGGCACAATCAAACCAACTTTGATCAAGTCTGGCAATATCTGACTGTACGACAACGACAACTGAGTGAAATGTCTCTCTGGCTTCCTCGGTCTTCGTCGGGCGTGCTGACGCGGTTGATGACAGTATGACCGCTGACTCTGGCGGGGAACAGATATCTGATGCAAAGACCCAAAGGATCGTTGACTCTGAATAGTTGAGACATCGGGAGACTGAGTCTGAGGTATCGGGGACTCCCTTCGTTCAGGAACTTTCATTCTTAGGCTTGGCCTAGGAACGGGCAATAGCTGTGGGCAGGGAGACTCTAGGGTCACAGATTGCAAGACAGGCTCCTGACCTGATGCAACTTCAGGGGAGAGAATAGGAACATCCACATTTTCTGGAATAAGACCATTGCTCGGCATGAACTCAAATGCTCTTGAATCGATTAAATCCTGAACCTTGTGCTTAAAGGCTTTGCAATTCTCGATATTATGCCCCGGTGCCCCAGAATGGAAATCACAATGGGCATTTTCATCATAGCCTTGTGGTGGCTCGCCAGTCAACGGAGCCATAGTCCGGAGTTTAACCAACCGAAGTTGAAGCAAGAGTTGCAACATCTGAGCATAAGTCATAGGGATCTGGTTGAACATTCTGTCGGACTGCTTCGTCCTTTGAGCTTACCTCATAATCCTAGGATTGTCTCGGGAATCAGGAAGTAGTTGTTGGCGAGGAAATACTGGAACCTCAGGTTGTGTAAGATATCTTTGAGGCACTTCACGCCTTGGGAGAGGTTCCACATGTAAAGGTGGGATGGCCATCCCTGCTGCAGCTTCGGGCACATGATCGCCTTCCTTTCTCAACACATTCCTCATGACTTCTGTTATCAGGCCCATCTGAGTCTTCAACTGATGGACTTCTTCTCTAAGCACTTTCTGATCCTGAAACAAAACTTGCATGTCCGTCATGAATTGTCCCATTTGGCTTCGGATTCCCCTCAACTCTTCTCGAATTTGTTCCATGGTCGTCTCTGTTGGTTTCCTTTGGGTGGAATGATCTTCAATTCTGGAACAAGCCGGATGGAAAACCACATGAAGCAATTACGCCCACAAAATTAGAACACCTCTATGCAAATGAATAATGATGCGATATGCAAGACATGCAAAGAAATGCAAATGAATATGCAAATGCAACAGGGGATCAAAAGTTGTTGTGTTGTTGACCGTGACGGACCAGCGCTTCGCCTTGAGACCAAACAACATTAGTACAAGGAACCCACTGTAACTGTTCATACTGACAAACGGGTAGGATGAAGGTCAAAGTTTCCTGCAAGACAACCACAGAAGGTATCTTTCCCATCGGGTGGGCAATCTATCGGTTTAAAAGAGGGTATTCCAAAGGCTTTTCAAACAAAGTCCCATGCACTAACCCTCAAAAGTTTCCCATCAGAACGACTACTCGTAAGACGGTAATTCTTTCAAAAGGATGAACACAGAGTTATGTTTTAGCAACCTTTGGAATAAGGTTCTACAAAAGGTCCTCAGAATCGCGGACTCTCAAGTTGAAGATAAGAACGCCATTACGACTACACGTAAGACATAATTATTCCAACGGAGTCTCCTCTGAGCGGTGAGATTCAATCCAACTCAACGAGTCCTAAGTCTCGCAAATCAGAAAGAATCCACCTCCTAACTTAGTGTGTATGCTCGAAAGCTCGGGTAGAAAGCTTTATCCTCACAAACCAAACCAAGTGAACCCAACAAGTTAGAAAGAAACATAACCATAAAATAAATAGCAAAACAAATAAAGCACAAATGCGACAAACAAAATAGGCGTGGCTTGCTACAATTCCCCAGCAGAGTCGCCAGCTGTCGCTACTCGAAAAATGCATCGCGCGACGACGGGGAGGCGAAAAAGATAGACAGAAGAGTCGCCACCGAACTTTATTTATCCCATGAGGGGAAAGGGAAATATCGAGAAAACCTTAAGAAACGAACGGATAAGATTGGTCTCGCAACCAAGAATGGGTTCGGAAGCCGGTTATGCAAGGGGAAGGTATTAGCACCCCTCGCATCCATCGTACTCGATGGGAACCTTTTGTTTGTCGACGTGTGAATTTATTTGCTTAAATACTATGCTATAAGAAGTGTGTTTCCAAAAGGGTTAAGGGAAGGGTTTAGAAACGGGAAACAAAGGGGTGACGAGGGAAAGAAAGGAGATAGAACGGACTCGGTAGGACTTCGCGGTCCTAGGCCTACGTATTCTCAACAGATATGAGAAAGTCAGAGTCGACGTAGTTCGGGGAACTACAGATATAGGGGGAGTGTGCTCGCCAAGGATTGTGGCCCTTGTGCCTACGTATTCTCATCTGGTATGAGAAATCAGAGCAGCCGTAGTTCGGCCTACGGTGTGTCGATGTTTTTTATGGATGATGCTATCGTGCGCATTCTAGCAGTTAGGTGTTTCGCTGCTCGCTCGTTGGAGACTTAGGCGTTACCTGTTTGCGGTAGAACGGACGTAACATATCCTTTCGAAAGATTGATTAGTTTTCGCCACGCGGGGCAAGAAGTCACGTTTGATTGATTGGATTGTTTTTTAGGGGGGGCGAGACAGGTCCTCGGATAGTAACCCCTACGGGTAGTACCCAATTCATTGTCTCAAAGTTTTTGTTATAAAAAAAGGTGTGGCGAACGAGGCGTCTTTGTATTGAAAGACGGGCGTCAAGACCACACACACTACAGTGAGTATCCTGACACTCGGAGAGGAAGAAAGTCTACACTTAATCCCCTCTTTTTAACTCAACACAAAGAGAACTTCATTCTCTTATTAAAGATGTTTTTGGTTTTGAATGGTAAGTACTTTGCGACAGAGAACCCTACGGTAAACGTCAGCACTCGGGATAGGAGAAGGCCTACGCCTAACCACTCCACGACCATTCAAGTTTTTGTTACGAAAAGATTTGAAAATGCACTCGGTACGAGACCGAGGTTTTAGGTGAAAAGGGTTACGGAAGGAATGTGAAAGCGAGAGGTGATGGAAGAAGGCGTGTCTTCGTATCGAAATACGAGTGTCGAGACCACCCTCACTACAGTGGGTATCCCAACGCTCGGAGAGGAAGAAAGTCTACACTTAATCCCCTCTTTTTAATTCGATACTAAGAGAAATCAATTTATTACAGTTTGAAAATGGACTCGGTACGAGACCGAGGTTTTAGGAGGAAAAGTTTAGAAGCGTCTTCGTATTGAATGACGAGCGTCGAAACCACCCTCACTACAGTGGGTATCCCAACGCTCGGAGAAGAAGAGGTCTACACCCAATCCTCTCTCTTTAATTCAACACGAAGAATTGTTTTTAAAAAATATTTTCAAAGATGCACTTGGTACGGGGCTGATGTTTTAGGGGAAGAAGCGTTGGGGAGAAATGGTCTCAGATCCAACGTTATCCATCAATATTTCGATTGATAACGAATTACGGAGGTCTCGTCATTGACCCAAACAAGTAAAAATGGAACAAAATGTCCAATAACAAAAATGAAAATTCACTTTAAAAAGAAAATAATCTTCTAATATGAAATAATCTTAAAGTTCTAAAATAAATAATATAGAAACTATGGTTTGAAAAAGAGGAATATTAAGAAAAATATATACATAAGAAAAATTCAAAATAAAGTTAGAAAGATTATAAAAATAAATAAAATAAAATAAAAAAAAGATTAGTATAATATATTTACGAAATTAAAACTAATGTCATATAATATAAATAAAACAATAATAATACTTAATTAATATATATAGGAGGTTAAAAAATGAAAAAAAATAAAAAAAAAAAACAGGGATGGGTTAGTATGGAAGGGAGTCAATTCACACATGTTCAGAAAACACTTCAATATGCTTTCTATTCTCAGATTGCCTCGCCGGAGTGCTAACCATCTCCACCGCACCAGAGTTCGCCGCCGGCGGCGGCGGAGGCGCGAACCTGAAAACTCTTACCTCATCTCACTCGTTTCCCTCTACTCGTCACGAATCTAAACTCCATTTTTCACAACTCCTTACTAAAAGTCCAAACCGAATCAGTTTAAAGTATGAACCCTAACCTTCTAAGGATTAAAATTACATGGAAAAGAAAATGAGTTAAAGTCTAAACTGTTAGGGCTTTGACTCCGGCAATTCATATCTACATTGCAGTGTGCTTAAAGCGTCAAGAAAGAAGGGGGGGCGATAACCAACCTACGAAGCTGAGGCTCGCTTTGGTTGTTTGCCGAAGAAGACGAAGATGAAGCTTGAAGAATCAAAAGCAACAGAAACCTCTACGCAAGCTCCCAATCCTCTACTTCTTTTCAATTTTTATGCTCTTATTCTTCTTCAATTCTTGCACGTCTGTGTTCTTTTAGTGTCGTTGTTGATGCAGTGCGTGTGAATGAAATTGATTGTAGCAGAGAGTGAAAGAGAAACAGAGAGAATTTGAGGGTGATTTGGTGAAGTTTTGAGAAGTGAATGATTGATGAGTGGTGTTGAGTTGGAAGATAGAAGGTGAAGTTATGGTGATGGAGAGGGAGTGTTGCTGATGGAGAGCAAAGTTGTTGCTAACAGTTCGTTCTCTGGTGAAATAAGATGGATGGTTACGCAGCGGCACGATTTTTGAAGTGCGGTTGGGTGTGAAAGAAATGGCAGCAGAGGTTGAGTTTGATGAGGTTCGATTTGTTAATAGTTTGTGAAATGGTTTTCACGAGAATCTGAACTGAAGGAATGATGAAAAACATTCAGGTTTGATTTTGTTTCACTATATGATTTTCGTTCTCTCTTCCGGCATCTTTTCTGATTCTTGTTCGTTGTGTTTTCTGGAGCTGTTGTTGATGAACTTTAAGGTTGAAGATTAGATGTGTTTGAGGGCTGAGAGGGAGGTTCCGAGTGGTTTCTACTTGTTGCTGCAAAGTGGTTTCGAAGACAAAGATTGTGGTTTTTGGAGAGAGTGAAGAGTAGTGTCTGAGTTTTTTTTTTGAGTGAGGAACTGTTGTGTGGTATATATAATTGAGGTTGGTTTGAAGCAACCTTTTCAAAAAAGTTCCTTGTCTGGCGTGGGATTTTTGTAGCAGAATTTGTCTGGTGTGCTTTGTGTACAGGTTTGGGGATCTGAAGTTGTGTAGAGGTTTGTCTGGTTTGCAGCAGGCTGGTGTGTGGGCTGGCTGTTTTGTTTTGCAGGCTGTTGTTTTGTAGTGGTGTGTGCAGAGTATTGTCTGTTGGTAGCAGAATGGCGCAGGATTTGGTCTGGTGTGGGATGGGTGCAGCAGGCTGTTTTTTTTGTTAGTAAGTTTGTGTAGGATGTACACAGAAAGCAGGTCTGAAATTTGGACTTGTTGTAGGCTTGTAATAAAATGGTTCTTCCCACAGGAAGTAGTTGGAGATAGAAAATTGTAGAAGCAGAGGAGTTTAGTGAAACAGGAGTTATTAACCGTCGACGTTTAGGACTCTGCCTATTATAATGAAATGTAAGTACTCTGTCACTTAGAGGCAGGGCATTAGTTGCCTCTACAGCCGCTCCAATATTGTCTGCAATTTGAGAAGCAATATCGTTCACCTTGATTTGAGGAAGTTTCTCTTGCTCACGACTTATATGCTGGAAGTTTGATTCCTCCATTGAAGTTTTGGGTTGAAATTCTCGATTCTGGGACGTGACCATCTTCATGCTGCAAATTTGCAGTTTTTTCCGACTCATCATCAGGTATGTCGTCAATCACTTCTGATTGGAAAGACTGGTTTGATCTGCTGCTGCTCACATTTGTTGCAGAGGAATAATAACCAGGTTGCGGGTTTTGGATATTCTGATGAGTACTGTGAGGATCCCACGGCATTTGGGCATGACTGCTGCCCACATTCACTAACACTGAGAGGTCAACACCAGGTCGTGGAAGATCTTGCAGTGATTGAGTACAACTGCTGTTGTGGAAGAATGCAATTGAGTCGGTGTATCGGCGACATTAAGATGTTGATGTTGGGAATGTTGCAGGGATTGAGCATGACTTTTATCCATAGTCATCATGGAAGAATAAAATTCAGGTTGTGAATGTAAAACATTAAGCTCTGCACGCTGAAAATTTTGCATTAACTGGGCATGGCCACTGTCGTTTCTCAGGAATGAATGAAACTCTGGTTGCGGGTTAAGGAAATTCTCGTGTGCGTATGGCAGTGATGGAGTATACCTGACCGCCCTAGTTGCATAAGCTCCCTCTGGAGTATTAGTATATGCTACTGCAAGAATCTGATTCCTTGAAGCTTGGGATGGAACAGACTGACCGACAACATAATTGGCCCAGCCAGTAGGCTCCTCAAGTCCATTTAGATGTCTATGGCTCATCAGCTTAAGTTCGAGAGCGGCATAATTCATACACAAGTTGGTGTAGTCAACAACATTTGAAGCATCATACTGAACCAAAACTTTGGATACAGTAACTCTGCAACAGATGGGTCAGCGATGAACTTATCAGACTTGCAAGCAGAAAGAATGACATTATTCGCAGAATCACTTATGATGAATCTAAAACTTGTGATTCCATCCTCAGAAACTCCAGCATCCAGCTGAAGGACATTGATGTCACTACTACAGACCATGGGCTTCCTACTGTGTGAAACTGATTGATCACATTCCTGGTTCCAAAGATTATACTCATACACCATGTCAAGAGTGCAACCTGAAAAGGAATAGAGTTTGTAGTTTGAAAAAGAAGGAGGTTGCAGGCCATCCATATTTTGTACAAAATTGCTCCAAGAATTTGGCAAACAATGTGATCTTTCACTGATAGAGGCAACATGAGCCAAGAGCAGGTATCCATATTGGAATGAGTTCTAAGACTGGGGATGGAGGAAAAGAACACTTGTTTTGCAAAAACGCAGTCCAGAAAAAGATGATCCACAGACTCAGAAGAAGCATGGCAAAAAGGACAGGAGGAATCAATAAGCATGCCTTTCTTCTTGATTCTTCCCGCATTTTAGTGTGAATCTCTTTGCTGGGTGGATATTTTGGCAATGCTGATGGATGCAGGCAACAGGTTCCAACGAAAAGAACTCGTCATTCAGAGCTGTAGCTGCTGCTGCACAGGTTGAGCAGCTTGAGAAGGCTGCTGCTGAATAGCCTGCGCCACATGAGGACTCTGTTGCTGTTGGGCAAAATGGTTCCCCTGCTGTTGTTGTGAGGGCGACTTTGGATCCATATGAAATGTAACGGTATTAGCCTGGATGTAACGGTGGACTTGCATCAGAGACAATGATTCCTTGTTCTTATATCATTTTTCAATTTGTAATCTTGTCAACCAAAAGTGAACTCTTGGAATATTTGATTACTGAAAATAAGGTAAGAATTTTTATGGATTATAACTTATATTGAGCCTCTCTTTTTTATGACAGTTAAATTGGGCTTGGACATATTATTCATACTCAACATTTGCAATTTATACCACACTTGATCAATCCACGAAATGAGAACAACTCTCAAATTAAAAGTCCCCGCATATCATGCTCACACTCGAAAACAAGTTCACATTCTTGAATTCCAACACATTTTAAAATGAGCAAATCAAAGCTTTGCCACTCAAAAAACTATGGATCATGACTTGGAAATTACATGATTACAAACATTTCTTATTAACCAACACGTTCATGCCTTAAAATTAATGATCATGTCTCTTAGAAAACCTTTGAATCTAATGCCAATATTAGAACTGATTTGAGCTTAATTAATCCATAATTTTTGACAATTCTTGAAGAAAATAAGCCTCATACTTGATGACCTGATTTCGATCCGTGTGAAGATCAACTCTTTTCCTTTTCTTTTCCAGCATTTATCACCTTTTAAATATATTTCTTCCTTTCCCTTGTTTGTTACATGCGCATGAGTGGCTCTAATGGCAAAGTCTTGTACCAATGATCCAAAGGCTGTGAGTTCGATACTCACAATGTGCACTTCCATTCTAAATACTTTTAATTGGATTTTTATCCTTCTGAGAACCTGATCCCCTGTGAAATGCAGAATGCCATGAAATGTAATACGCTAATGTAATAAAATGAAACATAAGCCAAAGATTAAGAAAAGAGGTTGGTCAAATTTTGGGGTGCAACACCTGTGTTGACAGTGATCGTTATCCGTGTTGACGGAATTGTACCTGTGTTGACAGAGATTGCTATTCGTGTTGATGAATTTAGTCCAGTTGTGGACGGAATTGTACCTGTGTTGACAGAGATTGTTATTCGTGTTGACGAATTTAGTCCAGTTGTGGACGGAGTTGTACCCGTGGTGATGGAGTCTCTCTTCGTGTTGACGAATTTGTCTAGTTGTGGACGGAGTTGTTTCTTGCAAAGTTAATTCGATGCCTGTGGCATCACACAGGGGGTTGATGTTGAAATCAAAAGTTTATCAGATGATTGATCAGTTGTTGCCGTAACAACTAGGTTCAGCGTAACGGATGTTGTTCCCTGAGCAGTTTTCGCAGCTTATTTCTGTGGTTGGAAAATTTCCAGGTTTCTTGGTATTCAACCGTCTTCTACCTCGATTGTTTGAAAGTCGTTCGCTCTTCACCCAGTCGGGTCCAAGCCGTTTGAATAGGGGCAGCTGTTGCACCCCAAAATTTGCCCAATCTCTTTTCTTATTTGGCTTATGTTTCATTGCATTAACATTTGCATAGTTATATCATTTGCATATCATGATATCATTCATATAGAAGGGGATCAAGTGTGATTCTTGTTAAGAGGAGCCTAGCTAGAGGTTTTATTCAAGCTTGAGAGGTTATTAAGGTCATCAGGAGGTGATTTGAGTACCTAGGGGTTTATATTCTTGCATGTGGATTTGCTCCTAACTTGAGGATCAAATGAAGATCATCAGAAGGATGTGAAGTGTTGAATATGAGTAGAGGATGTGTATGGAGCTCATAGAATGCCTAGAGGGTCATGGGAGAGCTCAATCAAGTCATTGTGTCAAATGCAAGAGCCACAGTTGAAGTGCAAGCAATTAGGGTTTCATCTGGGTCAATCCTAGGTCAACTGTGCAGTTGAAGAGTATCAAAGCCTACTTTTAGGTCATGGAGTTCATGAAATGATATGTTGAGACATTTTTGGTGTTGTGCCAAGGTCAAGTCAAGAAGAGTCAAGAATGTGGGAAGTTGCTAAATTAGGGTTTCAGTGTAAAATCCCCTGTATAGTGCCTAACTTCAATACCACATAAGTCAGGATACAAGTTTCAAATGGATCTTTGGCCACCATGAAACTTGTAGATCATCTCAATACCTTTAATTTGAGTACTAGAAGTCCTCAAGGGGATTTATGGAACTCAAGTTATGGTCCAGACAAGTTACAGGTCCTCAGATACCTCTGAAATTTGTCTGTGAAAATCATCTGATTTCAAAGCTATTTTTGACCTAGAAGGAGGTTTCACCTGAACTTTTGGCCAACATGAAAGTTGTTTCTTATGATCTTAGATTTCCAAATTGTATTAGAAGTCTTCCATCTGATTTGTAGAACTCAAGTTATGAGGTTTACAAGTCAGGGGTATTTTGGGAAAGTGAGATTATAGGCCATTTTCAATCATAGGTCAAAATATCCAACTTGCACTTCTCAAATGGATTTTTGTTCAACATGGAACTTGTTCAAAATGTGGTTTTTAGGCTAAACAAGAACTCATGGTGAATTGATTGGGCTCATATCAAGATTTGGTTTGAAATGGCTTAAAAAGGAAGATTTTAAAAGGATTCAAAGTTGAAAATTTCAAATTAATGGTTAAGTGACCAAAACATGTCAAGTAAATACTCATTTTGAATGGAAATATCATTTCAAATACAATGACATTGGTAGATTTTTGAGTTGAGGCAGATTTTCACAAGTTATCATTTGGTTTCTTCATATGCAAGTTACATGACCAAGTCACTCACCAAGGCATTTCAAGCAGTCCTTTTGGTCCCATTGCATTCACAAGGCATTTTGCAATTGAAAAGAAAGCTTCTAGAGCAAGTTCCATGGCCAATTCACGACTGTCACATGGAAATTTTGAAGAGAAAACAGAAAATTGAAACTACTGATTTGGGCTTGAATTGGACTTCAAAAGCCCATAGGCATGTTCTATTTAAGTGGTTGGATGATTTCAGAATTATTTTGGTGCTCATTTTGTGGTAGAAGCAGAGAGAGAAAGTGAATTTTCAAGAAGGCAAGTGCATATCGGGTTTTGAGTTCAAGGCAAGTTCAGATCAAATTGAAGGATCAAATAGCTTCCTCTTGCATCCTTGAGTGTTTCTGGAGAGTTTTGAAGGCTGAATCGAGCTCTTGATACCTCTGTTAGTGGATCTACATCAGGTATGTAACCTTCAAATTTCTCACAATTCTAGGAAGATGTAGTTCATGTTGTGCATGTGGTTAGGATCTAGTTGAAGTGTAGATCGTTTCTGGTTAAGAATTGGAGCAATTAGAGACAAACTTAGGTGACTTGTGATTTCTATTTGGACACGGTTTGATTTGATCATAAGGAATTAAGTTGAATTGGATAGATCAGGTTAATGTATGAAGCATGAGGATCATTCCTATGATTTTAGATTTGAATTTGGTGATGATTGTCGCTACTGCGAAAATCGGCGCCGGCTGAACAGAAGAGTCGCCACCGTGCGTTATTTATCCCAACGGAGGGAAAGGAAACGCTCGAGGTAAACCTACCGCAAATACGGGAAAGGTATGGTCATCGCAACCAAAACCTGGGTTCGGGAGTCGGTTACGCAAGGGGAAGGTATTAGCACCCCTCACGTCCGTCGTACTCGACGGGATCCACGCTTGTTTTCGGGTATGGATTGTTATTCTATCTACTCTACAGGTCAGGGGGTTAAAAGAAAATAAAATGACTCGGCAAAGTATCGCACTTTATGCCTACGTATTCCCGTCTGGAACGAGAAATCAGAGTCAACGTAGTTCGCCTACCTACGGGAAAGGGAGGGGAAGGTTGCTCGCTAGGATATCGCATCCTATGCCTACGTACTTTCATACAGTATGAAAGATCAGAGCAAACGTAGTTTGGGCCACGTACGACACAAGTCTATCTTGATTGTTTTTATTCCTTCTGAAAAAGGGTTTTTCTGATTATCGGTCCAAGCGGACAAAAATGACGTTTTGATGAGTTCACATTCTTTTACGGAAGAAGTGCCTTTTATTGTGTTTGAAATCTTATGGTGTTTTTCTGTTTGTTTTGAGAAAGAAGAGACGGAACTCTAACCTACGGTTGCAAAGGGAATCCAACTAACCTAATGTTATCATGCATGGGTTAAGACCTAGTGTCTATCATGCTCCTCTCTTGCGCAGAGAGAAACAGAGATCCTAAGGGAATAGACGAAAACAGAAACAATAACATATATACAATAAAGCAGTAAAATGCATGGATGCAGCAATACAAGCGAGGCAAGGGAGTCCCACTCAACCTCGAACCTAGAAAATAATAGGCAAAAGTGAACAGCATTCACTTTCAACCTAACAGGTTAAACAGCAAACAATACAGTCAGGGAAATTCAATCAATACATCAAGAATTATAAACAGCAAAAATAAACAGCAGCAGCAGCTCTGCACCAACATCTGTCTTCAAGTCATCTCCCAACAACTACAAGCTTTAAGTATGCATCAATCTCCATCTTCACAGCCTTCAAGCAAGGTCTTTGTCTTCAATCTCCCAATGGCTTTTCTTCAAGTCTCAATCTCCAAGATGAATATCAGTCAACAGGATAAAATGGATGTTAAACAGTCAATTGCCTACCAAGGGTGGCTCCTTGACTGTTAACATGATACAAACAATTTTCTCTCAAAAGTTCTATCTTTTAAATACATTCACTAATCCTTCCAAAGGAAGGAGGTGGATATTTAAAAGAGACTTTGAATCATAGAGAAAGGATGGAGGCAAACAAGACCCTCCATGTTTGTGAATCAAGTTTTCTACTCTAGAGCTCTGCCTAGCTCCTAAATCCTACAACTTTCAACAGCTGCCAGCAAGGGATACTCCTCATCAACTCTAGAAGTTGGTCTTCATTCTCTTTGATCTCCAATGGGCTTCATCAACACAGTCTTCAGCTCAAACCCCAAGCCCCAAGCAAGCCCAATACCCCACACAGTCAAAAAAATAACCCTAGAGAGGGCACACCACACAGTCAAGCAAATACAAGCAGTATACTAATAGTAATAGTAGAATAGGGGAAACCTAGTAATTTATAAGGGATCTATTATCTACCCATAATCCCTATAGTCCCATACCCCAAAGATCAATCTACAACTCCTAAAGGGAATGATTTACTACACCTATGTTATCTCCTAAACCCTAGTTTTGGTTCTTCTAATCACACCTAAACAAATCATCTAAAATTAAGTCCTAAAATCATGAATTAAATTTTATATACAAGCTAAGGTTATAAGCTAATCACCCTAAAAAGAATGGATCAAAAATGTAAAAGCATCTAACTAAACTAAAATCAACAATATCATGAATCAAATTAAACCACTTAAAAAGCTATTTAAAAGAAAAATGCACAAAAAATACTAAAACAAAATAAAATTGGAATTTTATTATTTCTTAATTTTCTTAACAGAAATATGAACCTAATGAAAAAACAACCACTAAAAAATATGCAATTTTCAATTATTTATGATTTTTTGAAGAAATGAAAAAAAATGGAAGAAAATAATATGAAGTAAATTGGCTGGGGGTGCAATGAGTAATTAATTCAGCTAAAAAGGAAAGATGGGCCCAGAATGGGGGGCACGCATAGCAAAGCGCGTCTGGGCCCAGTTGATCAGAAAAATAATCAAAAAGAAAATAAAGAAAAACGGTGCAATTAGTAAAAATTACAGTTCATTTGGTTTTGGGCCTGCGTTGAGGGGGTGGGATTAGCAACGGTTACTTGAGCCCATTAGAATGGTTTAATGAAACGGTGCGTTTGGCACCCAGAGTTCCCTCCCAATTCATCTTTGAATCCTGGCCACGCGATCAAGGCTTCAGTCAACCAAGGAGAACTCATCCAACGGTCCTCACATTTCTTCTCCAAATAATTAGGGTTTCAGCCATGGATAACCCTGCATGCATCTTCATGGATCAAGCTTACACCTCCTCATATGACCTCGTCCCTTCATGAAATTCCAATCTGTAAAGAGCAAAATTGCTCTACTTCTTCCCCTCTACACAGCCATGGCATTATCTTCCTCTAAAACTCAATCAAAATTCAAACCCGATAGGTAGAAAGCATTGACTCCACCATTTTGCACTGAGATCAAACTTGAGGATTCTTTCTAATTCTTACCCTAATACGTTCCACATGCCATACTGATTACCCTGAGCTTTATATCTAAGATTATCGTGCCATATCCTAGATGTTCTAAGCCCTAACAGTTTTTTCACTCCAATGGCAACATCCATGAATTGTCTTCAAACTCAACAGAAATGATCATCTAACCAATCCTAACCATCCTAACCTAATAATTCTACACTATTCTAACTAATTCATGCTAATTCGATAGGATTACCAACCTGGTGTAAATGATGAAAACAGGTGTGGAATTCTTTGGATCCAAGGCTTGCAATGCTTGAGAATTGATCAACACACTTGATTCTTGGTTCTGTATGCAATAGATCTTGTTCAAACCTCTTGAATCTTGCAATCACAACCTTCTTGCACCTTGGATGATGAAGTTGGTAGCACACGATTCCTTCCTCAATTCAACCAGATATTGATGGAAATGTGATCCTTGAATGATGTAGATGATGATAAGATCAAGAAATTTGGAAATTGGTGAAGATTTGATGGAGTTTGAAGTGGTTTTGCAAAGTGGAAGAATGAGATGAAACTATGTGTTATGAACAAAATGAATCACCAACCCTTGAATGAAGCTACTCAATCCAATATATAGATGAAATTAGAAAGCTCTAGAACTTTGTAGAAACTTCTTGTGCACACTTTCCTTGAATTTTGGATATGTTACTTCCATTGTAAGCCACCTAGCATAACTTCCATATTTTGAACCAAACTCAAAAATCTACTTTTTCCAATGTTCTTAAAACATTTTTTCCAATCAAAATGACCTATAATTTCATCCCATTTGGCCAAATTATGAAAAATCTCAATTTTAGGTCACTTTTATTCATTAAATTCCCTTTTTAAATGACCAAATTTTAAACCTTGAGCTATGAGCCTTTCCAAACTTTCATGATCACTTTTCTAGACTCAAAATGTCATTTGGAGCAAGTTTGATGTTGTGAAGTTTCTCATTTGAAGCTTCCTTGTATGAGTTTTGGGCATAGGTTTGAAATGACCTGTAATTCTCAGATGACCAAAATACCCTTTGCTTGCCAAGACCATAAGTAGAGTTCCACAAATCATATGAAGGCATACCATACCTTCCTAGAAAGCTAAGACAATTAGGAACAACTCTTATGTTTACCATAAATTCATTTGAAATCTCCTTGAGGGGTAAAAGTTTCTTGGAAGACAAGTAACTTTCACAGACAAAATTTCAGATACCTCAGATGACCTGTAACTTGCAAGGGCCATAACTTGAGTTCTATAAATCTACTTGATGTATTCCACCACTCAAATTAAAGGTATTGAGATCCTCTACAAGTTTCATGTTGGCCAAGGATCCATTTGAAGATTGCATTTTGACTTATCGTACTTGGAAGTTTGACCTAAATCAGGGGATTTTACAAAGAAACCCTAATTTAGAAACTCCTCTTCTTCTTGATTTCTATTGATTTCTTCTTGGCACAACACCATATCCTTATCTACATGTCAAATGATGAACCCCACATCTCTCCAATAGACCTTGATGCCTTTCAATCAATCATTTGACCTAGGGTTGACCCAGGGTTGACCCAGATGAAACCCTAGTTGACTGTCTTCAACTACAACTCTTGTGATCACATCAATGACTTATCTCCTTCTCCAAATGACTTTCTAGGTCCTATATGATGTCTATATACCCTCCATGCTCAATCCACAGCTCACAACTTCTTTGATGATCTTCAAATACCCTCAAGATAGGAGAGAGATGCACTGCTTAATCCACTGACTTCTTAGCTTTCAATTTCTTTCTGATGACTTGGATATGCTTGAATTTGAATAATAACCTCCTGATAGGCTCATAGAGATGAGAATAGTGCTTGGTCCCTTGTTGGATGATTTGTTATGCTATGCTATGCAGATGATTAGACTATGTACATGACTCTATATGCAAATGCTAATGCAATTGAAACATAAACCAAGTGAATTAGGTTGAGCAAATTTTAGGGTGCAACAGCTGCCTATTCAAGCGACTTGGACCCGATTGGGTGAAGAGCGAACGGCCTTCAAACATTCGAGGTATGAGACGGTTGAATACTAAGAACCCGGAAATTTGCCAACCGCAGAAATAAACTGCACTACTGCTTGGGGAACGACATTCATCAACTGAATCTAACTGTTGCATCAACCAACTGATTCATTAGCGACCGTGCTGAGGATTATTTTCATCGGCCTGAAAAAGATTCTATCATCGCAGGGCTAGAACTTTGTCCATGTTAGGACGCCTGTTTTGTCAACGCGAAGAAATCTCAACTAAACTTGTCCACGTTAGGACTCCACCTGCCGTCAACACGGAAAATCTCGGCGACTTCGCTGGGGATGACTCGTCTGCATTTCGTCAGCATGAGGGGATCCTACCAACATAGGAATGAATTGTCCACGTCAGGAATCATATCTCGTCAGGAATAAATCGTCCACGTTAGGAATAAACTTTTCCACGTTAGGAATAACCTTTCCACATTAGGAATAACCTTGTCTGGATCTGTCCACGTCAGGACTAAACTCTTCCCCGTCAGGAATAAACTTGTCCACGTTAGGAATAACCTTCTTTCCACGTAAGGAATACACTTTCCACGTAAGGAATCCATATTTCCACGTAAGGAATCATATCTTTCCACGTAAGGAATACCATCTTTCCACGTAAGGAATCATCTTTCCACGTAAGGAATACCATCTTTCCACGTAAGGAATCATCTTTCCACGTAAGGAATACCATCTTTCCACGTAAGGAATCAACTCTTTCCACGTAAGGAATACATATCTTTCCACGTAAGGAATCATATCTTTCCACGTAAGGAATACCTCTTTCCCCGTAAGGAATACATCTTTCCACGTAAGGAATATCTCTTTCCACGTAAGGAATAAACTTCGTCTTGATTTGTCCACGTCAGGACTCCCATCTCGTCTTGATTTGTCCACGTCAGGACTTCATTTCGTCTGTACAAGAAAAATCCTATCAACATGGGGGTAACATCGTCCACGTCAGGACACCGTTCGTTGACCCGAAGACACATAAATTCGTCCACGTCAGGACTCGCGCATCTTCGACCCGCTGAGGAAATAAGACTTGTCCACGTCAGGAATCACGCTTCGTCTAACACGAAGAGAGATAAACTTGTCCACGTCAGGACTTGCGCATCTTATCATCATGAAGAACTATAAACTTGTCCATGTCAGGACGCACATTTCACCATTACAAAGAAAACTATCTGCTGGGAGTAAATGGTCCACGTCAGGACACCAACACGAAGAGTAATCAATTTTGTCCACGTCAGGACCTCAATCCAATCAATACGGAGAAATCGAATCTGTCCACGTTAGGACTAGCACATCTCATCAATCCGGGGAAACAAATCTGTCCACGTTAGGACACCCAAATATGTCCACGTTAGGACCCCCATTTCTCTAGCACGAAGAAATCCCGTCAATATAGGAATAGATTGTCCACGTCAGGACCCATTTCTCCATTGATCCCAACCCACAAACTTCTTAGCACTGACGTGACAGTGACTTTGAGGCGGACTCTACTGGGGATATTTGGAAACCAAACTACCTGACACCTGTTCTGATAACCAGTGGCAGCCTCTGAAATTCTGATTCGTGAAACCTTTTGATGCTGACGTAACAACAAATTTGAAGAAAGTAATCCGCTGGCCGGACTAGAGACACTTCTACAAGCAACTCTGACGGAGAAAACAAGAGACATTTACACCAATAATTCTGCTCGGGGACAAAGAGAAATTTACCACGATAACTCTGTGGGGAATAATGCCAAAACGGACATTATCGTTGAATATCTCACGTCGAGATCTTAAATGTTTGGTAATTTATTTGAGCAAGAGCTCTCTCCACCTGTAAGGGAAACAATACTTGAAACAGACGGGTAACCAACCTGGCTTATGTTTTAAAATGCATATGTTTGACAATGGCATAATGCTCCATTCGACATGGAAATGCTACGCATTTTTATTTGGTGGATGCAAGTATGACACTACATGCCAATGCAAATGCAGACTCGAACCGCTGGGATACAGAAACTGCTTCAGCAAAATAAATGCTGAAGACAATGCCAACTCCGCTGGGGGTAGCCAGGTGCTACAGAATTATTCCATCAAAATAAATGCTGGAAAAGTGAAGCCAACTTCGCTGGGATATTGGGAATTTAACCAAGCACCTCGTTGAAGTAACACCCTGCTGAGGAATATAACTCTGCTGGGGAATAGCAGATGTGCCCAGTATGATTGGGCTTCTGCTGGGGAGTGAACGGGTATCACACGGTATTCCGACGAAATAAATGCCAGGACACACGACCAACTCTGCCGGGGATAGTCTTAATCTTCGAGTTCCACTGGGAGGAAAGAAAACATTTGCTGGAAAGCGAACTCCGCCGGGGACGAAACGATTCTCTTGGGGAAAATCAACTGACTCCGCTGGGGGAGAGTAAATGACCCTACTGGGAAGGGTAGACTGTCTGAGTACAGCTCCCGAGTTGGAAATATTAATCTTCTGAGGCCAAACCACTCTGCTTGAGATAGGGGAATCCTTCTGGGGACACCACACTGTCTGAATACAGCCTACAATCTTGAAGTCGCCGATTCTGCTGAGGATAAACGACTTTGCTGGAGAATATCCTTTGGATAAGCTACGACTAGCTGGAGAATTCGATCCTTCTTCAGTGAGGAACCATGCTACCTTGGAAGCGCGACCTGCGTGGGGATCGAGTCTTTCGTTACGAGCTTCTGGTCAATACTGCAATCTTTTGATCGTCCACTTCATACGGCTACGAACCCTGCGACAACACAAACAAGACAAGACAAGTCTACGCAACCAAATCTATTCAGGTTAGCGTTAGTGACATTATTTTCAGTCAATCCAAAGTTGTAGCAATTATTGGCAAGGGCCAGTGACGTTATACACATGCTAGTTTCATCAAACCTAGGCGTTTATCATGCACAAAACAGTAAAGAACCAGCATCAAATACTGAATAACATATTTTATTGATTGGTCCCCTAAATGGGCGGAGTTTTGTACACAGGATGTAACTCCTGAAAAGAGGAAGCTACGCACAACAAATACACAAGTATGCACAAGAAGCATAAATATATTGACAAATCAAATTTATACACATGTCGGCAACGGGATGCAGACGAACATCACGACCTGATCCTCCTATGACTCGCCCGACTCTAATGCTT
This sequence comes from Lathyrus sativus, assembly GCA_963859935.3. NCBI lineage: Eukaryota > Viridiplantae > Streptophyta > Magnoliopsida > Fabales > Fabaceae > Lathyrus > Lathyrus sativus. Next base: position 53,207,179 of record OZ012741.1, on the reverse strand, counting down.
TCCCTGTATCCACACTTCTGAAGAGATTGTATCTGATAATCGACCCCTCAGGTATATTCTCCCGCACCAATGCTCAATGCAGTATCAAATTCGGACCACAGTCATTTGCTTTTCAAATCCCTAACTTTTGCGTGAACCGCCCTTTACGGGTTTTCAGTTCACCGGGATACCCTTTTTTGCCGAAGCCGCCCAGTGTAGGTTTTCAACTTCGCGGGTGTACATTTTTTCAATTTTATCCCTAACTTTTGCCCGAACTTTTTATTCTGTTTTTGGTTCGCCAGGATGCCCCATTTTTGCCTGGACTCTCTTTTTTCTGTCCAGCGGGTCAATTTTAAGCAAAGTATTTTTTAACTGCGTCCGAATTCACAGGCGACGTAAAGTCTTCACCGTCCATGGTGGACAACAATAAAGCTCCTCCGGAAAAGACTTTTCTGACAACGTATGGCCCTTCGTAGTTGGGGGTCCACTTGCCCCTGTGATCTGCCTGCGGCGGGAGAATCCTCTTCAGCACAAGGTCGTCCGTCTGAAAGCTCCGAGGATGTATCTTCTTATCATATGCTTTCTTCATTCGGCTTTGGTACAAACGACCATAGGCTAGAGAAGCTAGCCTCTTCTCATCCATTAAACTAAGCTGGTTCAACCTGTCTTTCACCCATTCTGCCTCGTCTAGTTGGACATCTCGCAATACCCTCAGAGAAGGAATCTCAACTTCCAGTGGTAGCACTGCTTCCATTCCGTATACCAAAGAGAACGGGGTTGCCCCGGTTGATGTGCATACCGTCGTACGATAACCGTGAAAAGCGAAAGGTAGCATCTCATGCCAATCCTTATAGGTCACCACCATCTTTTGAATGATCTTCTTTATATTCTTATTGGCCGCTTCGACAGCGCCATTCATCTTGGGTCGGTAAGGGGAGGAGTTGTGATGCTCAATCTTGAAATTCTGACAGAGCTCCTTCATCATTTTGTTATTCAGGTTTGAACCATTGTCAGTGATTATCCGCTCGGGGATTCCATATCTGCAAATGATATCTCTCTTGATGAATCTGGCTACCACCTGCTTAGTCACATTCGCATAAGACACCGCTTCCACCCATTTGGTGAAATAATCGATCGCTACTAGAATGAACCGGTGCCCGTTAGAAGCTGTCGGCTCGATCTTTCCAATCATATCGATTCCCCACATCGAGAATGGCCATGGCGACGACATCACATTCAGAGGACTCGGAGGCACATGGATCTTATCAGCATAGATTTGGCACTTGTGGCACTTCCTCGCAAACTTGAAACAGTCAATTTCTATAGTTAGCCAAAAATAACCTGCTCGCAGCAGCTTCCTTATCATAGCATGCCCACCAGCATGCGTACCAAATGTACCCTCATGTATTTCCTCCATGAGCAGCTTCGCCTCTTTTTCGTCTACACAACGTAGCAGCACCAAGTCGTGATTTCTTCTGTATAAGACACCGTCCGGATTCAGATAGAAATTACCCTCCAACCTCCTGAGAGTCTTCTGATCTTGACTGGATGCCCCAGCCGGATACTCTTTATTTTTCAGGAAATTAAGGATATCAAAATACCATGGTTTATCGTCAGATGCTTCGTCAATAACAAATACGAAGGCAGGTCTGTCAAGCCGAGAGATAACAATTCTGGGAGCCTCATTCCAGAAGTTGACTTTGTACATGGAAGATAAAGTGGCCAGGGCGTCAGCCATCTGATTCTCCGCTCGCGGTACATGATGCAATTCAACCTTGTCAAAGAAAGGCAACAATCTCCTCGCATAGTTCATGTACGGTATCAAATTGGGCTGACGTGTCTCCCATTCCCATTTTATTTGATTCACCACCAGAGCTGAGTCTCCGTATACGTCCAGATTTTTGATTCGCAAATCAATGGCTTCTTCGAGCCCCATGATACAAGCTTCGTATTCGGCTTCATTATTGGTAACCGGAAAGGTCAATCGAGCAGTAAACGGGATGTGCGACCCGTGTGGGGTGGCGATGATTGCCCCTATTCCGCTACCGTAAGCGTTTACAGCTCCGTCAAAGATCAACTTCCACTTGGAACCCAATTCTGGTCCTTCGTCTGGCAACGGCTCTTCGCAATCTTTCATCTTTAGGTACATGATATCCTCATCAGGAAAATCAAACCTCATCGATTGGTAATCCTCAATAGGCTGCTCTGCCAAGTACTCAGACAGTACACTCCCCTTTATAGCCTTTTGCGAGACATACTGGATGTCGTATTCAGTCAAGACCATCTGCCAGCGGGCAATTCTCTCCGATAACGCCTGCTTTTCGAATACATATTTGATAGGATCCATCTTCGAGATGAGCATGGTTGTATGATTCAGCATGTATTGCCTCAAACGCTTGGCGGCCCAGGCTAGCGCGCAACAAGTTTTTTCAAGCATTGAATATCGAGATTCACATTCAGTAAATTTCTTACTCAAGTAATAGATCGCATGCTCTTTTCTTCCTGTCTCGTCGTGTTGACCGAGAACACAACCCATACTTCCCTCAAGAACTGTCAAATACATAATCAAGGGTCTCCCTGCCACCGGGGGTATCAAAATAGGAGGCTCCTGCAAATACTTCTTTATTTTATCGAATGCCTTTTAGCAATTTTCATTCCACGTTACCGCTTGGTCTTTTTTCAACAGCTTGAATAATGGTTCACACGTAGCCGTTAGGTGAGATATGAACCGGGCGATGTAGTTCAACCTCCCTAAAAACCCGCGCACCTCTTTCTCTGTTCTAGGCGTCGGCATCTCTTGTATTGCTTTTACTTTTGCAGGATCGACCTCTATTCCTCTTTCGCTCACGATAAACCCCAGCAGTTTACCCGATCTCACCCCGAAGGTGCACTTGTTAGGGTTCAGTCTCAGCCTGAACTTCCTAAGCCTTTTGAATAACTTCAGCAGATTCACCAAATGCTCTTCCTCCGTCTGGGATTTGGCAATCATATTGTAAACATAAACTTCGATCTCCTTATGCATCATATCATGAAAAAGAGTCGTCATTGCACGTTGATACGTTGCCCCAGCATTCTTTAGTCCGAAGGGCATCACTTTATAACAAAATGTTCCCCAAGGCGTTATGAAAGTAGTCTTCTCCATGTCTTCTGGCGCCATTTTAATTTGATTATAACCCGAGAAGCCGTCCATGAAGGAGAATACGGAGAATTGAGCAGTGTTGTCAACCAGCACATCGATGTGGGGAAGCGGAAAATCATCTTTCGGGCTCGCTTTGTTCAAATCACGGTAGTCTACGCACATTCTCACTTTACCGTCTTTCTTTGGCACTGGTACAATGTTAGCGACCCATGAGGGATATTTTGTCACAGCTAGGAAACCAACATCCCACTGTTTTTGAACCTCCTCCTTAATTTTCACGGCCATATCAGGTCTAGTTCTGCGAAGCTTCTGCTTGACCGGCGGGCATTCTTCTTTCAACGGCAGACGGTTGTTGCACCCCAAAATTTGACCAACAATTATTTATTCATTGAATGTTTGAAAGTGGATACCTTCATCAGAAAGTTCAAGAGATCCCCAGAGAAGTGGTTTGAAACCAAGGTTGTGCGCTTCATAGCTTGAGGGTTGTGGGTGCCCCTCAGATGATTCTGAGACTTTGAGAATGGACTAGATGTTTTGAGAAAGCTTATGAGATGTCTTGATAGCCTTCATGAAGCCCAGAGAAGTCATTGTGCAAAAATTCAGAAGATTCAACCATGAATGGTAGAATTAGGGTTTTGACTGGGTCAACCCTAGATCAGCTGAAGATTTGGAGAAGGTTGAGATCTAATCCAAGGGCCATGAGATCATGGAATGATGCATAGAGATGTTATAAAGATGATTCCTAGACCAACTCATCATGATTGAAGAGTTTGAGAAGTTTTGAGTTAGGGTTTCTGAGGATGGTCAGTGGAAAAACCCTAATTTGGTCCCTATCTTCCAGGCAGTTTTAGCCCAAGTTGTGATTGATATCTCACCTTCCCCACAACATGAATGTTGTAGAGCTTGTTCTTAGCTTTAATTTGAGTGGTGGAAGTCCTTGATAGGAGTTACAGAGCTCAAGTTATGGTTTTGACAAATTACAGGTCAGCAGAGGTGTGTGAATCTGGGTCCTTGAAAGTCACCCAACTTGCAGACAACTTTTGCCCTGGTAGGATGATTCCTATGGTTTCTTGGTCAACATGAATGTTGAAGAGCATCCTCTTAGCTTTAATTTGAGTGGTATAAGTCCTTGATTGGATTTGTGGAACTCAACTTATGGTTTGAACAAGGCAGGGGTATTTTGGTCATTTGTCAGTTATAGGTCATTTTAGCCAATGCCTAAAACTCCTATTTCCAAGCCTCAAATGGAAAAACTCAAAACATGAAAGTTGCTCAAAATGTGATTTTAAGTCTAGAAAGAAGGTCACAAATTGTTGGAAAAGCTCATGGCACAAGATTACATGATTGGTCAAAAATGAACTAAAAAAGGCTTATAAACTTGAAAAGTTGAAATTGAAAAGTGATTTGGGAGATCCACAAATCCAAAATGGGTCATCCAATATATCATTTTGATTGGAAAAACCATTTTGAGAATATTGGTTTAGCTAGAATTTTCATTTGAGGTCTAAAAGTGGGTGATGCTTTGAAAAGTCATTACTTGAAAAAGAAGGCAATGTTGAAAAACCCTACACAAGCCAAAAATGAACTTGTTTTTCACTCATCCCTTCTCAATAACTCATGTAAGGAGAATTTAAGACAAAATTGCAAGGCATGGCATATGAGATATGAGATAACCAACTTGTCATCACATGAGAACTTCAAGAAGTTTCCACCACATTCTAGATGAATCTAGAAGCATCTAACCATCATTATAAAAAGAATGCCATGAAGAGAATTCAGGGTTGGTGAAGCTTGAGTCAAGTCAGAGGAGAGAGAGAGAGAGAGAGCCATTAAAGCTCTTGCTTCAAGTTCAAGCAATCCAAGATATCTTGCACTACCAGCCATCTCCTTCACAACCATTGCAAACAGAAGACTGGTGATCATCCAAGGATCATCTAGAAGCAATTCCAAGGCTTGAATCGTGCTCTACATCACTCCACCATAATCACTTGACAGGTTTCTTCTTCACTCTCTATCTCTTAAATTATGCAGTTTTAGTTAGTTTCTTAGGCATAGAAATGATTCACTAGGGTAGAGGATTCTTCCCCTTGAATTAGGGCACGATCCATGAGGTTCCATGGCAGGTGAGTGATTCTTGAATCTTCAAGAGTTAATTGTTTAGGGCGTTTTAGTTAGTATGAGTTAGGTCAGATTGATGAGCATAACATGTAGAGCATCTGTAGATCATTAGAGTTAGGGTTAATGGAGATTGATATCAGTTGAGCATGGTTGTACCAAGACATTGCAAGATTCTGTTAGAACAACCTAGGTGGAATCAAGAAAAACTACTCGTACCATTTTATTCCTCTCATTTAGTAGAGCAATTTTCGTGTTTGGATCTTGTTGAACCGTGGCTTGAGCAGGGAGATAGAGGGGCTCGAATTTGAGTGCATGGAAGGAGGGGTCTGAAAACCCTAGGTTCCATCTGGGACGATGAAGGAGAGCCCTAGGATTAGATCCAATATTTGACTCATTAATCAAATCCAATGGCCACGGTTAAATCTGAGAGTTGGAGGGAAATGTCATAAGAAGCGAAACGCAGTCGTTTCGCTTAAAGGGCGCTTGGGCTCAGCTTTCTATTCGCCCCCCCCCCCCTTTTTCTGGCCCATATGGTTTTAACTGGTGCGCCTTGCTATTCATACCCCCCCTCCCTTTAATTAATTTAATTTCTTTTATTTTCTTCTTTTATTTTTTTCTGTTTTGTTTAATTCATTAAAAATTGATAAAAGATGATTTTTTAACTCTTCTTTTTTCTATGATTAGATCATAATGTGTAGAAAATTATAAAAATAAAAATGAGATTTTATTTTTAGGTTTAATATTTTTAATAGATTTTCCAAATAAATAGCTTTTTAATAGTCTTAATTTGGTATTTGATTTTGTAGGAATTGTTTTAGGACCTTCCCTTAGGGTTTTTAATCCATTCTTTTTTGTGCAATTAGATGATGAATCATAGTTCCCCATAGGATTTTTTCTAGATTTTTAGAATTAAATTTTGATTAGTTTAGTTAGGGTAGATTTAGGGTATCCTAATTAGGGTTTAGATTGTGTTTAGGTGATGAATCACTTTCCTTGATTGAGTTTTATCTTAATTTTTAGGCAGAGGCCTATGTAGATGTTATGAGTAGGTGTTGAGGACCCTTGTGAATATTGTTAGATTTTTCCCCATTAGTTTAGTATTTTTAGGTATTTTCTGAAGTTGCCTATTGATTTGGTCTCCCCTGTGGTTATCTGTTCATCTTTGGGGTTCATTGTGGGGAATTTGTTGAGGGGCTTGTGTTGCCTTGAAGACCTTGATGGAGAGCATCATGAAGAGAAGATTGTAGATCAAGATTCAGAGACCCAGAGCTTGGCCTATTCCCTGTCTGTGAGGTTTGAGATCCTGAAGTTTGGAGGAAGTTCATGGTACTTTCCTGAGGAAGGCACTATGAATGACTTTCATGCTTTCTTCTCACCTCTTTCTTAAGTATCCAATGATGTTGGAGCCAACTTGTGAGTCTAATTTCTCCTGAGGAGGAATGTAAACTGATCACATGTTGTTGAGCCACATGGGATACAATTCCTAAGTGGAAGCCTCCTAGTACTTTCCTGAGGAAGGTCCTATGGGTCTATTCACTTAGTTCCATTAGTTTATCTAGGATTTCTCAAGTATCCAATGATGTTGGAGCCAACTTGTGAGTTTAATTTCTCCTGAGGAGGAATGTAAACTGATCACATGTTGTTGAGCCACATGGGATACAACTCCTAAGGGGAAGCCTCCTAGTACTTTCCTGAGGAAGGTCCTATGGGTCTATTCACTTAGTTCCACTAGTTCAGATAGGATTTCCTAAATATCCAGTGATGTTGGAGCCTGCTTGTGAGTTTAATTTCTCCTGAGGAGGAATGTAAACTGATCACAGTGGTTGAGCCACATAGGGTATGACTCCTGAGTATACACCTCTTAGTGCTTTCCTGAGGAAGACACTATGAGTCTGCTTGCTTAGCTCCCTTTCTTTGGTAAGCTTGTTCTAAAGCTTGAAGACCGGGAATGATTTCTCTTGTTTAGGGTTTTTGCCTGAGGGCTGTGCTTAGATTTGTTCAGATTCTGTGATTAGGGTTAGGATTAGAGAGTAGATGATTCTTTCTCAGGTGTGTTTTGTTTGCCTGATGGCACTTCATTTCCTTTTATCTGTTCATTGCTTGATAGTATGTTGTTTACTTTCAGTATGATTACTGTTATTTCATGACTGGCTTGAGGTCGAGACGAGCTTGTGGAGGCTGAAACCCCACACACATTTCCTCCCTCACTTGCATTGCATGCATTTTACTGTTAAAGCTGATGTTTTTGTCTGTTTCTGTGTATCATTGACATGATCCCTTAGGACTCTCATTTCCTTTGATAAGGATTTGATGATAGACTTTTAGGTTGAAACCTATGCATGACAACTTCTAGGAGCTCCCTGTTCAAACCTCAACCATAGGATGAATCCATGGCATGATAACAGTAGGACTTGATAGTCTCCCTCCTAGTTGAGCCATTTTTCCCGTAGTTTCCCGAACTACGTTTGCTCTGATCTTTCATACCGGATGAAAGTACGTAGGCATAGGATGCGACATCCTAGCGAGCAACCTTTCCCCGTAGTTAGCCGAACTACGTTGACTCTGATTTCTCATTCTCTGATGAGAATACGTAGGCATAAAGCGCGATGCTTTGCCGAGTCATTTTTCTTCTCTTTTTCAGCCAGCCTTGATAGGTAGATAGATTATAACCAACCCGTCCAAGTAAACAAACAAGCGAGGATCCCGTCGAGTACGACGGACGTGAGGGGTGCTAATACCTTCCCCTTGCGTAACCGACTCCCGAACCCAGACAATGGTTGCGATGACATTGTCTTACCCTTATTCGTCAGGTTTTTCTGATCGTTTCCTTTCCCGCTCTGAGGGATAAATAACGAAAGGTGGCGACTCTTCTGTCATGCCGGCACCTTATTTTCGCGCAAGCGACAATGGTGCACAACCATATCTGTATCCAGCCCCGGCATGTCTTCATACGACCAAGCGAACACATCACTATACTCTTTGAGCATTTCAACCAGTCTTCGCTTGATGTCGCTTTGCAGCGCGGCTCCTATACGTATGTTCTTTTCAACCCCTTCCGACCCCAGGTTAATAATTTCGATGACCTCTTCATGAGGCAGAATGACTCGTTCTTCTTGCTTCACCAACCAAGACAATTCTTCGGGAACGTCACCATCTTCAACAATCTCTTCTTCGGCCTGAAATACCGGGTGCTCAAAGTCGAGACGAGCCATAAGCGGTTCAGTGATGTCATCTGAAAATGTTATCTGTTTAAGAGTCACAGGAACAATCTCCTGAATAGACCAATTGCACAATCCCTGTCCTGGCACGCTCGGCTGAGTCCAGGCGTCCATATCGCAGTCGTTGTCTCCTTCGTCAGACTCTGAAGCAGCATTGATGGTCTCGTGACATACTCCACTAGCAGTGATGGTGATCGGTCCTCTGAAACGGGGTGCCCCCACAGCAGGTGTTGATGACTACGGTTGATATCCCAGCCCAAATCGGTCCATCTTTACAGGAATATCCAGCACCTTGCCCCAACCCTTTGTCTCACCGGTCTCTACTAGAGCTTGAGCTTCCTTATATGACGAGACGGCTACCTCCGACGCTATACTTGGCCCGGGACCTTTGTCTTTGATGCGCAACCCTTCAAAGGCTTGACAGGGTGTTTCATGAATCTCGCCGTCGACCTCTACATATTTGAATGATGACAGATGGCTAACCAATATATCCTCTTCCCCACAGACTGTGACCACGCTGTCTCCTACCATGTATTTCAGCTTTTGATGCAAAGTAGACGTGACTGCCCCAGCACCATGGATCCAGGGTCGTCTGAGGAGGCAGCTGTATGCAGGCTGGATGTCCATGATATAAAATTCAGTTGCGAAAACCTCCGGCCCCACCTGTAGAGGTAATGTTATGGATCCAAAAACTGTTCTTCGCGTACCATCAAATGCCCTGACCACCAAGTCACTAGGCGTACACAGGATACCTCTGACATCTAGCTTCATCATCGCTTTCTTGGGCAGCACGTTCAAAGACGATCCGGTATCGACCAGCACGTGAGACATGACTGCTCCTCTACACTCCACAGATACGTGCAACGCCATACTATGCTCTCTCCCCTTCGGGGTCAAATCAAAATCGGTAAAGCCCAAGCTATGGCCTGCGTTCACATGTGCCAACACCCCCTCCAGCCGATTCACGGAAACATCTTGGGGTACGAAGGAAGTATCTAGAACTTTCAGCAATGCATTTTTGTGAGCTTCAGAACACAATAGCAACGACAGTATAGATATCTTTGACGGCGTCTGTTGCAGATGCTCAACAATCTTATAATCACTTTTACGAATCAAGCGCATGAACTCTTCCACATCTTTCGATGCTGTTTCTTTTCCGCTTGCCTGCACAGGGACAGTCTCAATCATCTTTCCCTTTCCCTTTGCCAGTCTTTCAGCCTCTACCTCAGACGATATGAAGATTCTCCCACTCCTTGTCATACCTCCGGTACCGACAACGTTGTCTACAGTCTCAGCTGGCTGCTTATTAACATCAATTTTTACCCCATCACAATACACTTCCAACCCATAGGACCAGGGGACTGCCTTAGTGCTCTCGTAGGGGATTGGTCCAGCCTTGGTGATAGTGATCGGCGGTCGCTTGGCCGACGCTGTTATAGTGATCGTTTTTCGAGGAATCGTTACAGTAGCCACATCACTTTGCTCGTCTGCTAATACCCCTGCAGGTTCTTCAATTGTTGCTCGGTCAAATTGCAATGTGCCTCCATCTATTAAAGCCTGAATACCTTTCTTTAGTTCGTCACACCCCCCAGCTAGGGTCCAGCACTCTAAACAATACTCGTCGCACCCTGGATACACACCACCTTGCAATAATCTTCTCTTTATCTCGCTCAACGGTGTCTTTAAGTCGTCGACATTCATAATCAAGTTCAAATCTTCCTCGGTTAAAATGGTGTTTGCCCCATGGTTGGGCATGGGCTTTTGCACTATATTTGGACCCGCCGTTCCAAAATTGATAGCCTTACTATCCAATAGATCCTGCACTACATGCTTGAATGCGTGGCAACCTTCTACATCGTGGCCAGGAGCCCCGGAGTGGAATTCACAGTGCCTGCTTGCATCGTAACCATACGGAGGAGTGCCTGTTATTGGCGCCAGAGTTCTCTTCTCCACCAAGTTCAAACCCAATAACGTCTGTAGCAAATCTGCATACGTTGAAGGAGGCTTTTCAAACACCCTCCTTGGTTTACCCCCCTGGAATCTGCGCTGGGTAGGTTGTGCCCCCTGTTGTGGCTGCTGTTGTTGTTGTTGTTGTTGTTGTTGTATTGGTTGTTGCTGAAACGGTTGTTGCTGAAACGGAATAGTAACGCTCGCCACCTGCTGCAGCTGATTGTACTGGTTGCGACCTCTGCCCCGGCCTCAGCCTCGGCCCCCAAACACTGCGCTTGCATCGCCCTGACGGCGCCCACCAAAAGCCCTTCGGTTACTGCCAGCCGAAGTGGATTCCTCAGCTTGAAATCTTCCTTGCTTAATGTTACTTTCAATCTTCTCTCCCATCAGGAATAAGTCTGAAAAACTACCCAAAGACGTATGAAACAACTTGTCATAAAACATGCCAGTGAATGTTCCTATGAACATGTCATTCATTTCCTTGTCCTCTAGAGGGGGATGAACTCTAGCAGCCATGTCGCGCCATCTCTGCGCATACTCTTTGAAGCTCTCACCCTTCTTCTGGGACAACCCCTGCAATTGGACCCGGTTGGGTGCCAAGTCGCTGTTATACTTATAGTGAGCTACAAAGGCTTCATCCAGCTGCTTCCATGTCTTTATATGAGTTGGTTCCAATCCCATATACCACTTGAGGGAAGGGCCTGACAAGCTATCTTGAAAGAAATGCATTAGCATCCTCTCATCAGTTGAATACGCCGACATCCTTCTGTAATATGACCGCACGTGCACTTTTGGACAGGTGTCCCCCTTATACTTGTCGAATGTGGGAGCTTTGAATTTGATTGGCACCCTCAGGCCAGGCACCAGACCCATTGTTGACATATCTAAGCCAACAGCACTTTGATTTACGACCCCCCTCATCTGCTCCTCGAGCATCCTGATTCTCTGAGAGTCATCCATAGGCCCTTCGAAACCTCCACCGGAGAAAGCGTCCTCTTGCTGGTCTTCTTGCCAATTACCATTCCTAGTTCCATACCCATCGTATCCGTTGTTGCGGCCAACTCTGGTCTGATTCATTACCGGGCCTCGCCCCCTATTACCGTACCCCGGAGCGACCCCAGCGGGTCCAAAAGTCATTAACCCAGCGCCATTTCCATTTCCGAATCCGCCATAACCCTGATTAGTCATACCAAATCCGTCCTGCCCGAAGCCTTGAGCATTGAAGCCGTATTTCCCAGTATTATCGAACCCCTGGTCATTGAAGCCAAATCCAGTATTACCGAAGCCATTGCCTCCCATATTATCACCCAGGTTAACATCTCCAAGCCCAACATTGTTAACGATAGTCTCGTTCCCCATTCCAACATTACCGTTCCCGGCAGCAGCGCCGCTGTTGACATTAACAGCAGGTATGTTGACTACAGGTAGAGCCACTGGTGTGGGAGTACCATCCCCATGAATAGTGTCGACTCGCACAGACTGATGATCCTCATTTCCGTGCCCAGCATTTCTGACCAACAGAGGCTGCACCAAAGCTTACAAATTCTCCTGACCTTTCGCAATGGTCTCCATTGTCTGCATGAAGAGCGCCAGCTTCTCACGCATGTCTTGCATTTCGTTCTGCATTTGATCCATAATTCTTCGGCAGTTGGTGCGAGTGGAGTATCGGTGCGGGCGCTGATCTTCAATCTTGAAAAGACCTGGTACAGTGCAAGGAATGAGATACCATGCAATAATCACCTGTAATGCAATATGAATATGAATGCAATGCAATAATATGTGTCTGTGCATTAGGGAATATCATTCCCCGATTCTAGTGCGAGTGTGCCAGTGCAGTGACAGTGCTAGCAGTACGGTGATCGGAGCCGAATCATAGAAAACCTCGTATATTGCAGAGAAATCCATTAAGCCAAGAATACAATATCGCTGAGTACAATAAAAAGGCATGACCTCAACCAACAATCCTGGTGATGGTCAGCACTATGCAAATAAAGCATCAATACATGAAACAATCAAGTACGCTCATAAGCCTGGTACTCTTCTAGCAACTTCTTAGTCTCTGGGTGACTTGGTCGGGTAAGCAGACCCTCAACAAGTTGATTTCTTCGCTTGAGAACACGTCGCACGTCACCCGCGGTTTCCTCTCATGCCCCTTCTCCGAAGCGATCCTCTAGCTTCCGCTTTTGAGACACAGCTTCGTTCCTGCCTTCGATGGCCTTGTTCAATGCATTCTGGAGACTATACATGGTCATCACCTCTTCTTCATACTTCTTAATGCTAGCCTTCAACTGCTCTTCGAGTTCAGAAATTTGCTGCTTCAATTTATCTTCCCTCTTTTTGTTGTTGGTTAGCGTAGCATTCCAAGTCTTGTTACAATAAGAGATTTCCCGGTGAGCAGCATCGAGTGCTTTCTTTTTGGACTCCAACATGTCATGGGAGCTTCTGAACTCTTTACCCAAACGTTCGCGCTTCTTTTTCTCCTCAGTCAATTTAGCACCAAGCCTGTTTACTAACTCGATCTGCTGTTGGAAAGAATGAACAGCCTTGTTCTTCTCACTACGCATCTGAGCCAGTTCCTTCTCTAACCCTTCATTGATCTTCATCAAGGCTTCTTTTTCTTTTACAACTCGCTCGTAGACCTCCATAGTAACAGTGGTCGGTTCCTCTACCGGAATATGAACAGGGACTGGTGCAGCTGGAAATGGCGTCAGCAACTGTCTTGCTCTCTCTTGGATCCAAACTTTGTAGGGTGCATAAGCCTGACAATCATTCTTCCCTAACAGTGGCTTCCCTCTTCTGTTGATACGCATCCATGCGTGCTGAAGCTTGGCTAGTAACTCTCCATTCAAATCACCTGTGAAGTACAGAGATTCCTGTACTTCTTCCTCCTGAGGTGGGTTCTTCAACGCATATCCGAACTGGCGAACGAATAGAGACGGGTATTACTGGCTGACGATGGAGTCGGATTGCTTCAGATTCGCGAAGAAATGCCATAGCTGGAGCAATAAAACCATCAAAGAAAAAGGAGAGAGGAGTTTAGGGATGTGTATCGTAGTTTTGAAGAAGTGGTGTCTGATGAAGAAATTTCGAAGGGGGAGAAGATGATTTTTTGGCGCCCTCCATGTTCAGATGCGAAGAGCATGGTTTTGTGGAGTTGTGTGTTTTTCGGTTTGGATTTTGGGAAGTTTCAGTGCAGATTTTGGTTGTTTGATGTTGATGAAGTGAAGTGTTTAATGGTTATGGAAGTTAAAAGGGTTATCAAAGATGGTGAAGTTTATGAGAAGAAAATTTGAAGTGTGGTTTCTTTGTTGGAGGAGAATACTGAAGGTGGTTATGTTCGGGTATTCATGGCTTAGTGAGGTTTGGGAACAAGGCTGGTAGGTTTTGTGATTGCAGCTCTTCTCCTTTTTCTTGTTGTTTTATGGTTTTTTGTGTATATGCTTTTGTTGTGTGGCTTTGTAGGAAGGTTTTAATGGGAATAGGTGTTGGTACTCAGTTTGGTGCTGCAGGTTTTGTAATGTCCTGTTTTTGTTTTTATGCAGGTACCAATTGTGGTTGTGTTTTATTTTGGTCTGGTGTGAAGCAGGCTTGTTGTCTGGTGTGTTGGGTGCAGTAGTGTGGGCTGGCTGCTTTGTTTTGCAGGCTGTTGTTTTGTATTGGTGTGGTAAATCAGAAGTTGCAAGTTATGGCCTGTTGCAGCAAACTTTGTCTGGTGTGAGTTTTTTTTGTGTAGCAGCTGGTTTTGAAGGTTGTCAAAGTTGTGTGGTTTAGGAGCAATACTGATTCTGCGGAGAAGTTGCGTGAGCTGTTCTCTGTATCATTGTTTTTTGCAATTTGTTTTGTACATGGCTATATTGTAATTCAAATTGTGAATTGGTGCAGGTTTCCGTATTGTGGGCCTTTTCACTTTGCAGCTTTTCTTTTCATTTTATCACCTCTGTGAGGGATTTGTGGAATTACCGTGACGGTAACATGAGATGCGCAGGTCTGGATTTCAGGCATGAGGAGCAGCAACATCATGATTCATACGCTATTGAGGTGTGGGTGTAGAGCTTCGCCGAAAATTCTGCAGGTGAAATGTCCACATTATTTCAGCAAGTGGGGGCATACGGTTTCATTGTTTTGTATGGTTGTTTTCAGGTCAAAGTGTGCAGCATATGGTTTTGGGGTGTGGGCTTTGTGTTGCTGCTAAGACCAACGTTAACTGCAATATTGCTATTGCAATTTTGTGTCGGAAGTTGAAGTTAGCAGAATTTGTCGTTGCGTAACCGAAACTCGGCGATGTCGTAACCAATACGGGAACTTTCACCATTGTTATTTGAGTTGATTCATCTCTCTAAATGTGAGCAGAATGGCACGAGTTGTTGCAACTTGAAGTTGTAAATCATGCAGTGAGTAGGTTATGTTTATTTCAAATCGAAACTGAGTTGTTATCTTTATTGTTACTGGGAACAGATTTGTGGGTGTTGTTTGAAGTTGTAGTTGTTGTGTATTCTATGGCAAGGTAATGTTATCTTGAAGTGGGACCTTGATATTCTTTGCAACTTGAACTTTGTAATTGGGCTTATCCTTTTGTGTAGAACTTTGTAACTCATGGCCTTTTATTGTAAAAATATGAGCTTTTAATAAAAAATGTGGACTTGTATTATTTCCCACACATCCATCTCTTCAATATTGAATTATGCTTAAAACACCCTATCCAAAAAAAAGTTCTTGCACTTAGTTCTTGATAGGAATTAAAACTAATCTCAACAGTCTTGATACCTTCATTTGAAACGAGGTTCTTGATTAAACATAAATCAATCTCGATGTTTGCTAGTTGTGCTGATAAATCAAATCCTTCACTAAAAATCAAATTGATGGAGAAGTGCCTTGAAATCAGAAAATGATGTTTTGAGATATGCTCAGTACAGTCAACAATCCCGATTGCAAATGCAATGACCTCTTGAAGATCTTCAACCATGGAGCACTATAAATTGGTACAACCTAACACCTTAGTCCATACACTAACCATTTGAACTATCACAAACTCTAATTGAAACCTCAAGAATAACGGCTTGAATCAATCGCACCTACACGGTCCCTGATCATAAAAAAACTCTTCCCTAACCAAGATTAGGCCAGAAACATTTTAACCAAAAACAACATCACGTGCACGCACCTGCCCTAGCAAACCTCAAATGAAACTTAATTCACCTCTGCAAAGCTAAGCTCAAAATAAAGCTACAAAGACACCCCCTCTTTTGGAGTTTTGAATAATGGTCAGTTGACAGAAATACGGACGAAAACCAAATGTACAGGTAGGACAAATTTGGGGTATGCTTATGCAATGTGATATGCTAATGCAATGAAATGAAACATAAACCAAATGGAGAAAAGGTAGGGCAAATTTTGGGGTACAACAGTTGCCCCTATTCAATCGACTTGGACCAGAAGGGATGAAAAGCAGCCGCTTTCAGACGTTCATGGTAGAAGGTGATTGAATACAAAAGAACCCGGAAATTTGCCAACCGCAAAAAGAAACCTTTGTCATTGCTATCAGGCGTCTATATCAAGTAGAACATCTGACCTCGTCGTCAGTCATAAATCAAGTACAAACGTCTGACCTCGCCGTCAACTTTTAATAGCGTCTAACCTCGCCGTCAGAACTCAATATCTAAATGGTAAACCACCTGACTTCGCCGCCAGTCCACAAAATAATTTGACTTCGCCGTCAATTCTCAAACAATCTTCTGACCTTACCGTCAAATTTACAATATTTTCTGACTTCGCCGTCAAAATTTTCTTTAAAATCGTCTTCTGACTTCGCCGTCAATCCTCAGAATAATCTGACCTCGCCGTCAATTTTTTCGTTAAATACGAACAACCATTAAATTCAAAGATATAATTACTTTTGACATCGCTGTCAACACAAACGTCTCAACATTGCCGTTGAAGAATATAATTACTTTTGACATCGCCGCCAACACAAACATCTCAACATCGCCGTTGAAGAATCAAATCACTTGACATCGCCGTCAAGTACCTGTGGGGATACAGAACTCTGGCATCGCCGCCAGACAACCATGGTGCTAATAAACCTCTGACATCGCCGCCAGACAAACATAAATCTGATAAGCACCTGACATCGCCGTCAACTCTCAACATCGTCCAATGATGGACGGAGAAACATTATATCCAAAACTCACATCGTCTAATGGTAGACAGGAAGAACAATATCCAAAATACTCACATCGTCCAATGATGGACGGAGAGGAAAACCATAACCAAATCTCGCATCGTCTAATGACAGACGAGAGGAACATCAAAACCAAATCTCGCATCGTCTAATGATAGACGAGAGGAATATCTGAACCAAATCTCGCATCGTCTAATGATAGACGAGAGGAAAATTTGAACCAAATCTCGCATCGTCTAATGATAGACGAGAGGAACATCATATCCAAATCTCACGACGTCTAAAGATAGACGGAGAAGACCATACCGAAGGCCAGATCAACATGCACTTGATCTTATCACCTTGTCTAAAGATAGACAGGAAGAAAACTTGTCCGAAGAACCACATCGTCTAAAGATAGACGGAAAGAAGACCATACTCACGACGTCTAATGATAGACGGAGAAAATACTTGCTGGGGAAACACATCGTCAATAGGAACTGACGGAAAGAAAAACTGCTCGGGAATGTCATCATCAGAAGGTTGATGGACAAAATCATAACCGTCATATGATCTGAAATCCGAGTAAACCGACAAGCTGTCTGAACAAAGCTGCTGGATAAATGCCCCTGGACTGATTACAGAGTGATTCACGTTGCCGCAGAAGGCTAATGGAAAAACTGGCTTATGCTTCGCATGCATATGCGTATGTTTGAATTTTTCTATGGCGTAATGCTCCATATAGGATGAAAATGCTACGCATTTGAGGATGAGATGCAAAGATGATGCAAATATGATAACTATATGCAAAAATGCAGATGCAGGCTCGGGCTGTCGGGGGAAAGCTGGATGTGAAAGAACCAATCCAACCAAAATAAATGCTGAAGAAGTGAAGCCAATTCCGCTGGGAATAATCGGGTGCGCCAAGTATGATTGGACTCTCCTGGGGATAGCTTACACACGCCAATGACGATTGGGCTCTTGCTGGGGAAGACAAGTGAAGGGTTACGACCTCCTGACATTCGTCTTGAACCTGAAGATTGACTGCACCTGCTTGAATAGCTCTGAGTAGCTCTGAAGATATAGAGAGGAACAATTCCTTTACTTCTGATTTTGCCCCAGCCTGTGGGATCTCTGTGGGGATGTTCCTTGAAAGGAAATCATAAATCTCTGTACCCTGATGGTTTGATAGAAACTGCCTCAGTGTCATGAACCTCAGAGAGGTGCTTCAGATTAACTGCCTTCTGGATAAGGATAATATTTGTGCTCTTGGGGTGACCTGCCCCAGCCTAGAAGTGATTTGCCCCTGATTGGATGATTTGCAGAGAAGTGCCCCTGGATGACTTCGAGAGATTTATCAAATCTCGACCTGATTGCCCCAGATTAACTGATCTTCGGATGGCTGACTCCTTTGATGATCATTTGATATGCCTTGTCCCTGCTCAACGGAGTACTCAAGTGTTCTGCATCTTATCGATCAAACTTTCCACTGTAGAAACTTTCCTGCTGTCAAGTACTTACTCGCAGGTAAAACAAATTGCTTTGCCAAGATAATATTAATGCAATGTATATGATAGTTTTGAAATCCATGTCTGTTCACTAGAAAAAAGTTGTGATGTATAATGAATGAATCATTTATCGGGATGTCAATATCAATACCCGTAGGGTAAGAAAATCCTTTTAGGAGTCAGTTTCGACGCGATCTTTACCGAAGTATGCTTTTGAAACAAACTTGCTTCAATTAGGACTTTTGAAGGTTGTAACTTGGTTAGGTTCATGGTTTGAAAGAAAGGATGTAAGGCTCAAAGTTCTGTTTAACCCACCCACTCTCCTTGATGTTCTCCAATCCTACGTTCAGCTAATTCGACACTCGCTCGCCTCTCAGAGGTTGACTGACAGGAGTGATGATTCAAGAAACCATAAGTTTTCGGAGTGACAGTCACTCGCTTTTTGTCTTTGGTGTCTGGCTCACACGACTTGTTCTTCGTCATTTTTTATTTCCCTATTTTTGCCCGGACTGACTCTTTTGAGTACATCTTCTGATTTCAAAGTCCAGCGGGATGCCCTAATTTTTGCCTAAGTCGTTTGTTTTCAAGATTCGACTTAGCGGGCTTTTTCTTTTCTTTTTCGGAACAAATCAATGTGACACCAGCTGGTCTGACTTGTTGAAGGGATTGTGACTGTCTCACTTCTCGGCTTTTTTAGGCACGACCTCTACGGGTGTGATTGATCCTCGAACGGGGAACACTCCTCTTGCAATTTAGATGTTTAGTCGGATTAACTGATACCTACCCTGCCCTAGGTTAAGATTGAGGGTTTTTCGTTTTCAGAAAGAAACTCCTACTACTATGCTCAAAGGGATTGACAAGGGATTAACATCCTTATATCTCCGGTGTTTAGGAATTTGAAACAATGCCTGCACATCATCAGCAAAGGTTTTATTCAAAAGCATACACTCGGAAGCTTGCGCGTCTTTCAATTTCGTCATCCTCCCTCAAGGAATTCCGCTTAAACAAGCGTTTGACATTAATGGAAAAGCAATATTGAGTGAACACGAATGGATTTAATCAAAACATGCATATTCATTTCATTATCATTATCAATCGAAAACAAACACGTCTTACAAATGAAATTTGCAAATAATTTCACACTTAAACAGAAAAGAAACTACAAATGCAAAGGAATAATATGATAGAGAGATTGCCAGCTTCGGGGAACTGGGCTTTCATTCTTGACTTGCTGCTGAACCAGCCATCTTTAGAATTGCTCATCGAAATCCGTCTGATACTCCTCTGAACATATGCTCTCAGTGAATCCCTCCATGACATTAGCTGCTGAACCCATATGACTTGACGAAGGAAGATCGTTGATCTGAATACCCTGAGGCGTGATTGAAAACCTGTTGGAGTCCAGCAGAGTCTGAACCTGGCTTCTAAGCACCTTACAGTCTTCAGTTGAATGCCCCTGTGCCCCAACATGGTACTCACAGCGGGCGTTGACATCAGAATCTGAAGGATGTGGGGAAGTCTCTGGATCAGCTTTCTTCGGCACTATCAAACCACCTCTGATCAAGTCTGGCAATATCTGACTGTACGACAATGGCAACTGAGTGAAATGTCTCTCTGGCTTCCTCAATCTTCGTTGAGCGTGCTGACGCGGCTGATGACGGTATGAATGTTGACTCTGAAGGGGAGCAAATATCTGATACACAGACCTAACAGATTGCTGACTCTGAACACTCGAAACGTCTGAAAACTGAACCTGAGGTCTTGGGGATTCTGGGATAGTATCATTTTCTCTCTCCCATTCCTCTTTAGAGCTGACAACTGATTCACTTTCATAAACTGAGGTATCTGAGACGTCTCAGATCTTTCCACTCTTGATTCCGCTCTCGATACGTTCTCCTGCTATCACTAAGTCAGCAAAGTTCAACGTTCCGCCACTAATCAATATATCATAGTAATGGCCCTTCAAAGTACCCAAGAAGATGTCAACCAATTCTCTATCCTGAAGCGGTGGTTGAACACGAGCAGCAAATTCTCTCCATCTCTGCACATACCCTCTAAAGGATTCATTCTCCGCTTGAGATAATTCTTGCAATTGCATGCGGCTGGGATTCATGTCGAGATTGTAGTTGTACTGCTTCACAAAGGCATTGGCTAAATCTGACCATGATCGGATGCAACCACTTTCCAACTGCATATACCAACTCAACGATGCCCCACTCAGACTTTCCTGGAAACAGTGAATCATAAGCTTGTTATTGTGGACATGCGAGGTCATTCTTCTGCAATACATCACCAAATGCTGCTTCGGACAACTATCCCCTTTGTACTTCTCAAAATTGGGCGCCTTAAACTTCGGAGGCATCACAAGACCTGGCACCAAACACATGCTCGAAGCATTCAAATTAAGAGTGTTTTGACTTATCAGGGCATCAAGCTTTTCATCCAACAGATGATACCTTCTCATAAACTCAACAGTCTGTGGGTTTTTAGGATTAATCTTTGGAACAACCCTTTGGGAATCTGGCACAGAGAAAGTGAAGTTCTGATAGTCCGAGTCATGGAGAGAAGATGAATCTCTATCTCTAACAATAGTATGCTCTTGATCTTCGACAGGAATCTGCACATGCTGAGCTTGAGCAACATTGTTCACTGGAGTCCTCTGAATATTGGTCTCTCCTCTTGTCATAGCTGTCATGGCCTCCATGAGCTGATCCAACTGATTCTTCATCATCTCAAACTCTGCCCTTGTAATAACCAAATTCTGCTCCTCTGAGTCCATGATCCTTCCAGAAGCTAACTCAAATCCAATGTGAATGTCGGGAAATCAACTGCGGGTTGGACAAAATACTGATAAGCTCTCTGTTCCGGCTGAGGATGGACATGCAGAAATGAGATGCAAATGAAATGCAATGCAAAATGCTAATGCAACACACAAAGGATCAAAGTCACAAATTCTGCAAGAAAATACAACAAGATACCTCTCACCTCGGGTGGGTAATATATTGGTTTATAAGAGGGTATTCCAAAGGCTTTTCAAACAAAGTCCCATGCACTAACCCTCAAAAGTTTCCCATCAGAACGACTACTCGTAAGACGATAATTCTTTCAAAAGGATGAACACAGAGTTATGTTTTAGCAATCTTCGGAATAAGGTTCTACAAAAGGTCCTCAGAGTCAAGGACTCCCAAGTTGGAAATAAGAACGCCATTACGACAACACGTAAGACATCATTATTCCAACGGGGTCTCATCTGAGCGGTGGAGTTCAAACCAACTCAACGAGTCCTACGTCTCGCAAATCAGAAAGAACCCACCTCCTAACTTAGTGTATACTCGAAAGCTCGGGTCGAAAGCTTTATCCTCACAAACCAACCCAATAAACCCAACAAGTTAGAAAGAAACACAACCATAAAATAAATAGCAAAAACAAAAATAGCACAAATGCGACAAACAAAATAGGTGTGGCTTGCTAGATTTTCCCCAGCAGAGTCGCCAGCTGTCGCTACTCGAAAAAATGCATCGCGCAACGACGGGGAGGCGAAAAGAAATAGACAGAAGAGTCGCCACCGAACTTTATTTATCCCATGAGGGGAAAGGAAAATATCGAGAAAACCTTAGGAAAGAAATGGATAAGATGGTCTCGCGACCAAGAACGGGTTCGGAAGCCGGTTATGCGAAGGGAAGGTATTAGCACCCCTCGCATCCATCGTACTCGATGGGAACCTTTTGTTTGTCGATGTGTGAATTTATTTGCTTAAATATTATGCTATAAGAAGTGTGTTTCAAAGGGGTAAAGGGAAAGGTTTAGAAACGGGAAACAAGGGGTGACGAGGGAAAGAACAGACTCGGTAGGACTTCGCAGTCCTAGGCCTACGTATTCTCAACAAGTATGAGAAAGTCAGAGTCGACGTAGTTCGGGAAACTACAGATATGGGGGGAAGTGCTCGCCAAGACATCGCCGTCTTGTGCCTACGTATTCTCATCGGGCATGAGAAATCAGAGCAGCCGTAGTTCGGCCTACGGTGAAAGGTGAAAAAGGGAGCTCGCCAAGACATCTCCGTCTTGTGCCTACGTATTCTCATCTGGCATGAGAAATCAGAGCAAACGTAGTTCGTGCCAACAGTGTGTTGATGTCTTTACGGATGATGCTATCGTGCGCATTCTAGCAGTTAGGTGTTTTGCTGCTCGCTCGTTGGAGACTTAGGCATTACCTGTTTGCGGTAGAACGGACGTAACATATCCTGTTTGAAAGATTGGTTTTCGCCATGCGAGGCAAGGTATCACTGTTTGATTGGTTGAATTGTTTTTTAGGGGAGAGATAGGTCCTCGGATAGTAACCCCTATGGGTAGTACCCAATTCTTTATCTCAAAGTTTTTGTTATGAAAAGGTGTGGCGAACGAGGCGTCTTCGTATTGAAAGACGAGCGTCGAAACCACCCTCACTACAGTGGGCATCCCTACGCTCGAAGAAGAAGAGGTCTACACCCAATCCTCTCTCTTTAATTCAATGCAAAGAGAACTTCGCTCTCTTATTAAAGATGTTTTTGGTTTTGAATGGTAAGTGCTTTGCGACAGAGAACCCTACGGTAAACGTCAGCACTCGGGATAGGAAAAGGCCTACGCCTAACCACTCCACGACCATTCAAGTTTTTGTTAAGAAAAGAGTTTGAAAATGCACTCGGTGCGGGACCGAGGTTTTAGGTGAGAAAGGTTGCGAAAAGGAGTTGTGAAAGGAGAGGTGGTGGAAGGAGTCGCGTCTTCGTATTGAAAGATGAGCGTCGAAACCACCCTCACTACAGTGGGTATCCCAACGCTCGAAGAAGAAGAGGTCTACACCCAATCCTCTCTTTTTAATTCAATACAAAGAATTGATTTTGAAGATGGTTTGACAATGTTTTTGAATCGAGTCGGGACAAGAAATGAAGAGAGAAAAGAGGTGGTCTCAGATCCTTCATTTCTCATCAATAATTTGACAGAGGGTCGAAGGAAATGTCGTCATCGACCAAAAGAAGTGAAATGAAAATAAAGTCGAAAAGTGAGAAAGAAGGGAAAGTCGGTCTCAGATCCTTCATTTCTCATCAATAATTTGACAGAGAATCGAAGGTGGTCTCGTCATCGACCCAAACAAGCAAAAAAATGCCCAATAACAAATGCAAAATAAAAATCAACTTCTAAAAGAAAAAGGTCTAAGATAAATAGTTCTAAAGAAATATAAAAATGTTAAAAGAGATAAAATATAAAAATAATGCTTAGAAAACAATATATATATATATATATATATATATATATATATATATATATATATATATATATATATATATATATATATATATATATATATATATATATATATATATATATATATATATATATATATATATATATATATATATATATATATATATATATATATATATATATATATATATATATATATATATATATATATATATATATATATATATATATATATATATATATATATATATATATATATATATATATATATAATATACTCTAAAGGAAAAGTTAGAATTAAAATTAATATACAAACTATAATATAAAACTAATATATAAACCAAAGAAAGTAATATATAATATATAATTAACATAAAAATAATATACACAAAATATAGTAACAGTCTGTTAACTGTTTATAAAACAAAATATTTACAAAAATATATATATAAAAACAAAATTTATGAAATACATTACATAAAAGAAATAAAAGTAAAAGGAAACAGGGGAGGGGATTCAAATAGAAACGAAGGGGTGTTTAAATGAAGATGGGCCTAGGCCCAAATCACAAAACTCAATCAGCAGCAAAACAAAAATAATAAAAAAAAACAGAATAAATAAATAAATAAAAGGGACGATCCTCTTCTCCTTTCGACCGCCTCTTTCGCTCTCACCACGTTTTCTCTCTCAACTCTTCTTTCTCTCATTAAATTGCTCTGTTCACGTTTTTTTCTCTCTCTCTCTCGCCGCTTATTCTCACTATTTCATCATCTGAGCATCTGATTTTGTGATTTTCCTTTCTGAATTTTGTCTCTTGGGATCGATTTGAAAAGGTGAATGGGTTTCTGTTATGGTGGTTTCAGGAGTTTGAGGTGAGTTTTGGAAGATGGGTTGAGTTTCCGAAAATGGTGGTGGTGAGGACTGTAACAGCCCAAATTTCATTAAATAATTAATTGTAGTAATTAATTGATTTAGTGGGATTTTTATTAATGTTGGAATTAATTTTTATTAATTGGTATGGATAGAAAATTAAGAAGGAATTGGAGAGGAAAGAAAATAGAGGAAATATAAAATAGAGGAAGAAAGAAAAGAAAGATAGAAAACATTTGGAAAGAAAGAGGAAAGAAGAAGAAAGGAGAGAAAGAGAAGAGAAGAAGAGGAAAAGTGGAAATCATCAAGAACCAACATCAAAGCTCCGATTAATCGAGGTAAGGGTGAGAAACATTGCTATTTAATCATTGTATGCTATTATGTATGTTGGGTTTGGGGTTTGTGGATGTTTTTCATCACTTTCTATTTAGGGCAAAAGTTGGATTAATCGGTAGATCGAGGATTTAATCGGTTGAAACTGAGCAATAATGCCGTAGAATAGTCGGGTAACATGTATTGATGCTGTTTATACTGATTTGGATGTATAAGAGAGGGTTGATGATGGATTGGTGAAGGAGGAACAGAATAGGGTTCTGTTCTGCGCAGGTTCGCTGGATCTCGCCAGGCGAGCGAAGGCGAAGCTTCGCCAGGCGAAACCTAGCGAATGCTGGCGAATAATTATATTTAAGTCCCAGTGGACTTCGCTGGCGAGTTCGCCAGGCGAAGTTGGATAGCGAAGGTTCGCCCAGCGAAGGTGCTGGCGAATGGTGGCGAATGAAGTCAGTAGCTACTGACTTGGGCTCGCTGGGAAGTCTCGCCAGGCGAAGCCTAGCGAGTGTTCGCTGAGAGAGTTCGTCAGGCGAAGGCCAGGCGAATGAAGGCGAATGTGACAGTATATTTTCTTTGCTGTGTTATCCAAATGGTGATTGTTTGGTTGATTCGCATATGTTAATACTTCTATGTTATGAATGAGTATGTGAACTATTATGATAACATGTGCTGTGGGTAGCCTTCGGGCGTGAATCCTAGAGTTGTGATATAAATGATTAATTGTAATCGGTTAAAATACATGAGAACATAATGATGATTATGTGTGTATTAATTGATGAGTTGTGGATGTTTGATTGTTGTGTACAATTATGTAATGAGTATGCATGAGAACATTTTGAATATGTGTGCATAACTTATAATTGTATGACTGGTATTGCGATGTGAATACCTTGATTGTTGTGATAATTAGAGATACATGGGAATACAATGAGGAATGTATGTGTATCGTCTAATGAATTGTGAGTGCATATATGTATGCAATTGTTGTGTGAATGCATGGGAACATATGTGATATGTGTGCATTGTTCTTGAATATGATGATGATGTGTGAAATGAATACATTGATAAATGTTTGATATATGTTGTATGTGCAATCATGATGAAATTCTCGAAGGGGTGAATTATTCGAATGCATGGGATTAAGACGCGGGAACGGTCTTAAGTGCATTTATTGTGATTGGTTGATTGTACATGCATCATTCAGTCAAGAGGCAATGTCTGTTAGTTTCGTGGAAACTAGTGACTTGTCCCAAACCTAGAAGGGTGGGTTTGAAGCCTAGGGGACGGGCTTGGTTGTTATCGGTCTAGAAGGGTGGACCCGGTTTAAAGTAAAAACCGAAAAATGATAACAAGTTATCGGTCTAGAAGGGTGGACCCGGTTTAGAGTGCAAACCGAAAAATGATAACAAGTTATCGGTCTAGAAGGGTGGACCCGGTTTAGAGTGCAAACCGAAAAAAGATAACTAATGTCGGTACCGCATTGCATGAGTTGCATTGAATATGTTGAGTCACATTGCATATTAATGTTGTTGTATAAATGTGCTTGGGAATGATTGTGGAACTGAGCATGAAGGGATGTGCTTGTGAATGTTCATAATGTTGATATATGTGAACACGATATAATTATGATTATGAGGATGAAGTGTGGTGAGAAATGTGAATATGTGTTATATGAATACCTATATATATATAATCCTATGCTTTGATTATTATGGTTATATTTCTCACCCTTCTGCTGTTTTATAATGCTCTATGAGGCATTGCAGATTAGGATGCTGGAGTCCTTTTGTGAAGTTAGTCTTCATTCTTTGAGTCGGCTGCTCTGATATGTAACACCGGGTAGTTAGACTAGTATAGTCATTCTTTTGTGATACATTCCGATGTATTAGTTGATGTGGTTTTGTAATCTAACTGATATGATGTATTAATCTGGATGACTTATGTGCATTTGAATTAATATTTTGGAACTGATTAAATGATGTTATCTTCCGCTTAAATTAAATGTTGAAATATGATTTCTAAAACCACGAAAATGTTACATATTTTATGGAGCAAAATGTTAAAGAGTTTTATTGGTGAAACTGTGGCATTTTTCTTTTATACCTTATTATAAAACCTTTTTTTTACTCTGGTAATTTGTATGTGCTTAATTGTTTTATATGCATTTATTTGGGGTATAGAAGGGGGTGTTATAATAGTGGTATCAGAGCAGGTCGGTCCGTCCGGCCAAGTTGTTAGAGTGTTTTTCCCTGTGTGTTATTGATATGCGTGTGATGCATTATCAATATTGGTTGTTCTTACGTAGTTCTGTTGTTGGAATTAGTAAGATGGTTACAGGGAGGAACGACGAAGCGATTGTGGAGGCATTGACGAGATTGGCGGGGGCAATTGGGCAGAATCCTCCGGCCAATGTGAATGTGAGGAATCATGCTGATGATGTATTCCGTGCTTTGGGGAAATTCCAAAAGAATAACCCTCCGGTCTTCAAGGGAACTCATGAACCGGACAAGGCACAAATTTGGTTGAAAGCTGTGGAAAAGATTTTTCGAGTTATGAATTGCTCGGATGCACAGAAGGTGCAGTTTGGGACTCATATGCTCGAAGAAGAAGCTGAAGATTGGTGGGGTAATACTCGCCAAAGATTTGAGGAAGATGATATTGTGATCACGTGGGATTTGTTTAGAGGAACCTTTCTGGAGAAGTATTTTCCAGAGGATGTGCGAGGGAAGAAAGAGATCGAATTTCTTGAGTTGAAACAAGGTAATTCGACGGTTGCTGAGTATGCGGCGAAATTTGAGGAGTTGATCAAATTTTGTCCTCACTATAATACTGGTAATGCTGAGAGGTCTAAGTGCCTCAAGTTTGTGAACGGTTTGAGAACCGAGATTAGACAAGCTATTGGATATCAGGAAATCAGGCGGTTTTCTGAGTTGGTTAACAAGAGCAGAATTTATGACGAAGACAGTAGGGCTCGGTCTAGCCACTACAAGAGCCTAAGTGATACGAAAGGAAAAGGTCAATTCAGAGGAAAACCTTATGTGACTCCTGCAGACAAAGGGAAGCAGAGAATGGGTTATGGCAAGAGGCCAAGTGGGGGAGTTTCTACTCCGGTGAGATGTTATAGGTGCGGTGAAGAGGGACATCGTGCTCCCGAATGCAAAAGTGTTGAGAAGACGTGTTTTAAGTGTGGCAAGCCAGGCCACAAGGCTCTTGAGTGCAGAAGCGGTGCGGGCGTAACTTGCTATAACTGTGGTGAGCGAGGGCACATCAGTACCAAGTGCGATAAGCCGAAGAAGAATCAAGGGAGCGGGAAAGTGTTCGCTCTATCTGGATATGAGACTGCTAGTGACGATCGATTGATCCGAGGTACGTGCTTCATTAATGGTACACCTTTGATCGCTATAATTGATACCGAAGCTACGCATTCTTTTATTTCTTTGGATTGTGTTAGAAGGTTGAATCTTGAATTGTCTGTGATTGGCGGCGGTATGGTTATTGATACTCCTGCTATGGGTTCGGTAACTACACCGTATGTTTGCTTGAATTGCCCGTTGAGTATTTTCGGTAGAGATTTTGGGATCGATTTAGTGTGTCTTCATTTAGATCAACTGGATGTCATTCTTGGAATGAATTGGTTAAAATTCAATCGTGTGTATATTAATTGTTTTGACAAAACGGTTATTTTTCCCGACTCGGATGTTGAAAGGGAATTGTTTATGACGAGGAAACAAGTGAAGGAATCGGTACAAGATGGGGCTAGGGTATTTATGCTTATGGAAACTTTGAGGACTAGTGAAAGTGAAGAGATTGATGTTGTGCCCTTTGTTAGAGATTTCCCGGAAGTATTCCTTGAAGAGATAAAGGATTTACCGCCGGAGCGAGAAGTGGAGTTTTCGATAGATTTGATTCCTGGAACTAGTCCGATATCGATGGCTCCATATCGTATATCGGCATCAGAGTTGAAAGAGTTGAAGAGTCAACTTGAGGATTTGCTTGAAAAGAAGTTTATTCGTCCGAGCGTGTCACCGTGGGGTGCACCGGTGTTGTTGGTTAAGAAGAAAGAGGGTTCTATGAGGCTCTGTGTGGATTACAGACAGTTGAACAAGGTGACTATTAAGAACAAGTATCCACTTCCAAGGATTGATGATCTGATGGATCAGTTGGTTGGTGCAAGCGTGTTCAGCAAGATTGATTTGAGATCTGGGTATCATCAGATCCGTGTGAAAGCTGAGGATATTCAGAAGACGGCCTTTCGGACGAGGTATGGACACTATGAGTATTCTGTGATGCCATTTGGTGTGACTAATGCACCAGGTGTATTTATGGAGTACATGAATAGGATTTTCCATCCTTATTTGGATAAGTTTGTGGTGGTGTTTATCGACGACATCTTGGTTTATTCGAAGAGCGAAGGAGAGCATGTCGAGCATCTGAAGATTGTGTTATCTGTGCTGAGAGAGAAGCAGTTGTTCGCAAAGCTTTCTGTGTGAATTTTGGTTGAAGGAAGTTAGTTTCCTTGGTCAT
Source organism: Lathyrus sativus (assembly GCA_963859935.3). Lineage (NCBI taxonomy): Eukaryota > Viridiplantae > Streptophyta > Magnoliopsida > Fabales > Fabaceae > Lathyrus > Lathyrus sativus. The sequence goes on along the minus strand of OZ012741.1, from coordinate 53,178,149 downwards.
GTAATTTTGAGCAATGGTATTTCGGTTGATCCGTCGAAGGTTGAGGCGGTGTCGCAATGGGAGACTCCGAAGTCAGTTTTTGAGATCAGAAGTTTTCTTGGTTTAGCCGGTTATTATCGGAAGTTTATTGAAGGATTTGCTAAGTTATCGTTGCCGTTGACGCAGTTGACTAGGAAAGGTCAAGCCTTTGTTTGGGACGCCAAGTGTGAAGCGAGTTTTCAAGAACTTAAGCGAAGGTTGACGACAGCTCCTGTTTTGATTCTGCCAAATCCAGAAGAACCATTCGTTGTGTATTGTGATGCTTCTTTGATGGGTTTAGGAGGTGTGTTGATGCAGAATAACCAAGTTGTAGCTTATGCTTCGAGGCAACTCAAAGTGCATGAGAAGAATTATCCGACGCATGACTTAGAGTTGGTCGTCGTTGTGTTCGTATTGAAACTCTGGAGGCATTATTTATTTGGCGCGAGATTTGAAGTGTTTAGTGACCATAAGAGTTTGAGATATCTTTTTGATCAAAAGGAATTGAATGCAAGACAAAGAAGATGGCTTGAACTTTTGAAGGATTATGATTTTAGCTTGAATTACCATTCGGGTAAAGCGAATGTAGTAGCGGATGCATTGAGTCGGAAATCATTGCATATGTCGGCATTGATGGTGAAAGAGTTGGAATTGATTGAGCAATTTCGGGATTTGAGTTTGGTATGTGAGAGGACTTCTTTTGGATTTAAGTTGGGTATGTTAAAGCTTACAAGTGGTATTTTGGACGAAATTCGAGATGGACAGAAATCGGATTTGAGCTTAGTTGATCGGTTGACTTTAATCAACCAAGGCCAAGGTGGTGATTTTCGGATTGATGAGAATGGTGTTATAAGATGTCGGGATCGAGTTTGTGTTCCAGATGCGGTTGAGCTTAAGAAGAGCATCCTTGAGGAAGGACATCGTAGCGGATTGAGTATTCATCCGGGTGCTACTAAGATGTATCAGGATTTGAAGAAAGTATTTTGGTGGCCTAGTATGAAGAAAGATATTGCAGAATTTGTGTATTCTTGTTTGACTTGCCAGAAGTCAAAGATTGAGCATCAGAAGCCATCGGGTTTGATGAAGCCGTTGTTTATTCTTGAGTGGAAATGGGATAGTATCTCCATGGATTTTGTATCGGGTTTGCCGAGGACGCCGAGTAATTTTGAGGCTATTTGGGTTATCGTGGATAGATTGACTAAATCTGCTCACTTTATTTCTATGCGTATGGATTACCCTTTGGAGAAGTTGGCTAAGTTGTATATTGAGAGGATTGTGTGTCTGCATGGTATTCCGTTAAGTATTGTTTCGGATAGAGATCCGCGGTTTACTTCGAGATTTTGGGAGAGCTTGCAGAGTGCCTTGGGTACTAAGTTGCATTTAAGTTCGGCGTATCATCCTCAGACTGATGGTCAGACGGAGAGGATGATTCAGTCGCTTGAAGATCTTTTGAGAGCTTGTGTATTGGAAAAAGGAGGAGCTTGGGATAGCTACTTGCCTTTGATTGAGTTTACCTACAACAACAGTTTCCATTCGAGTATTGGTATGGCACCATTTGAGGCGTTGTATGGTAGGCGGTGTAGGACACCATTGTGTTGGTTCGAGTCAGGAGAGAGTTCTGTTGTTGGACCCGAGTTAGTTCAACAGACTTCTGATAAGATCAAGATGATTCAAGAGAAGATGAGAATTACTCAGAGTCGTCAGAAGAGTTATTATGACAAGAGGAGGAAGGCACTTGAATTTCAAGAGGGAGATCATGTGTTTCTTCGAGTCACTCCGATGACAGGTGTTGGTAGGGCACTGAAGTCGCGCAAGTTGTCGTCGCGTTTCATTGGTCCTTATCAGATTTTGCAAAGGATAGGAGAAGTGGCCTATCGTGTGGCTTTACCACCGTCGCTTGCTAATCTTCATGACGTATTCCATGTATCTCAATTGAGGAAATACATCGCGGATCCGTCTCATGTAGTCCAATTAGATGATGTGCGGGTGAGAGATAACCTGACTGTTGAGACATCACCTATGCGAATTGAGGATCGAAAATTGAAGAAGCTTCGAGGTAAAGAGATTGCTTTAGTGAAGGTCGCTTGGGGAGGACAGGTTGGTGGAAATGTTACTTGGGAGCTTGAAAGTCGGATGAGAGAGTCTTATCCAGAGCTGTTTGAATCAGGTAACATTTTCGAGGACGAAAATTCCTAAAGTGGGGGAGAGTTGTAACAGCCCAAATTTCATTAAATAATTAATTGTAGTAATTAATTGATTTAGTGGGATTTTTATTAATGTTGGAATTAATTTTTATTAATTGGTATGGATAGAAAATTAAGAAGGAATTGGAGAGGAAAGAAAATAGAGGAAATATAAAATAGAGGAAGAAAGAAAAGAAAGATAGAAAACATTTGGAAAGAAAGAGGAAAGAAGAAGAAAGGAGAGAAAGAGAAGAGAAGAAGAGGAAAAGTGGAAATCATCAAGAACCAACATCAAAGCTCCGATTAATCGAGGTAAGGGTGAGAAACATTGCTATTTAATCATTGTATGCTATTATGTATGTTGGGTTTGGGGTTTGTGGATGTTTTTCATCACTTTCTATTTAGGGCAAAAGTTGGATTAATCGGTAGATCGAGGATTTAATCGGTTGAAACTGAGCAATAATGCCGTAGAATAGTCGGGTAACATGTATTGATGCTGTTTATACTGATTTGGATGTATAAGAGAGGGTTGATGATGGATTGGTGAAGGAGGAACAGAATAGGGTTCTGTTCTGCGCAGGTTCGCTGGCTCTCGCCAGGCGAGCGAAGGCGAAGCTTCGCCAGGCGAAACCTAGCGAATGCTGGCGAATAATTATATTTAAGTCCCAGTGGACTTCGCTGGCGAGTTCGCCAGGCGAAGTTGGATAGCGAAGGTTCGCCCAGCGAAGGTGCTGGCGAATGGTGGCGAATGAAGTCAGTAGCTACTGACTTGGGCTCGCTGGGAAGTCTCGCCAGGCGAAGCCTAGCGAGTGTTCGCTGAGAGAGTTCGCCAGGCGAAGGCCAGGCGAAGGTTCGCTGCGAGGGTTCTCCAGGCGAATGAAGGCGAATGTGACAGTATATTTTCTTTGCTGTGTTATCCAAATGGTGATTGTTTGGTTGATTCGCATATGTTAATACTTCTATGTTATGAATGAGTATGTGAACTATTATGATAACATGTGCTGTGGGTAGCCTTCGGGCGTGAATCCTAGAGTTGTGATATAAATGATTAATTGTAATCGGTTAAAATACATGAGAACATAATGATGATTATGTGTGTATTAATTGATGAGTTGTGGATGTTTGATTGTTGTGTACAATTATGTAATGAGTATGCATGAGAACATTTTGAATATGTGTGCATAACTTATAATTGTATGACTGGTATTGTGATGTGAATACCTTGATTGTTGTGATAATTAGAGATACATGGGAATACAATGAGGAATGTATGTGTATCGTCTAATGAATTGTGAGTGCATATATGTATGCAATTGTTGTGTGAATGCATGGGAACATATGTGATATGTGTGCATTGTTGTTGAATATGATGATGATGTGTGAAATGAATACATTGATAAATGTTTGATATATGTTGTATGTGCAATCATGATGAAATTCTCGAAGGGGTGAATTATTCGAATGCATGGGATTAAGACGCGGGAACGGTCTTAAGTGCATTTATTGTGATTGGTTGATTGTACATGCATCATTCAGTCAAGAGGCAATGTCTGTTAGTTTCGTGGAAACTAGTGGCTTGTCCCAAACCTAGAAGGGTGGGTTTGAAGCCTAGGGGACGGGCTTGGTTGTTATCGGTCTAGAAGGGTGGACCCGGTTTAAATTAAAAACCGAAAAATGATAACAAGTTATCGGTCTAGAAGGGTGGACCCGGTTTAGAGTGCAAACCGAAAAAAGATAACTAATGTCGGTACCGCATTGCATGAGTTGCATTGAATATGTTGAGTCACATTGCATATTAATGATGTTGTATAAATGTGCTTGGGAATGATTGTGGAACTGAGCATGAAGGGATGTGCTTGTGAATGTTCATAATGTTGATATATGTGAACACAATATAATTATGATTATGAGGATGAAGTGTGGTGAGAAATGTGAATATGTGTTATATGAATACCTATATATATATAATCCTATGCTTTGATTATTATGGTTATATTTCTCACCCTTCTGCTGTTTTATAATGCTCTATGAGGCATTGCAGATTAGGATGCTGGAGTCCTTTTGTGAAGTTAGTCTTCATTCTTTGAGTCGGCTGCTCTGATACGTAACACCGGGTAGTTAGACTAGTATAGTCATTCTTTTGTGATACATTGCGATGTATCAGCTGATGTGGTTTTGTAATCTAACTGATATGATGTATTAATTTGGATGACTTATGTGCATTTGAATTAATATTTTGGAACTGATTAAATGATGTTATCTTCCGCTTAAATTAAATGTTGAAATATGATTTCTAAAACCACGAAAATGTTACATATTTTATGGAGCAAAATGTTAAAGAGTTTTATTGGTGAAACTGTGGCATTCTTCTTTTATACCTTATTATAAAACCTTTTTTTTTTACTCTGATAATTTGTATGTGCTTAATTGTTTTATATGCATTTATTTGGGGTATAGAAGGGGGTGTTATAAGGACTGCGTGCGATTCGCAGGTGAAAAGGTATGGTTCGCGATTTGGGAGTGGAAAGGTCGTCGCTTGTGGAGGTGGAAGGTTTGTTGTTTCGGTTGAGAGCTTTGAAGGTGGTAAGACGGTGGTTCCATTGATTTACGGTTAGAATGATTTTCTGGATTGTGTTGAAGGTGATTTTCAGTTTGGGAGGTGCTCATACATGGAGGTTTTGATAAATGGTGAAGATGGATTTGAAGAAGGTCTGTTCGAAGCTGGGTTCAGAGAATGGGTTAAAGTCGTTTTGCGGTTGATTGATTAAGGGTTGTGGGCTTGAGCTTTGGTGGTGATGGCGGGAAAAAAAGCGGTGAGAGTCTGATGAAGAAGATTTAGGGTCTGATTCGAGGAAAGTTTGGCTGTGTTGTAACCTGTCATGAGTTCTACTGCCATAGCTGGAGCAATAAAACCATCAAAGAAAAAGGAGAGAGGAGTTTAGGGATGTGTATCGTAGTTTTGAAGAAGTGGTGTCTGATGAAGAAATTTCGAAGGGGGAGAAGATGATTTTTTGGCGCCCTCCATGTTCAGATGCGAAGAGCATGGTTTTGTGGAGTTGTGTGTTTTTCGGTTTGGATTTTGGGAAATTTCAGTGCAGATTTTGGTTGTTTGATGTTGATGAAGTGAAGTGTTTAATGGTTATTAAAGTTAAAAGGGTTATCAAAGATGGTGAAGTTTATGAGAAGAAAATTTGAAGTGTGGTTTCTTTGTTGGAGGAGAATACTGAAGGTGGTTATGTTCGGGTATTCATGGCTTAGTGAGGTTTGGGAACAAGGCTGGTAGGTTTTGTGATTGCAGCTCTTCTCCTTTTTCTTGTTGTTTTATGGTTTTTTGTGTATATGCTTTTGTTGTGTGGCTTTGTAGGAAGGTTTTAATGGGAATATGTATTGGTACTCAGTTTGGTGATGCAGGTTTTGTAATGTCCTGTTTTTGTTTTTATGCAGGTACCAATTGTGGTTGTGTTTTATTCTGGTCTGGTGTGAAGCAGGCTTGTTGTCTGGTGTGTTGGGTGCAGTAGTGTGGGCTGGCTGCTTTGTTTTGCAGGCTGTTGTTTTGTATTGGTGTGGTAAATCAGAAGTTGCAGGTTATGGCCTGTTGCAGCAAACTTTGTCTGGTGTGAGTTTTTTTTGTGTAGCAGCTGGTTTTGAAGGTTGTCAAAGTTGTGTGGTTTAGGAGCAATACTGATTCTGCGGAGAAATTGCGTGAGCTGTTCTCTGTATCATTATTTTTTGCAATTTGTTTTGTACATGGCTATATTGTAATTCAAATTGTGAATTGGTGCAGGTTTCCGTATTGTGGGCCTTTTCACTTTGCAGCTTTTCTTTTCATTTTATCACCTCTGTGAGGGATTTGTGGAATTACCGTGACGGTAACATGAGATGCGCAGGTCTGGATTTCAGGCATGAGGAGCAGCAACATCATGATTCATACGCTATTGAGGTGTGCGTGTAGAGCTTCGCCGAAAATTCTGCAGGTGAAATGTCCATATTATTTCAGCAAGTGGGGGCATACGGTTTCATTGTTTTGTATGGTTGTTTTCAGGTCAAAGTGTGCAGCATATGGTTTTGGGGTGTGGGCTTTGTGTTGCTGCTAAGACCAACGTTAACTGCAATATTGCTATTGCAATTTTGTGTCGGAAGTTGAAGTTAGCAGAATTTGTCGTTGCGTAACCGAAACTCGGCGATGTCGCAACCAATACGGGAACTTTCACCATTGTTATTTGAGTTGATTCATCTCTCTAAATGTGAGCAGAATGGCACGAGTTGTTGCAACTTGAAGTTGTAAATCATGCAGTGAGTAGGTTATGTTTATTTCAAATCGAAACTGAGTTGTTATCTTTATTGTTACTGGGAACAGATTTGTGGGTGTTGTTTGAAGTTGTAGTTGTTGTGTATTCTATGGCAAGGTAATGTTATCTTGAAGTGGGACCTTGATATTCTTTGCAACTTGAAATTTGTAATTGGGCTTATCCTTTTGTGTAGAACTTTGTAACTCATGGCCTTTTATTGTAAAAATATGAGCTTTTAATAAAAAATTTGGACTTGTATTATTTCCCACACATCCATCTCTTCAATATTGAATTATGCTTAAAACACCCTATCCAAAAAAAAGTTCTTGCACTTAGTTCTTGATAGGAATTAAAACTAATCTCAACAGTCTTGATACCTTCATTTGAAACGAGGTTCTTGATTAAACATAAATCAATCTCGATGTTTGCTAGTTGTGCTGATAAATCAAATCCTTCACTAAAAATCAAATTGATGGAGAAGTGCCTTGAAATCAGAAAATGATGTTTTGAGATATGCTCAGTACAATCAACAATCCCGATTGCAAATGCAATGACCTCTTGAAGATCTTCAACCATGGAGCACTATAAATTGGTACAACCTAACACCTTAGTCCATACACTAACCATTTGAACTATCACAAACTCTAATTGAAACCTCAAGAATAACGGCTTGAATCAATCGCACCTACATGGTCCCTGATCATAAAAAAACTCTTCCCTAACCAAGATTAGGCCAGAAACATTTTAACCAAAAACAACATCACGTGCACGCACCTGCCCTAGCAAAGCTCAAATGAAACTTAATGCACCTCTGCAAAGCTAAGCTCAAAATAAAGCTACAAAGACACCCCCTCTTTTGGAGTTTTGAATAATGGTCAGTTGACAGAAATACGGACGAAAACCAAATGTACAGGTAGGACAAATTTGGGGTATGCTTATGCAATGTGATATGCTAATGCAATGTGATTACATCCCCAGCAGAGTCGCCAGCTGTCGCTACTCGAAAAAAATGCATCGCGCAACGACGGGGAGGCGAAAAAAGATAGACAGAAGAGTCGCCACCGAACTTTATTTATCCCGTGAGGGGAAAGGAAAATATCGAGAAAACCTTAAGAAATGAACGGATAAGATGGTCTCGCAACCAAGAACGGGTTTGGAAGCCGGTTATACGAGGGGAAGGTATTAGCACCCCTCGCATCCATCGTACTCGATGGGAACCTTTTGTTTGTCGACGTGTGAATTTATTTGCTTAAATATTATGCTATAAGGAGTGTTCCACAAGAGAGAGAAGGGTTTAGAAACGGGGAAAGAAAGGACTCGGTAGGACTTCGCGGTCCTAGGCCTACGTATTCTCAATAGATATGAGAGAGTCAGAGTCGACGTAGTTCGGGAAACTACGGGTGATAGGGGGGATTGTGCTCGCCAAGACATTGCCGTCTTGTGCCTACGTATTCTCATCTGGTATGAGAAATCAGAGCAGTCGTAGTTCGGCTTACGGTTTGTTGGTGTTTTTTATGGATGATGCTATCGTGCGCATCCTAGCAGTTAGGTGTTTCGCTGCTCGCTCGTTGGAGACTTAGGCGTTACCTGTTTGCGATAGAACAGACGTAACATATCCTTTTTGAAATGATTAGGTTTTCGCCACGCGAGGCAAGATGTCACATTTGATTGATTGGATTGTTTTTAGGGGGGCGAGACATGTCCTCGGATAGTAACCCCTATGGGTAGCACCCAATTCTTTATCTCAAAGTTTTTGTTATGAAAGGGTGTGGCGAACGAGGCGTCTTTGTATTGAAAGACGAGTGTCGAAACCACCCTCGCTACAGTGGGCATCCCAACACTCGGAGAGAAAGAGGTCTACACCTAATCCTCTCTCTTTAATTCAACACAAAGAGAGTTTCATTCTCTTATTAAAGGTATTTTTGGCTTTGAATGGTAAGTGTTTTGCGACAGAGAACCCTACGGTAAACGTCAACACTCGGGATAGAAGAAGGCCTACGCCTAACCACTCCACGACCATTCAAGTTTTATTATAAAAAGAATTTGAAAATGCACTCGGTGCGGGACCGAGGTTTTAGGTGAGAAAGGTTATGGGATGAAGTTGTGAAAGGAGAAGTGGTGGAAGAAGGCGTGTCTTAGTATTGAAAGACGAGTGTCGAGACCACCCTCACTACAGTGGGCATCCCAACATTCGGAGAGGAAGAGGTCTACACCCAATCCTCTCTCTTTAATTCAATACAAAGAGAAATGATTCCTTATGGAAGGGGTTTGAAAATGCGCTCGGTACGAGACCGAGGTTTTTTAGGAGAGAAGGGATTGAAAACGTCTTCGTATTGAAAGACGAGCGTCGAAACCACCCTCACTACAGTGGGCATCCCAACACTCGAAGAAGAAGAGGTCTACACTCAATCCTCTCTTTTTAATTCAATACAAAGAATTTGTTTTAGAAATGGTTTGAAAATGGATGGAAAGCGTCTTCGTATTGAAAGACGAGTGTCTAAACCACCCTCACTACAGTGGGCATCCCAACACTCGGAGAAGAAGAGGTCTACACCCAATCCTCTCTTTTTAATTCAATACAAAGAACTTTGTTTGAGATGATGAGAAAAATTTGCAAGATACAAGGTAAACAAGACAAGGGTCTTAAAAATTTGAATAATTGAAATACCATTTGATTAAGGGAAAACAGTCATTATTATGAATAAATGGCAAAAGAAAAGATCAAAAATAAATAAATAAGCAAAAGTTATATTTTTTGAATTTTGTATGGTTAAAACAAATAAATAAATAAATGGACTTAAAAAAAGAGCAAAAGGTGGGAGTTGAACCCACCTCCTTTTGGTACACCAACAAACACCTATCCACTGGGGCGCATACGCGCCTGGTGATATGGAAAAGGAGGAAAAATATAAAAGAGAAGGAATAAGAATGTAACGAAAGGAAGGAAAAGAAAGATAAAAAGAATGGTTTTATCCACAGCAGGACTCGAACCAGGGACATGGTGGTACAAAGCGCATGGTGTTACCGCTGGGGCGGTGATACTTCCAATACTTAAAACGAAAGTAATAATATAATAGTAAACAATAAATCATTGCTGGGAAAAACATAAAACAACACAAGATCAAAAGCAAAAGCAATCGAAAGTCTATCAAGACTCCATGGAATTGAGTAAACTCTGAGCCTATTTCGCATATTTTTTAAAGAGGAACACAATGATACTATCTAATTCTTCAAATCATGCTTGTAAAGTAAAACACGAATGGAGATGCAAGACAAGCTCTTCAAATGCATAAAGGAAACCATAGGCTAGGACTGATATAAACATGAGCAAACAGAGGTCCATACATGCTTGAAATTCAATATTCATGGATTAATCTCAAAGAGCAAAATCAGTTTCTCAATAAATCAAGTAATGGACACCAAGTTGCATATTATGGAAGCATACAAACAGTCCCAACAAGCACACACATAGTGTTCAAATGATAAAAGAGATTTTTGATGTTTATGCAAAGGTAAAGTTTTGGTTGTTTTGGACTTGACAGCAGCATGAAAAGCAAACAAATATCCATGTAATGCTCATGATGATAATGTCATTAGTGTGCTTAATATCTAGTTTCAAGCACTGATACCACTATGCTCAACAAACAACAATAGTATACATTTTGATTTCAAGACCTAATATGAAAACAAAACACTCAATGGTATATTCAAACATACATCACTGAAGTTTGGCAGTAATTTTAACAATACACACGATCCAGCTGATCAAAATACCCAAAAACATAAAATGAAAACATTGTCATCAAGACCAAACCAAGTGTGTGTAGTGAATTCAAGGACAAAAATCAAAGAGCAGCAAGTTTCAAATGGGAATGTAAGCCCAAAGTTCAATGTGTGCTCTTACAGTCAAGGATCAACTTTTTCAATCACAAACACAACATACACTCACATAGTTCTTCTCTTAGACCAAAACAGAACTCAAACAAAAATGCAAGAAACCAACAGCAGCAATGGCAACATTAACAAATTCAGACCCCAAAGCAGCAAGATATTGGTAACTTCAAAGAGTCAATCTAAATGCCAACTTAAAACTTTCATACACAATCATTACATGGTATTGAGTATGTGTGAAGTGTGATTTTAAGGGATAAGTGAGCATGTGCAAAGGTGACTATACTGAACTGTCAAAACAAAAGAACATTTCAATCAAAGCCACTAGTTCCAAATCTGGTACAGCATGTGCAGAATGTGTTAAAAGTAACAAGCAGCTTTAAAACATGGTTTGCAATGCAACAATTTTCCTAACAGTGTAACAATATGCTTATAGTGAGTGATGTGAGATGCAAAAGGGTGTGCTTCAATGAGGATATGAAAGTGTACAACAAAAGCAGATTTGGTTTGGCCAATTTAAAAAACTTGTTGTGGCAGATATGTGACCTATGTCCTAAGCAGCAAAACAATAAGAACTAGCATGGCAACAAACTCCTCAAGCATCAATTCAAACATATCCACAGTCAAGCACAACAAAAATTTAACACTTATGCATAGGGGAAGGGAAGCTCATGCTGTTATGATTCATCCTGACAGCAAAAGATAAAGTGGTTCACATGTCCAGTGCAAAAAAAAAAACAGAATAGGATTTGTTGGGATTCAAATTGAATGAAAGTCTTAGTTACAAAACAGAATTTTGATGTTCATCTATTCTAACCAAAGCAATACAACACAAGCCCCAATCAATCCAAGATCAAAGCATGAACAAGAAAATTATTCCTTGAACACAACCTGTTGGCAGCAGGTAAGAGCAAACAGCTTGGCTTTTGATTACAACATAAACAAATCAGCAGGTTGAAAGCAGACCAAAACCAGGCAATAATTCAAAACTATCCCACATAAACAACATGCCATTGAAAACCAAACTACACTTAGTAAACCTGCCCCAAGGCCTAACCATCTATACACAGGTTTAAACATACTTGTCCTAGCTGCCCTCTTACCAACTAACAAACAAAACCATCTGAGCCCAGTTCTAACTCAAAAGCAATACAATATTTCAAACAAAAATCTTGCAAATGCAGGTTTCAAAACATACAAATCAAAGTAAACAAACAAAATGCCAAGTGTACATGCTGCTATAGAGACTAAATCAGGTATGTGATGACATCAAAGAAAATAATCAACCACAAACAACAAATTTTGATGAGACAAAGCAACCAATTCATTTAATCTTGCTATCATAGACCAACATGTCTATCATGGACACAACACATACATACAAACAGTCCATCATATGACTTCAAGGCCAATCATGAAACAAAACTTACAGCATTCCTTCAATACACATCTGAAACTGGCAGCATACAACCCAACTGATCATAATATCTAAAAGCTACAAAATGAGCATATTCCCATCTAGACCAACACTAGTGTAATGAACTCCAATCAAACACACACAAAAAGAGAATAAGCAAAACTGCAGGCATTTGGAATGAGGGGAAAGCAAGTGAATTCCTTAGATATTCTACTGCTACATGTCAGCATTTCTATCACAACCATAGCACATACATAGCAAAGAAACAATACATTTTATACTAACACACACCTGCACACAAACATTCTCATGATTGAACATTAAATAAAAATAAGCCCTTAGCAAGAAATGAATTTGAACCGACCACACGACTTGTCACCATCAAACTCACATAACTCAAACATGACCAAAGCATACACCAACAGATGAGGTTTTTTCCTTAAGACTTAAATGAAACTTTGAAAACATGAGAGGTCATCAAACCCTAAATGAAAACTGACAGCAAGATCAAGACACATTGTTATTCAAAGAGACAAAATGATCCACAATAATAGAATGTTTAGCAGCACATCTCATGGTGTCTAAAACAAAGTCCCTATTATGCTTGGACACACATAGCACCACAATCTTGACTGAACCATTTTAAGACAAAAAGACAACCACCAATGTAATGGAAAACAGGATGCATACAAAACTGTGTTCATAACACACCACTCAAACAAATCAACAAGTCATTCAGATCCCAATCAAGCAGACAAAACACGAGGCAATATTCTCATAACAGCATAACCAAGAAACAAAACTGCAGCATGTGGGCTCAAACAGAACTATAGAACAGGTATTGAACTTAAAATCAGTAGTGCTCTAGTCATTCTAAACCTAACAGAATCAGCATAGTTGGCCAACACATCACACATATATTGCTCAAATGCCATCAGGATTCAAACAGGGACAACATAGACACATTCATTTTTTAAAACATATGAAAAGTTAAGACAAACTTAGTAGAATAATGTCTAATCATGATTTATGCGTATGATGAAAAAAAAACTCCAGATATCCATACCTGAAAAGGGAACTCAACAACCAAAGAACTTTGAAGAACCTCTCCTTGCTTGCAGCTGTAACTGGTCTCCTTTGAGAGAAGCTCCAAAAATTCAAAATCTCTGAGATGTTTTTGTGAGGGGTGGCTGCTAGGGTTTGCTCCAACCTTTAACCTTTTATACTCCAATTTGAAATCCAAAATCTTTCTGAGTTTTGTCCTTCGTGGCTTTTTTGGAGTGGGAAGGTGGAACAAACTAGGGTTATAGCAGGTTTGTAGTGGCTGCTGGTTCTTGCCCATATTGGTAATGGATTCAGAAAACACCCAGAGCAAGTACCTTTGGTGGTTGGCCTTGAAATGGTAAGATGCAGTACAATTTTTCTATGAAAAAACTAAATGGCTCCTTCTTGCAAATTGGTTGGTAGCTTGAAATTCCTACCTCAATCATAAAAAATAACTGCACCAAAGTAATCCTTGCGAAAAAACAAGTGGAATAGAGTTTTGATTCATTGAAAATGATTCAGTTTTGCCCAGTCTCTCTTCCTTCACGCACGGCCAAAATGGTGCTCTTCAATCTTGCCCAGCCATGAACAAAACAAGATACTTAATAATTCTGGGGTGGGATAATCACTGGATGTATCACCACCCCAGTGGTTAAGTCAAGCGTGTGCTATGTGTGAGGTCCTTGGTTCGAAACCCGGTGGAGACAAAATCCACCCCATTTTTTATTTCAAGCGCCTTTGTTACATCTCTTACTATGTATATTTTCCTTTCTCCTTGTATTTCACAAGCATGTGCTTGGCTGAGCTGGTAAGGCATTGGGCTTGTAATCCAAGGGTGGTGGGTTCAATCCTCACCTAGTGCATTTTGCTTCAGTTTATTTTTTAACTTAAAAAAAATGACCTCTTTATACTCCATCTGAAAAAATTACATTCCCTGCCTCTGATAACTCGGGCACAAATGCTTGATGAGATCCATATATATTTTTTGACACACGTTTTTTTTTTGATCCCTGTAAAAAATTCAAATAATGATATGCCATGTAATGTTTTTATGCAATATGCTGATGCAGATGAAATCAAACATAAGCCAGAGAGGTTGGTCAAATTTTGGGGTACAACAATAAGCACTTGGCTTAACTTCAAACAATTCTTTGTACACACCATCTAAGCTGGCAAGACGCGTCCATTCCATCCAACATGATCCTGTCTACTATCAATACGAGATTAAGGGTGATCAGTTCCTCAATTTGTCAATAGGCAGCCGACAATCATGAGGGGCATAAACTATCTTTACCAAACTATAATGGCATCCACCGACAGTGTTTTTACATACATGTCGCCTACTAAGGAACAATATTCATTCCAACAACATATTCCACACCACCAACACAATGACACCATACAAATGCAATGCAATGAGACTCAAAAAATTGACTCAATGCATGTGGTACCGAAACGTGAACTCTCAGGTTCACCACTCCAATCCCCACCTAGGATCAAAGCTCACCAAATGGACCTTTGTCCAAAATCGTTACCAAGTAACGCTTCACTAATCCCTCACCATAGATATTAGCTACTCGCACCCAATCTAAACAATGGGATTTAAGCTCACCTAAAACTCGTTATCAGTATCATAGGTAACGCTTCACTAATTCCATCACCATAGAATTAGCTACTCGCACCCAATCCATCACCCTAGGATTGAGGCTCACGAACCACCGTCCAACACCATGAATGCATGCAACATATTATGCATATAACACACCAACACATACGAAGACCTTCACCATAGCCAATGTACCTCTCGCCACTACTGGCACCATGCACCAAACACTTGATAAAACATGTAGCAACAACCACACCATAATATAGCAAACAATAACAGTGTACTTGCACACGTTTCACAAAACAACATAAACTCACTATGCATCAAATGCATTCCCATACATAAAATAATTTGAATTCTGGTACTTAAAATAATTTTAAGTTAAAGTACATTACACCAGCTTTCCAACGCTTCAAACGGTGCGTCAATCGAACACCTGAAACTCAAGTTGGGAATTTTCAAAGTTTTCCGAAAAAATCAGTCCCAGTGTATTCGATTACCACAAACCGGTAACCGATTGCACCCCCTAAAAATCCTATTTTTTAGGTTTTCAGTTATAACCGGTTACCACATTTACTATAACCGATTACCCCTGCTACAAAAGCACTTTTTCTGCAACTTTTTACATGAAAATCACTTTTGAACCCTCCCATAGCTCAACTTTTCTTATCAATCATTTGAAACACATTTTAACATGAAAAAAACACTTCTCTAAAGTCTCAAATCCCAAATCTTTTTCATCAAAATTACTCATAATCTTGTTCCGGCTCTGACCCGTAATCACACACAACCACAACTTCTACAACATCATACGAATAATAAATCATATGATTTCAACAACAACAATTGCATCTAGGTATCATTCTAACAACAATTACAACAACAACATCAACACATAACATGCAATTCAATCATAATCTCATAATTTTCACAATCATTCATCCATCAAGAACATGAATAGAGAAGAAAACACAAACCCTACATGTTATGATCTACCCACCATTCATCATGTAATCCCTTAGATAATTAGAACCCCACCCTTACTTTAGAGTTCTTGCACAAGGATTCTTCTACCTCAACAATGGTTCTTCTCTTCTGCTTTGCCTTAGCTCTCCTCTTTCTCTTTTTCTCCAAAACACGTACTAACAAACTCCTTTTTCAAATCCCCCTTATATTATTATTATTATTATTATTATTATTATTATTATTATTATTATTATTATTATTATTATTATTATTATTATTATTATTATTATTATTATTATTATTATTATTATTATTATTATTATTATTATTATTATTATTATTATTATTATTATTCTCTTCCAAATAAATAATAAAAAATAATAATAATACTAATTATTTAATTTAAATAATATTCACCTAATATTATTCAAATAAATAATTACTAACTAATAATACTAATTAGTTACTAACCACACCATCGAGTTTTACACTATTGGTCACACACCCCCAACCATTTCTTCTGGGACTAGTCTTAAGGTCACTACTCCACACCAAGGGTATCCCCAAACACAACAAAACACACACAATCGGATACATATACATCATATCACATGATTTTAATTACGAAAAATAATTAAAATAAAACGGGGCGTTACAGAGTGTACTGACCTTGAGATATGATGTAAAGTGTAGGCTCACTCTTGCTCCTCCTGAATCCTCGACCCATGAAATACTGATTGATTATGCTATTCCATGCTCGAGGTGCTTGCTTCAAACCGTAGAGTGCTTTTCTTAATCTTAATATTTTTCTTTCTTCTCCTTCACACATGAATCCTTGTGGCTACTCCACATAGATATCTTCTCCATTTTTTCTTCATCCCAATTCCAAGAAGCATTCTCATCAACTTCAACATGTCGACTGATGATGAGTTTTTTTGGTTACAAGTTGTAGACATGGTATCCTTTAGAGATTTTTTTATACCCCAGGAAGATAGCTTGTATAGTCTTGTCTTCAAGCTTGTGTCTCTTCACGTCTAGAATATGAATGTAACATATAGATTCAAAGACCCTTAGGTGCTTTTCTGATGGCTTCTTTCTGTTCCAAGCTTCAATTAGAGTTCTGTCTTCTACTGCCTTAGTTGGACATCTTTTAAGTATGTAAACATTAGTACATACTGTTCCAACCCAGAATGTGTTAGGAAGTCGCTTCTCCTTGAGCGTCTATCTATCCATTTCCATAAATGTGTGGTTCTTCTTTCTCTCTGACATGCCATTTTGTTGAGGAGAATATGCAATCATAAGTTTTTTCTCAATGCCTTCATCCTCACAAAATCTGTCAAACTCGCGGGAGGTGTACTCTTTGCCTCGATCACTTCTTAGTACTTTATCTGTTTTCCACTTTGATTTTCAGCAAGGGCCTTGGACTTTTTGAATACTCTAAAAACTTCTGATTTTTCTTTTAGGAAATAGACCCATGTCATTCTAGAGAAATCATCAATGAATATTATGAAGTACATGTTATTCTCGTGTGATGGCGTCCTCATTGGTCCACAGACGTTAGTATGTATAAGCTCTAATAGATCTTTCACTCTCCATGCTTCACTTGTTGAGAATGGATTTTATTGTTGCTTACCAAGGAGACATCCTTCACACTCTTCATTATTCTCCTTTATGCTTGGAAGATCTCTCATTGTGTTCTTCTCATGTGACAACTTCAAGGCATGTGTGTTGAAGTGGCCAAATCTTTGATGCCAAAGCCATGAATAATCAATTTGTACCTTCATAGCGATGTTAGTTGCATACTTTAAAATTAGTTGTGAAGCTTCTATTGCTCTTATTCATCTTTACTTGGGCTATATCAGACCTTTTATTTTGTTGTCTAAGATTTTGCATACACCCTCTTCAAAGTGAAGTGCGTAGTCTCTCTCCATCATTTGCCCAATGCTTAGAATATTTTCTTTTAGGCTGGGAACTAGTAAAACATAATGGATGAGTCATGTACCTTTATTTTTCTCCACCATGACAGTGCCTTTGTCTGTTGATTCAACCACACTTCCATTTCCCAGTTGAACTTTCACTTTGACAGGCTCGACAATGCTTTTGAAAATAGTCTCATCCTTGGCCATGTAATTGCTACATCCATTATCCAAGTACCAACTTCCACCCTTTTCTTTGATTGAGTCTTGAGTGGCATAGAACATACATTGTTCTTAATCATGCTCTTTTGTGATTTTAGTTTGATGCCTATTTTTGTTGCGACAATTTTTCTCTAGGTGCCCGAACTTCTTGCAATGGCTGCATTGTGGAATATTACGGTACCAACAATTTTTCTTTGCGTAGCCTAGTCTTTTGCATATATTGCATGGAGTTTTTATCTAGCTTGTTCTTAAGGAAATTTCTAGTAACTTTTTTCTTCTGGATGTTTCTCCATAATTTATCTTTCCTCCATTTTCTTTATTTTGGGGCTGAAATTTTAGCTTTGATTGGAAGGCATCTTCTAGTGTGTCTTCTTTATGCCTATACATTCTTTACTCATATACTTCAAGAGAGCTCACAAGTTCAGTCACTGATAGAGTGGACATATCTTTGGTTTCTTCAATTGTTGTCACAATTGGATCAAACTTTAGGGGCATAGTAATTAGAATTTTTTCAACGATTTTCTTGTCAAGAATTTCCTCCCCAAAAGCTCTCATTTGATTAACTATTTCTTTAAATTTAGAAAAGAAACCTTTAGCTGTCTCAGACTCATTCATCTTCAATGGTTTGAAATCTCTTTTAAGAGATCAAAGTTTAATGGCACGAATCTTATCACTTCCTTAAAACTCCTCCTGCAACGTGTTCCATGTGAGGGCAAACCGTCATACAACATACGATCTTGAGTTTCGATGATGACAAATTTCAACCATGGATGAATCGGCATTATCGGTTTCGCCTCTACAAAGACAAATGCAAATATTCCATCCACCATATCCTTCCTATATCATTTAAAGTGCTTTAATTAATACAATATATACAAATGATGTGTGGTTATGACTAAATGCATAAAAACCAAATAAATAACAATTTTTGCAGAATTTCAGGCCATGAGTCGACCATTGAGTCAGTGCATGTATTTGCGCTTTTCTCACGGGTCAGCGCAGGAAGGCTATGAGTCGACGCAGAAAGGCTATGAGTCGACGCATGAAGCTCTTGTTTTACTCACGGGTCAGCGCACGCCGACCTATGGTCGACGCACACTGCTGCCCTTTCAAATTTGTCCAAATCTACAGGCTATGCATCGACACATAGACCTGCTATGGTCGACCGTTTGCGCGTTTGTGCTGTTTTTTGAAGACTTCCCACTATGATTGAAAAGCTGTTAAGTTTGGTTTTTGGTTGGTTACTATATATAGTAACTTTGTTCATTTTTATCAACAACAATTGTGAATTTGAGTCAATTGTCACAAATCAAGAAAAGTGAAAGAGGTGCCATCAAAGTTCATCAATCTTCATCTTTTACAACCCACAACACAACAATTACATACAATAATTCTTGGGGTGCTTGTGATCTTGTTCAAGGTGATAATGTCCGTAGCCGTGATCGGAAATCCGGTTCGGGGTGATTTTGAAGGCAGGTTTTTCTTGGATAAAACCTAGCAGGTTTTACCCTCCAAGATTTGGATATTTTGGGGGTTTTTCGGTACGAATCATCTCTACCTACTTCAGTTGATTGAAGGTGATTCAGAGGAGGTCGTCTTCGTCAATCTAGTAGCGGAAATTAGTGAATCATTCAAGAGTGTTCCGAGTTGGATTTGTTTGTGCATAAGATCAGCCGGGACGAGGGTTTGAAGAACTGAAGGTTATTCAACTAAGGGGCTGGAATCAGAGGTCTACTCACTACAATCAGAGAACTTGATTCGACTCGAATCAAGGAGCAAGAAGCGATAGCATCATCAACTTCAAGAGGGGTTGATTGTACATTTTGCTTATCAATTCTTGTATAAACATTTCTACATTACAGGTGATATCTAATATATTGATCTTAATTCTATTATTAGAATTGAGGGCAGACGTACCCCGAAGCGAGGACGGCGGGGGAACTGCCTCAACAAATCTTTGTCTCCTTTACTTTTCAGCACTTTCAATTTTGGCTTAAAATTTAAGTGATTTTAGTACAAGCAGTTATATCATAAGTTGGGTTGATTTGAGTAAGTACTTATTAGTGTTTTGAACTTTAGTGTAACAATACATTGCACAAGGCACTTAAAGCATCTTACTCAAGCCAAACCACACTTGGAGTGTATTGCACACCAAGTGTTTGATAAATTGCCTACACCAAAGTTTACTTAGTTCATTTGCCTACTTTGTGGGCATTATAGATCATTGGTGCTAGTTCTACTAATAAGTGATAAAATTAACTGATAGTGTGATTAGTGTGTTGAATCAATTTTGCTCATTATCATTTCCATAAGGCTAGACGCATATCCGGTCTTCTAATAACAGTTTTTTCTTAGACGTAATTTTTCCACGGCCGCTTCCGCAAATTGAAAACAAATATTTTGAAAAACTAATTTTTAATTAGTAGCGCCGACTGATTTTAATTCGGATCTATTCAACCCCCCATCTAGATCCAAACCATCGTCTAACAAGTGGTATCAGGAGCACTGGTTTACTTCGTGCTTCGAGTATAACTTTGATAGAAAATGGAGAACGAACCTAAAGGGGCTTATAATAGAGCTCCCGTTTTTAATGGAGAAAATTATAATTATTGGAAGGACTATATGCGGGTGCACATAAATTCCATAGATAGAAAAGTATGGAATGTTATTATCAAGGTCCAATGGAAATAACCATGACCAATGAAAATAATGAGATTGTGCCTAAGCCCGAAGCACAATGGACGAATGATGATGAAAAGAAATACAACTATGATTGGAAAGCCAATAATATTTTGATCTCCTCGTTAGGAGTTGATGAATATTATCGGGTTTCTCATTGTCTTATGGCAAAAGCTATGTGGGATTCACTTCCAGTCGCCCATAAGGGGATAAATGATGTGAAGCTTGCTAGAATCAACACACTAACACAAGAGTTTGATCTCTTTTACATGGAGCAAGGGGAAACCATTGCGGACATGCAAAAGAGATTTACTCATCTTATTAGTAGATTGCATTCACTTGGTAGGCCAGTGGCCAATGATGTTGCTACTAACAAAATTTTGAGATGTCTTAACAGGGAATGGCAGCCGAAAGTAACCGCCATCAAAGAAGCAAATGACCTCACAATTTTGGACTTAACAACATTATTCGGAAAGCTACAAGAGCACGAACAAGTGCTCCTAAGCCTCGACCAACATGAAAAGAAAGAAAAGAAGGACAAAACAAAGACTGTTGAGAATAAATCTATTGCTCTCAAGACTTCCTCCTCGAAGTCTCAATCTAAGGAGCACAGTGATTATTCAACAAGTGACGATGAAGAAGATGACAAGACTGAGGATATGGGGCTGTTCGTAAAGCGCTACAATCGGTATGTGAGAAAGAACGACATTCAACACTCAGAAAAGAACCTTGTCAACTTTCGAAAGCAATCAAGGAACTCGCGAAATAATGACACCAAAGGAAGTAAAACCAGAGGATCGTGCTACAAATGCGGAAAGCCCGGTCATTACAAACCGGATTGTCCTTTAAACAAAAAGGGCAAAGAAAAGGAATTTATTAAATCACATAAGAAGTCATCAAAGCCGAGAAGAGCATATATAGCTTGGGAAAGCGATAGCGACTCCTCCTCTGATGATGAAACCTCAAGTGATGAAGAAGAATCTGTGAACTTATGTCTTTCCGCACACCAAAAGAATAAGAAAAAACAGGTACGCGACTCTAAATATGAAAACTCCTCAAATATGTCTCATTTCGAATTACAAGCCACATTTAATACTTTACACGTTGAAGCAAAAGAAGCCTTTAAGAGGCTTGCCTCTAATAAAATAATTTTTACTTACCTAGAGCACAAAATCAAAGAGTCCGAAAGGAAACTTGAGGAACTTAAGGCTTCCATGGTGGAAAGTAATAAATCGGATTGTGAGGATCTCAACAGATTTCTCAACTTTGGATGTGATACTTGTTATATTTGGCAAGGTGAAGTTAGAAACCTAAAGGTCAAACTTAACAAGGCTCTTGAGCCCAAAAATACATTTGCTATCGATAAAGTTGATTTTAGAAAACGTATGGTGAATCCATATCAAAAATACACATATGTAATAAGGGATCAAGAGAGCAAAGGCAATTCTAAAATTAACTTCTCATGCTTATATTGTTGCAAGAAAGGACATTCCATTGCTAAGTGCCGATTTAGGAGATTTTTGGTCCCTAAAGGCATCTACCAATGGTTGCCCAAATGCAACCACTTTGTCACTCACAAATTAGGATCAAATATGCCATTGGGTACCTCCTCTTGTTGATTAGTTTTTTCATAGGTACAATGTGTTGAGACCACCGAGAGAAGATGGGTTCTCGACAGTGGATGTTCAAGACACATGTCCGGAGACATATCCCTATTCATTGACTTCGTGGCAAAGAAGAAAGGGTATGTAACCTATGCTGACAATAATTGTGGTGCAATACTTGGTAAAGGTAGTGTAGGTAACCCTTCTTCTACTACTATTTCCGATGTGTTGCTTGTCAAGGGTCTCAAACATAACCTACTTAGCATTAGCCAATTATGCGACAAATGATACAATGTATCTTTTTCAAAAGAGTGTTCCAAAATTGTGCATAATGATGACAAGAAGAATATGTTTAATGGCCTAAGAGTGAACAACGTCTATATGGTAGACTTGAATGAGGTATCGTTAGCAAGTGACAAATGTCTCATGACAATGAGTGAAGACTCATGGTTATGGCATAGGCTTTTAGCACATGTTAACTTTGACTTTCTAAATAAAGTAGTTTCAAAAGATCTAGTCTTAGGTCTCCCCAAAATAAAATTTACCAAGGATCACCTTTGTGATGCTTGCCAAATGGGAAAGCAAACGAGAATCTCTTTTAAATCCAAAAATATTGTCTCAACTACGAGACCTCTCGAGCTTCTCCATATGGACTTATTTGGGCCATCTAGAATAAAAAGCCTAGGTGGAAACTATTACGGTTTTGTAATAGTGGATGACTTCTCTAGACTTTGATGGACTATCTTTTTAGCTAGCAAGAGCGATACATTCGCCGCCTTTGAGAGATTTGCCAAACTGTCCCAAAATAAATTAAGCACAAACATTGTGTCAATTAGAAGCGACCATGAAGGTGAGTTTGAAAACCATTTGTTTGAAGAATATTGCGGTAATTACGGTATTGATCATAACTTCTCCAATCCACGGACTCCTCAACAAAATGGGGTGGTGGAGCGTAAAAATCGCATTTTAGAAGAGTTGGGAAGAACAATGATCAATGAAAGTGGACTACCAAAATATATTTGGGCGTCGACGGCTTGTTATGTTTTGAATAGGGTGTTCATCCGCCCCATTCTAAACAAAACACCTTACGAGCTTTTAAAAGGGCACAAGCCAAACATGTCTCACCTACATGTTTTCGGTTGCGAATGTTTTGTCTTAAATAATGGAAAGGAAAATTTGGGTAAATTTGACTCTAAGGTTGACGAAGGTATTTTCCTTGGATATTCTCAGTCGAGTAAAGCCTATAGAATCTACAATAAAATATTACTTACTGTCGAAGAATCGGTGCTTGTAACATTTGATGAATCTTATTCGAGAAATGTCAGAAAAGGTAGTGTTTTTCATGGCGCAGGTACATCTACAGAAGACATACTCAAAGATGCCGAGCCAGGAATTGATCAGCCTGACCAAGCTAAAGTTGAGAAGGAAAAAGATGTCCACCATGAGGAAACCGAGGAAGTTCATCCGCCTCCAAAAGATGATCTCCCTCAAGCTTGGAAGTCTTCCAAAGATCATCCAATTGACAATATTCTCGGAGACATATCAAAGGGTGTTACCACCCGATCTCAGATAAGTAATTTTTGTTATCACGTAGCTTTCGTTTCACAAATGGAACCTAAAAACCTTAAAGAATCCTTACTCGATGAAAACTAGTTTTTGTCAATGCAAGATGAACTTAATCAGTTCATGAGAAATGAGGTATGGGACCCTGTCCCTCCTCCTTGAGGACATCGAGTAATCGGCACCCGATGGGTGTTTAGGAATAAGTTGGACGAAAACGGAGTAATAACCCATAACAATGCGCGTTTAGTCGCGCAAGGGTATAACCAAGAGGAAGGCATCGACTATGAGGAAACTTATGCGCCGGTTGCCCAACTCGAGGCTATACGCCTTTTGCTTGCCTTCGCGTATGCGAAAAGCTTTAAGTTATTCCAAATGGATGTTAAGAGTACATTCCTTAACGGTTTCATTAATGAAGAAGTGTATGTTGCTCAACCTCAGGGTTTTGAGTCGCACGAATATCCTGATCATGTTTACAAACTAAAAAGAGCCTTGTATGGACTCAAACAAGCTCCTAGAGCTTGGTATGAGCGTCTGAGCAAGTTCTTTCTTGATCAAGGGTATTCGAGAGGCAAAGTGGACACCACTCTCTTCATTAAGCATAAAGGAAAACACTTGATATTGGTACAAATTTATGTGGATGATATCATTTTTGGGTCAACTAACATGAATCTTGTGAGAGAGTTTTCTGACCTTATGCAGGGTGAGTTCGAGATGAGTATGATGGGGGAGCTCACATACTTTCTCGGATTACAAATTAAACAACTTGAGGAAGGAACTTTCGTGAGTCAAATTAAGTATTGTTTGGAACTGCTCAAGAGATTTGACATGGAAAACTCCAAAGCCATAGACACACCTATGCCTACATGCGCAAACTTGAATAAAGATGAAAATGGTAATGACGTAGAGGTAAAAAGGTATAGAGGTATGATTGGCTCACTTCTTTATCTTACTGCTTCTAGACCCGGCATCATGTTTAGCTTGTGTATGTGCGTAAGATACCAATCATGTCCCAAGGAATCCCATCTAAAAGCTGTCAAACGAATACTTCAATACCTATCTGGTACTCCGAAGTATGGACTATGGTATTCCAAAGGTAATGATTGCTCGTTGGTAGGATTCTCTGATTCTGATTTTTTCGGTTGCAAATCGGATAGGAAAAGCACTAGTGGTACGTGTCATTTGTTTTCAAACTCCTTGGTTAGTTGGCATAGCAAGAAACAAGTATAAGTTGCTTTGTCAACCGCCAAAGCGGAATACGTTGCCGCCGGTAGTTGTTGCGCTCAAGTCCTATGGCTTAAGCAACAACTATTGGACTTTAACCTCAAACTAGAACGTATGCCCATCTTTTGCGACAATACTAGTGCCATTAATCTCACCAAAAATCCTGTGTTACATTCTCGCACCAAACATATCGAGATTCGCCATCACTTTCTTAGGGATCATGTAGAGAAAGGTGATGTTATTTTTGAACATGTGAACACTAAAGATCAACTAGAGGATATTTTCACAAAGCCGCTAGCTACTGAACCTTTCGTTCATATCCGTCGAGAACTAGGCATTCTCGATATTTCGGATCGGGTGTCATAATTGTATGATTCATCTTATTTTCGTTACAATTATGCTTTTGAACATCTAACTAGTTAAAATTATTGCAAGCAAAATTGTATAATTCTTTAAGCAAACTTGGTATATTGCAAAAGAAAGGGGGAACTTATGCTACCATAGGTGTAATATTGCATTTGGGTCTCATTGGTTTCGCACAGGTTGTCATCATCAAAAAGGGGGAGTATGTGAGGGCAAACCGTCATACAACATACGATCTTGAGTTTCGATGATGACAAATTGCAACCATGGATGAATCGGCATTATCGGTTCCGCCTCTACAAAGACAAATGCAAATATATACGAATGATATGTGATTATGACTAAATGCATAAAAACCAAATAAATAACAATTTTTGCAAAATTTCAGGCCATGAGTCGACCATTGAGTCAGCGCATGTATCTGCGCTTTTCTCACGGGTCAGCACATGAAGGCTATGAGTCGACGCAGGAAGGCTATGAGTCGACGCATGAAGCTCTTGTTTTACTCACGGGTCAGTGCATGCCGACCTATGGTCGAAGCACACAACTGCCCTTTCAAATTTGTCCAAATCTGCAGGCTATGCGTCGACGCATAGACCTGCTATGGTCGACCGTTCGCGCGTTTGTGCTGTTTTTTGAAGACTTCCCACTATGTTTGAAAAGCTGTTAAGTTTGGTTTTTGGTTGGTTACTATATATAGTAACTTTGTTCATTTTTATCAACAACAATTGTGAATTTGAGTCAGTTGTCACAAATCAAGAAAAGTGAAAGAGTAAGTACTTATTACTGTTTTGAACTTTAGTGTAACAATACATTGCACAAGGCACTTAAAGCATCTTACTCAAGCCAAACCACACTTGGAGTGTATTGCACACCAAGTGTTTGATAAATTTCCTACACCAAAGTTTACTTAGTTCATTTGCCTACTTTGTGGGCATTATAGATCATTGGTGCTAGTTCTACTAATAAGTGATAAAATCAACTGATAGTGTGACTAGTGTGTTGAATCAATTTCGCTCATTATCATTTCCATAAGGCTAGACGCATATCCGGTCTTCTAATAACAGTTCGTTCTTAGACGTAATTTTTCCATGGCCGCTTCCGTAAATTGAAAACAAATATTTTGAAAAACCAATTTTTAATTGGTAGTGCCGACTGATTTTAATTGGGATCTATTCAACCCCCCTTCTAGATCCAAGCCATCGTCTAACACTCCACGCTTCTTTGGCAGTCTTAACTCCCATAATTCTTGGAAAAATTACATCAGTCACCGCTTGTTGCAAGGTGAACAACGCCTTTGAATTTTTCTGTTTATTTTTCTTCTACTTTTTTTCTTGAGTTGCATTAAGAGCTGAAGTATTTGCGGGAACGGTGAAAAAATGTTGAGATGAAATTTTTTCTTAACTCACATAAATCTTGAGATGAAAAAATGTTTCCATTTTAACACGACAGAAATCATAATTTTCACCATTGAAAATAGGGACAGAAATAGATGATGATTGAGTGATGTTATTCATAGTTTAGAAATACTTTTTTTTGGAGTGGGTTAATAGTAAAAAGGAAATTTTGTAGTAGTTTGGAGGATTTTAGAATGTTAGGTAGGTAATATAACTACGTCCAATATATGACCGAACGCAGCTCTGATACCATTGTTGGCAGTTGATTAGTCGATTAGTTAATAAAACATAGTTTAAAAGAATTGTTCAGTAAAAAGGCTATGTCATTGATTTCTTAGATGATTAATTACAAGATACCAATTTCCTATTTATAGGCTCAAGTCACCAACCTCTTAATGAAGGTGAATATTTCTATATTACATTAGTTCTTTCTAGAGTTTTCATGATAGATAAGTATCATGATAGTTCTAGGTTCTTCTATCATTTTCATATACTTATAGTTCTAGATTATTCTACCATATTCATAAATATTATTGTTTCCAACCCAGCCCTGAACCCTGCGCCTTATCAGATCCATGGGCTCTCCTTCCCTCTCTTTATTTCCATTCTAGGTCTTCCTAACCTTTTCTTACTAATTAAACATAAGTAGTAAAGTTGATCCCGTTTATAACAATAATATTTGTGTCTGTATATAAAAATATTTTAATCAACAATTTATTTTTTCCCGTATATAAATATTATTTTTGTTTTAACATTATTTCTAAATATACTTGAATCAATAATAAAGTTATTCACGTTTATAAAAATATTTGAATGAAAATATTATTTCTGTTTTTACACTATTTATAAAAATATTTGAATCAGTAGTAAAGTTATTCACGTTTATTATTATATTGAATCAATAGTAAAGTTATTCACGTTTATAAAAAAATTTGAATAAAAATATTATTTTTGTTTTGACACTATTTATAAAAAAATTTGAATCAATACTAAAGTTGTTCGCGTGCATTTCGCATGGGTACTGTTATGGTATACATATTTTTTCAAAATATAATAAAAATGATATTAAAAAAAATAAATTGTTAAACCAAAAAAGTTATTAATTTTAAAAGATATAATAAATTAGTACATATAATTCATTTCATATATAAAAATGATATGGTTTTGGACGCGCATTTGTTTGTAGACAGTCATAAAAATTGAATGTTGAAAATTGAAAATTGAATGTTAAAATTTGCATACAGTCATAATAATAGTAAATTAAAATTAAAATAGTAATACATGTAAAAGATGAAAGGTAAACAAAAATATCAATAATAATATGATTAAAAACTATTAAAACTTGTATTATATAAATTAATCGTTTAAGTTTTTTTAACAAATTAAATAAGACAATTCTGTTATAATAGAGAATACAACGGTCGATAAATTTCTATTATTCAATATTTGGATAAGTAGTAAAGTTGATCATGTTTATAACAATTGTATTTCTTTGAGTATATACATATATTTTAATCAACAATATTTTTTTCCATATATAAATACTATTTTGTTTTGACATTATTTATAAATATATTTGAATCAATAGTAAAATTGTTCTTGTTTATAAAAATATTTAAATCAAAATATTATTTTTGTTTTAACAATATTTATAAAAATATTTGAATCGATAGTAAAGTTGTTCCCGTTTATAATAATAGTATTTTCTTCCTATATAAAAACATTTTAATTAACAATGTATTTTTTTCCGTATATAAATACTAGTTTTGTTTTGATACTATTTATAAAACGCACATGAATTAATAGTAAAGTTGTTCCCGTACATACACACGGGGTACGTTTTTGGGTGGGGTATGGTTTTTGACCCGCATTTGGTATGGTTTTGTAGTAGATAAATCAGTCTTATTTAGTTTTTTACAAATAACTCAATCATTTTATAAGTGATAATACAATTTTAAACTATCTACTCAATCTTATTTAATAGGCTTCCTTAATCTTATTCACGTATTTATAAAAAAGGTTTGATAAAATTCTACTATTTATTATTTGGATAAGTAGTAAAGTTATTTCCCTATATAAAATTTATATTATTCAAGATAAATTTCTATTAAGGTGAAATGCTTTGTACATGCAAAAGCTTATGTGTATATATATTAGTTCACGTGAAAAACTGTTTTAAAATTTTAATGAATAAAGATGTAACTAAATAACTATACTATTAATTGTTTAATTTATAATCTTGTAAACTTAAGAAAAATTCAAATTTACAACCGGAAAAATACAAATAAAACAATTAAAGAAATATTAAGATTTTAAACAAAAACTAAAGAAAAAAGTTAATAAAAAATAATTTTATCTTTTTGTCTTATATCACGCATAGCAAAAGAATAATAGTATTAAACTTTATTGGTACTACATTGGTTTAAAATAAATATTAAACAATAACGACATGCATTGAATGACATGAGGATGAAGCTACTCTCCCATCGTTATCATAATACAGCTTGAAACAAAAATTGATACCAAAATGAGAATTTCACTAAACAATGGCAAGTAACAGTAATTCAAAATGGGAGTATCATACTTCGATTAAAAAGTTTCTCTCTACAACTCAATTTTATAATTTACTCTGTAATTATCATGTATAAATATTACAATAAAGCATGGTAATTCATTCAAATAAAAACAATAGGAGATTGAAATAAAAAAGGAAATTGGGAGCAAAACAATTCCTTGATGTAAATGTAATTCACTATGTTAAAATTGATTTTTAGCAGCGTATACAAAGACAACGCTTTTAGAAAAAGCGCTGCTAAAGAGTAATTAAAAAAAGAAGAAAAAAACAGCATACCTAACACAACGCTTTTTTAAAAGCGCTCCTAAAAGGGTACACTAAGAAAGCGCTTTATTTAAAGCGCTGCTAAATATATAGCCTAAGAAAGCGCTTTTGTAAAGCGCTGCTATAGGGGGTCCTAAGAAAGCGCTTTTCTAAAGCGCTGCTGTAGGTTGTTGCAAAGAAAGCGCTTTCGTTCTAAAGCGCTGCTATATATTTTTGCAAAGAAAGCGCTTTTGCAAAGCGCTGCTGTAGGTCATTAAAAAGCGCTGCCATAGGTGTTATTAGAATTAATTTAAAATATCACCAGAATTTTGTAAACAAACAGAATAGTGTCGTGCGTATTTCCTTCTTTCTTTCTCCTCTTTGACGAACGCGAACCCTATTCACCACGACTGTCGCCCTCCTCCGTCCGACAGCCGCGCCTCTGTCGCCCTCCTCCGTTCAGTCTGTGTTGCATTTCTCCGCCATTTGACCGTCTGTTTTCGACAGCATCCTCTGTAGCGCATTTCCGCCATTGTTACGGTATTTGAAGTTTTTCATTTTGCATTTTTCTGGATTATTGTCTTAGTATTTCATTTTTCTGGATTATATGATGTTAGTGTTACTTCTTTTCTGAGTTATTGACTTGTTTTTGTTGATACCGTTGATGAGAATTACTCTTTTGATATTGGCTTGAGTTTTGTATACAAAGTGTTTGTTGAAATGCCACAATGAATTTACTTATGTTAACTTTGAGTATATCTAGCAGTATACAAGGTGTTTGTTGAAATGGCACAAAGAGTTTTGTATACAAGGTGTTTGTTGAAATGCCACAATGAATTTACTCTTTTGATATTGTGTCTTAAAATGATAAGAAAATATGTAAATGAAATTTGTTTTTTTGTACTAAGCAGTTTATTTATTGAATTCGAAAATAGACAACTATTTGTGAAGTGTTGTAGTCGCAAATATGTAATTGATTTACGGTTTACAATTGTAAGTGAGGGTGAAATTTGTAAATGTTGGAGGTTATTAGATAACATTGCCATTTGTAACCTTGAAATCTATAAAATTTTAGATAATTATAAACTCAACCATAATTTTAAATTTACTAAAATATTTGGGGTTATCATAATTTTAAATTTAATAATGAAAAGTTAGTATCCAAGTAATATTCATTCATGACCTCTTTAGCCATATAAATTACAAATTAATTAATTTTATTGAAAGTTTTATCAACAATTGATATTTCAAGAATTATTTAATGTTGATGATGTTATTAATTTTGTCTGTTATAGGGGTTACCTGTGAAGAGCAAGGTTGTGATCGTTTTCAAGCATCCTATTATGTAGCTTTCTTAGAAGCTATTGATTTATTTACAAGTATTCTCTGTATTTGTTTAACTTTCTTAGTTTATTTTAGACTACTCAATTAGTATGGATAAAAAATGGATGTCTTCCAATCGATTGTCTAAAGAGTACGAGAATGGGGTATCGAAATTCGTTAAGTTTTCTATTGAACACGCCAAAGACTCCAGTAGGATCACATGTCCTTGCTTAGGTTGCTATTATGGGCGTCGAATTGACGCCGTTCAGTTGGAATCTCATTTAATGAGACATGGAATTGATCGAAGTTATACATGTTGAACATTACATGGTGAGATAAGTAACGAGAATGTCGAACCCGGGGATAATACGACCTATGCTTCAAAGGACAATGGCAGAGATACATATGATTGTGATCGAGTCGAAGAGATTGCAGAAGCACTTGAAGAAGATCTTCAAGATTGTCCCAAGATGTTTGAGAGGTTGGTAAGCAATGCAGAGAAACCGTTGTATAAAGGTTGCACTACTTTCACAAGATTGTCTGTGGTATTAAAGTTGTACAACTTAAAGGCGGGTAATGGATGGTCGGATAAAAGTTTCATAGAGTTGTTAGCCCTACTTCAAGAGATGCTTCCGGAGGATAATGTTCTTCCCAATCGAACTTATGAGCTAAAAAATGTTATGCTCTATTCGCATGAGCTATGATAAGATACATGCTTGTCCAAATGATTGCATTTTGTTTCGAAATGAATATGCATAATTAAACGAGTGTCCTAAATGCAGTGTATCTCGGTATAAGAAAAAGTTGTCACCAACAAAAGTTTTATGGTATTTTCCTATAATTCCGAGATTTAGACATGTTTCGTAGTGAAATAGATGCAAAACACCTGACTTGGCATGCAGATGATAGAATTATAGATGGGAAGTATCGACATCCGACAGATTCACCACAGTGGATGAAAATTGATAATGAGTATCCTGATTTTGGAGAAGAAGCTAGAAACCTTTGCTTGGCATTATCGACTGATGGAATGAATCCACATGGTCTGCAAAGTATCTCACATTCCACCTGGCCTGTAATTATTATGATTTATAACCTACCTCCATGGCTATGTATGAAGCGTAAGTACATGATGTTATCTATGTTAATTTCTGGCCCTAAACAACCAGGGAATGACATAGACGTATACTTGATACCTTTAATCGAAGACTTAAAGAGTTTGTGGGAGAACGGTGTGGAGGTTTATGATGGATATAGGAAATAAAGTTTCAATTTGAGGGCGATGTTGTTTGGCACAATTAATGACTTTCCAGCATACGGAAATCTATCGGGGTATAGCATTAAAGGTCAATGTGCGTGTCCTATCTATGAAGAAAACACAAATTGGACGCGGTTGGAATTTGGTCAGAAGAATGTCTTTCTTGGTCATCGTAGATTCTTAAATTCTAATCATCACTACCGTGGGTGGAGAAAAGCATTTAATGGAAATTCTGAACAACGTAGAGTTCCACCTACATTGACCGGCGAACAAATTTTTGAAAAGGTGAAAGATGTGAGTACTCAGTTTGGCAAGCCTTTTGCTCATACGCTTGTCACACGTGGGTGGAAGAAGAGGTCAATTTTTTTTGATTTTCCGTATTGGAAGTCGTTGTATGTAAGACATTTTCTTGATGTTATGAATATTGAATAAAATGTATTTGAAAGTGTTATTGGTACGTTACTCAATATACAAGGAAAGTCTAAGGATGGCCTTAAAGCAAGAAAGGACTTGGTAGAAATGGGAATAAGAAATGAATTAGGACCCTTGAAGAAAGGAAATCGCACATATCAACCACCTACTGCTTATACTTTATCTAGAAAGGAGAAAAATATATTGTGTAAGTTTCTGAGTGAAGTTAAAGTTCCAGAAGGATACTCTTCAGATATTAGAAGACTTGTTTCTATGAAAGACCTCAAGTTAAAGAGTTTAAAGACACATGATTGTCATGTTATAGTGGAACACTTTCTACCAATAGGTATACGTTCTATTTTTTCAGAAAAAGTGAGAGGCGCAATAACTAAATTGTGTTTTTTCTTCAGGTCAATTTGTAGTAAGGTGATCGATCCTGCGATCTTACCAACATTGTAAAAAGAAATAGTTATTACTTTGTGTGAGCTTGAAATTTATTTTCCTCCGTCATTTTTTGACATAATGGTATATCTAGTTGTCCATCTTGTGAAAGAGACACAATTGTGTAGACCAGCTTGTATGAGATGGATGTACCCTGTTGAACGTTATATGAAAATATTGAAAGGGTATGTGAAAAACCGAAGTCGACCAGAGGGATGTATTGTTGAACGATACATTGTTGAAGAAGCTATTGAGTTTTATACTGAATATTTGTCCAACGTTCAATCCATTAGCCTCCCAAAATCTAATGTTGTTGAAAAAATAGTAGGTAAACAGTTAATTGGAAATAAAGTTGTGACAGTTTCAAGGGATGAACGGGAGCAAGTTCATTTGTATGTTCTGCACAATGACATTGAGGTCGAGTCGTATGTTGAAATGCACAAGGACGTTCTTCGTGGTTTAAATCTGAATCGAAATGAAAATTGGATAGTACGTGAGCACAATCGAAGTTTTATAACATGGTTCAAGGATCATATTTTTTCAAAGTTTTATTCTGATCCCGCTTCAATAACAGAAAGGTTGAGATGTTTAGCATATGGTCCAAGTTTGCATGTGTTTTCTTATAGCGCATACGCAATTAATGGATACACATTTTATACCAAAGAACAAGATGATAAGAGTACAATGCAAAATAGTGGTGTCATCGTGCTTGCCGAAGCAATGCACATTCAAGTGTGAAGGACTTAAACCCCAAATATATGAATCTGTCGTATTTTGGTGTTATCGAGCGCATTTGGGTGTTTGATTATGAAAATTTTCAGATTCCTATCTTTGGATGCAAGTGGGTTGAAAATATTAGTGGCATACGAATGGATAAGTTATGATTTTTGCAAGTGGATCTTAATAAGGTGGGGTACAAAGATGAGCCTTTTATTCTAGCCACGCAAGCTAAACAAGTGTTCTATGTCACTGATCCGACAAGTACGAAATAGTTTATAGTTTTTTTTCCAACAAAGTAATCGATGATAACATTGGAGACAAGGGGGATGTTGATGTTGAGAAGGAATCTTATATTATAGATGATCCAGATGAGAATATTAGAGCGGACGAATCATATATTAGAAATGATCATAACGAGGGAATTTGGATCAATCCATCTGTCCGTGTTGTTAAGAGACAAGTAAACCACGTTTCATCTAAGAAAAGAAAGAGATCTTAGTGACAAAGGTACTTGTAAAATTATGTATGTGTTTTTCTTATTTATACATTTCTTATGTATATATTTTTTATTTACATATTTGCATGTCATTCATTTGATACTTTGGTTTTTCTGAATTACAGGTATTATGGCCACCAATGAGGAAATATCACATGATGGAAATGAAACAACAAAAGACATGGAAGGCGATATCAAAAGAGGAATAACGATTATGAAAAAAATCATCCGTGCGAGAGATAAGGGTGTTAAGTATGATGTGCATTGGAATGAAAGAGATCAATTAGTTGAGCCTAACAGTGCGATGCAGACAAGTTACATTGGAGCACTTGTACGCTCGTAAATTCTGATTACTTGTGATAATTGGAGAATTCCCTCGCTACAACCGGCTAAAGACAAAATTTGGAGCGAGATACAAGCATGATATTTGATTATTTTTAATTATGTTGACGGTTACATCTTTAAATTAATTATACTAACATGTTATATGTATGTGTATTTGTTTGCATAGATCTTTTAATATTGATGATTGCAAAAGAAAATATTGTCTTCAGTTGGCCAGTAAACGACTGAGGGGATTCAGAGCGTTTTTCACGAACAAGTTTCTTAAAGATTCTAATGGAAACTTTGTCGACTCGGAGCGTCCAAAGAAGTACGCTGATCTGATTTCGGAAGAAGAATGGGAAACATTTGTTGCAAAGCGAAGAACCAAAGAATTTTTAGTAAGTACAACTTATCATGAATAATGTATAGTATATATACTTCTTCCACAAGAGTTCTGATATGACTTAAACTTGTTTTTTCAAGTTGTGAGTGGCGTAAATCGGCAACGGGCATCAAAACCCGCGTATCCATACAAAAAAGGACGTTTGGGATTGTTGCACCCCAAAATTTGACCAACAATTATTTACCCATTAAGTGTTTGAAAGTTGATATCTTCATCAGAAAGTTCAAGAGACCGTCAAAGGAATTGGTTGAAACCAAGGTTGGGTGCTTCATAGCTTGAGAGTTGGGGGAGCTCCTCAGATGATTCTGAGAATTTGAGAATGAATTTGATGCTTTGAAAAAGCCTATGAGATGTCTTGAGATTCATCATGAAGCCCAGAGAAGTCATTGTGCAAGAATTCAGAAGATTCAACCATGAATGGTAAAATTAGGGTTTTGACTGGGTCAATCCTAGATCAGCTGAAGATTTGGAGAAGGTTGAGACCTAATCCAAGGGCCATGAGATCATGGAATGATTTATGGAGATGTTATAAAGATGATTCCTAGACCAACTCATCATGATTGAGGAGTTTGAGAAGTTTTGAGTTAGGGTTTCCAGGGATTGTCAGTGAAAAAACCCTAGTTTGATCCCTATCTTCCAGGCAGTTTTAGCTCAGGATATGATTGATATCTCATCTTCCCCACAACATGAATGTTGTAGATATTGTTCTTAGCTTTAATTTGAGTGGTAGAAGTCCTTGATAGGAGTTGCAGAGCTCAGGTTATGGTTTTGACAAATTACAGGTCAGCTGAGGTGTGTGAATCTGGGTCCTTGAAAGTCACCCAACTTGCAGACAACTTTTTCCCTAGTAGGATGATTCCTATGATCTCTTGGTCAACATGAATGTTGAAGAGCATCTTCTTAGATTTCTAGAGAGTACTATAAGTCCTTGATAGGATTTGTAGAACTCAACTTATGGTTTGAACAAGACAGGGGTATTTTGGTCATTTGGAAGTTATAGGTCATTTTAAGCAAAGGCCATATCTCCTATTTCCAAGCCTCAAATGAAAAACTTCACAACATCAAAGTTGTTCAAAATGGGATTTTAAGCCTATAAAAGTGGTCATGAATTGTTGAAAAATCTTGTAGCAAGGATTTACAAGATTGGTTGAAAATGACCTAAAAATGACTTATAAGTTAAATGGATCCAAGTTGGAAATTGGTTTGGGAGATCCACAAATCCAAAATGGGTCATCCAATATGTCATTTTGAATCCAAACATCATTTTAAAAACAATGGTTCAATTAGAATTTTGATTTGAGGTCTTAAAATGGATGTTACTTTGAAAAGTTCATTCTTGCATCTTAAGGAACCCATGAGAAACTTCACATAAAGCAAAGGAAATGCTTGTTTTTCATCACATTCCTTCTCAATATCTCTTGTAAGGAGATTTTAAAGCAAAATTTAATGCCTTAATGCATGAAAGGAGATAATCCCACATATCACTTCAAGAGAAGTTCCATAACATTCTAGCTCTTTCCATAAGTTTTTAGATGAATCTAGACTTTTCTTTTGATTGTTATAAAAAGAGTGAATCACCATGAGATTAGGGTTGGTGATGTTTGTTGGTGAGTGGTGAGATTAGAGTGCAAAAAGAGAGAATTCCTTCCATTTGCAATTCCATAACAAACTCTCTTTCTCTTCAATCTTCATTCTGTTATTCTCCACAAACACACTCCTCTAATCATTGTGAGCATTTGCATACCAAAATTGAGGTGGATCCATGGAGTTTTGAAGGTGCAAGATCAAAGTTGCAAAGAATGCAAATTGCACTCAAACTCAAGATTCAAGCTTGCAACACCACACTTTTTGCAAACAGAAAGATCATCATCGAGAAAAGAGTAATCATGGAGGGTTTCAAGGCTTGAAGAGGAGTAGAATTGCATCTGCCATAATCAAGAACAGGTTTTGCAAAAGCTATTCCATCTCTTTATTTAAGCACTTCTAGACTAGGTGGTTAGCATAGGATTATTAGTGACCATGTAAGGATCATTGCTGGAAGTTTAGAGCATATTCCATGAAGTTTGAGAATTTGACATAACGACTTTAATGAGCAAGAACTAGTTGAGTATTGAGTGTTAATCCACAAGCTATATCTTAGAGTGATCAGGGCAATGAGGAGAGTGTTTTGATATCAAGAAACTGGAAAAATATCAAGCTTGAAGTTTGAGTATTAATGGAGGATGAGTGTCGGGTTTTTAGTTCTAGCGAGTTTCAAGGTGAACTAGGGACGTGGTTATGTTCAGGGAGGGAAGTTGAGCAAGATTGCTCTTTACAGCACTGCATTTAGTGGAGAAATGAGAGAGAACCGAGAGGGAGAAGATGTACGTGTGAAGCTCGATTATGGTTACTGCAAACCCTACCATGAACCAAGGTAGAAGACGAGCCATATGCCGTTGGATCACGCGTGGACTTTTGACCAAGACTTACATCGCGCGACCCAGATTTAATCCAGAAACAGGAGGGAAAATGAAGCCTTATGCTGTGCGTTTCACTTAAAGTACTTGCTGGGCTTAAACGTGACTTTTCCTTCCTGCACCCCCTCGCGCGGCCCAATCTTTTTTTGAACTGAAATCTTTTGCTATTCGTACCGCAGCTGTAATGTTTTTTCTTTTAATTTTCATTAGATTTTTCTGAGCACATGGGCCTAGCGCCATTCGCTAATGGCACCCCCCTTCCTGGGCCCATCATAGAAAGCAACTAGAGCGCCTTACTTTTGACACCCCCTCCCCCATTTATTTTAATTCCTCATTTCTTTTATTGTTTGCATTTTATAAAAATCATATAAAATAGAGAAATTAATATTTTTTAATGCTTGTTTTTTCCACATGTTCATAAATTTGTCTAGAAAAATATCAATAAATAAAATTGGCATTTTATTTTCTTTTAATATTTTTAGAATATTATTCTTTTAAAGAGCTTTTTATATGGTTTAGTTTGATGCTTCATTTTGTAGAATTTCTTTTAGGACCTTCCCTTAGTCTTTTTAATTCATTCTTTTTGGTGTGATTAGATATTGAATCATAGTTCCCCATAGGATTTAATTCATGATTTTTAGATTAAAATTTGATTAGTTTAATTAGGTTAGCATTAGGGTATCATAATTAGGGTTTAAGAATGCATAGGTGAAATAGTTCATTTTCTTTAGAGAGTTTTGTCTTGATTTTTGGGTATGGGCATGTATGGATGTTGTGGGTAGATGTTGTAGACCCTTGTGAAGGATTGTTAGAATTTTCCCCCTTGTTTTAGTATTTTTTTAGGTATTTTCTGAAGTTGACTGGCTGTATTGACTGTTCTGTGGTTATTTGTCTGTCTCTGGGGTTTATTTTTGGGAATTTGTTGTGGGGCTTAGTTTGTTTTGAAGATCTTGTTGAGGAGCATGATGAAGGAGAAGATTGTAGATCAAGACTCAAAGACCCAGAGTTTGGAGCTTGTTCCCTGTTTGTGAGGTTTGAGATCCTGAAGTTTGAGGGAAGTTCATGGTACTTTCCTGAGGAAGGCACTATGAATGACTTTCATTCTTTCTTCTCACCTATTTCTTAAGTATCCAATGATGTTGGAGCCAACATGTGAGTTTAATTTCTCCTGAGGAGGAATGTAAACTGATCACAGTTGTTGAGCCACATGGGATACAATTCCTAAGTGGAAGCCTCCTAGTACTTTCCTGAGGAAGGTCCTATGGGTCTATTCACTTAGTTCCACTAGTTCAGGTAGGATTTCCTAAATATCCAGTGATGTTGGAGCCTTCATGTGAGTTTAGTTTCTCCTGAGGAGGAACGTAAACTGATCGCAGTTGTTGAGCCACATGGGATATGATTCCTGAGTATAAGCCTCCTAGTGCTTTCCTGAGGAAGACACTATGAGTCTGCCTACTTAGCTCCCTTTCTTTGGTAAGCTTGTTCTGAAGCTTGAAGACTGGGATTGTTTTCTCTTGATTAGGGTTTTGCTTTAGGGCTTTGCTTAGATTTGATCAGGTTTTTAGGGTTAGGATTAGAGAGTAGATGTAGATGATTCTTTCTCAAGCATGTGTTTTGTTTGCCTGATGGCATTTTTATTTCTTTTATCTGTATGACTGCAGTTATCTGTTTATTGCTTGATAGCAGGTTGTTTATTTTCAGTATGATTACTGCTATTTCATGACTGGCTTGAGGTTGAGATGAGCTTGTGGAGGCTGAAGCCCCACACACATTTCCTCCCTCACTTGCATTGCATGCATTTTACTGTTAAGCTGATGCTTTGTCTGTTTTGGTGTATCATTGACATGATCCCTTAGGACTCTCATTTCCTTTGATAAGGATTTGATGATAGACTTTTAGGTTGAAACCTATGCATGACAACTTCTAGGAGTTCCCTATTCAAACTTCAACCATAGGATGAATCCATGGCATGATAACAGTAGGACTTGATAGTCTCCCTCCTAGTTGGGCCTGTTCTCTTCTCATCTCAAAGCAGCTTAAGATACAGTAATCATGAATGATTTCTTTCGTACGGTACGAGCCTTAAGCTATCTGAGATTGGATGTTTAGTATGGTACCCTTTAGGTGACATGCGACGCATTCACTCTCAGGTCATAGTCTCTAGTGCGGTTGAAATCGCAAACACAATAAAAAACACTTCTTTCAGGAGATAACCCGTAGTTTCCCGAACTACGTTTGCTCTGATCTTCCATACAGTGTGGAAGTACGTAGGCATAGGATGCGACATCCTAGCGAGCAACCTTCAACCTTTCCCCGCAACCCTTCGTAGGCCGAACTACGTTGACTCTGATTTCTCATCCTCTGATGAGAATACGTAGGCATAAAGTGCGACGCTTTGCCGAGTCATTTTTCTTTTCTTTTTCAGCCAGCCTTGATAGGTAGATAGATTATAACCAACCCGTCCAAGTAAACAAACAAGCGTGGATCCCGTCGAGTACGACGGACGTGAGGGGTGCTAACACCTTCCCCTTGCGTAACCGACTCCCGAACCCAGACAATGGTTGCGATGACCTTGTCTTACCCTTATTCGTCAGGTTTTTCCGATCGTTTCCTTTCCCGCTCTGAGGGATAAATAACGAAAGGTGGCGACTCTTCTGTCATGCTGGCACCTTATTTTCGCGCAAGCGACAGCTGGCGACTCTGCTGGGGAAGGAAGACCCAGAATCTCTGGTTCTTCGGTTCCCTATGAGAGTCAATCCTAGCGCTTGTATGTTTGCTTGTTGGGTTGCATTTATTTATCGCATTTTTACTTCCCGCATTTTACTTCCCGCATTTTAATTCCGGTTTGATATGATTATCTGTGCTGCTGTGGGAGAGGGATGTTAGTATGAGTGAGAAGCCGGACCTGGGCTTGAGTATACACCTAGATATAGTTGCGGAGAAGTAGTAGACGAACCTGTCTACTGAGCAGGCACAGTTCCCTACGAAAATCTGCGCTCAGACGAGATTCTTGCAGAGGTGCTCCTTTCCGGTCCTGAGGATCTGAGGGGAGTCCAGACGTGAGGATTGTCGACTCTGGGGACCGATCATTTGGAAGTCAGCTAAGTGAGGCCTCTTCATGACTTGATGATGCCACTCCTTCTGGGAATCGTATCGTCACTCATGAAAGTCTGTGACGCTGATGACCGCATAGGATGTCGTACCTTTGTCCGTGGATTAGGTCCATACCTGTGAGCGGGATTGGGATTATTGCAGGAAACTTTGACCTCCAGACCACCCGGTTTTCTTGACAGTGAATCAATTATGTTGGTACCAAGGTTCTCAGTTGCAGATTTGTCTGTTCTTGACAGAGCAAGATTTTGATCAGAGGATCTTATCATCGGGTGTTTGTCTGTTCTTGATAGAGAAGGTTTTGATCAGAGTATTGTCATCAGAGGTTTGTTCTTGATAGGGCAGATTTTGAGTGAGGTCTGAAGATCTCATCAGCAGATGTTGTTTGTTCTTGATAGGGCAGATTTTGAGTGGGGTCTGAAGATCTCGTCAGCAGCTGTACGTTTGTTCTTGAGAGGGCAGATTTTTGATTTGGGGTCTGAAGACTTCATCAGCGGACGTTTTCTGATCATACATCCGGGGTCCTTGTTACCAGCCATTTGTTCTCGGCAGAGCAGAATTTTGATCTTGGTCCTATCAGATGGTTATTCTCAGCAGATCAGATCAGTGGTTTTACGCCGGGGTTTTTTCTCATCAGTGACTGTTGATACCGAATCTCCACAGCAGCCACCTGGATATATTGTTGCATGCCTGCATTTTGCATTAGTTTGCATGATCATTCGCATTCCATTGACGTGTGTCTGTGACAGGTACCGTTTCCCCGATTCAGGATCTCTCGCCTCTTATTATATTACTACAGCCTCTCTCAGAAAGACTGTTGCGTACGAGTTCTCGATCCCTGATGTGTCGGAGTTGGCTATCGTTGGTCCTGTATATATGTGAGATTGCTGTTTCCATGATTGGGCCCAGATTCCCCTCCTTATTATTGTCAGCACTGGTACTAAGGCGCCAGGATCGGGGAAAATCTCCCAAGCACACAGACACGCGCATACATCTGCATGAAGCATTTTGCATGACATACATTTTGTTGCTTGTCCTAACCTTTAATGTTGACAGGTTTTTCAGGTTCACAGGTTCCGAGCTGCTTCCGGTCATCAGGATTGATCAAAGACTCATTCACCGTTACTCAACTCGCGCTAATCAGACTAGGATCATGGATCAGGTGCAGTCAGATGTTCAAGAGCTCCGTGAACGGATGGATCGTTTTATGGAACTGATGCAGGTAGTCGCTAATGGTCAGGATCAGTTTCGTACTTTGGTTAAACCTTTGATCTCCAGGGTTGACAGTAATGGCATACTGCACGGCGGGGCTGTGCCTACTCCTCCTCCAGTGGATGCTCCACAGAATGTTGTTCCTGTTGCCGGGGGCAACGGCAGCGCTAACGGCAATCTGATGACTAATCTCGGACTCAATACGGCAGGCGTCGGCAATGGTAGTCTGGGAGCCAATGTTAAAATAGGGCCGGTCAACGGCAATGCTGGTGTCGGAAATCTGTTGGTGCCTCAACCGTGGCTTGAGGACCATCAGGATGACGTATTTTCTCAGAGAGGTGTAGATGCAGAGTTGAATGCTGAAGCTCGACTCAGGTTCAAAGCGCTGGAAGACAAGATGAGAGACATTGAAAATCAGAATACATTGGGCGTTGATATGTCCATGCTCGGATTAATTGCTGATTTTAAGGTACCTCACAAATTCAAGGTGCCTGCCTTTGAGAAGTATAAGGGTACTACTTGCCCCCGTGTTCACCTTCGATCTTATTATAGAAAGATGTCTGCTTATTCTGACGATGAGAAGTTGCTGATGCACTTCTTCCAAGATAGTCTTTCTGGTCCATCACTCGAATGGTATATGGGTTTGGAGCCTGCTACTGTGCGCACCTGGAAAGACCTCGCTGAAGCATTTGTCCTCCACTATCAATACAATAGCGACTTGGCCCCCAACCGAGTTCAGCTTCAGAATCTCTCGCAGCGGAATAATGAAAGCTTTAAAGAGTACGCCCAGCGGTGGCGTGAATTGGCTGCTCGGGTTCAACCGCCGATGGTTGAGCGCGAGCTAGTGCAAATGTTCGTGGCTACCCTTCCTGGAATCTACTATGAAAAGCTGGTCAGTGGCATGTCTAGGACATTCTCGACTCTCATCACTATGGGCGAGCATGTCGAGAACGGTATAAAGATTGGAAAAATTCAGGGCGAATCATCCTCAGCTAGAGGAGGTGGTAAGAAACCCTACGCTGGCAAGCGTCGAGAAGGAGATGCAAGTGCTGTCACCAACGCTCGGAGAAAGGGCAAGGGCCCTCAGCAGCAGATTGCTAGCATAAATATCCCGGCAACTCCGCCGCAGCAGCAGCAGCAACAACCTCAGCAACAGAATCAGCAGGGGTATAGGAAATATCAGAATCGGGCTCCTTTGGCAAGCCGTCATTTTGAAGCTCCACCTATGTCGTATGCGCAGCTTCTGCAAACGTTGCTTCAGCTTCAGCTAGTTCAAAAGAGGACGTTGGCTCCCTTAACAGGGGCACCACCACCGGGGTATGACGCAAATGCTACTTGTGATTTCCATACTGGGGCACCAGGCCATACGATTGAGAATTGCAAAGCTTTTAAGCACAAAGTGCAGGACTTGGTGGACGCCAAGGTCATTAACTTTTCTGATAGCGTGCCCAATGTTACCAAAAACCCCATGCCTCATCATAGGGGAGGCGGAGTGAACGCCGTTATCACAGAGGAGAGTGCAGACTTGCTGACTGATGTCAAAGACTTGAAGACGCCTCTTAGTTTCGTCAAAGCTAAGTTGCTGAAGAAGGGCTTCTTTCTTGGATGCAGAGAGTTATGTATGGCTTGTGCTACACTTCCTGATGGGTGTGAGCAGCTGGTCGAGGGTATCCAAAGTCTGATGTCTGAGGGTATTTTGCAGTTCAACCGGAGAGTTGAAGGCGTATCCGGGGAGGTCGTGCTGAAGCAGGCAGATGAAGTCGCTACCATTACCATTCCTTGTCAACCTATTACTATTTCTGCGCCCCGACCGCCTACCATCACTATTACCAGAGCCGGGCCAATCCCGTTTGAAAGCACTAACGTCGTTCCATGGCATTACGGCGCCGAAGTCTATTGCAATGGTCAGAAGTTAGAGCTGGAGCCATACGGATCGACTGTGCAGAGTCTCGCAGGGGTCGGTGGTATTACTCGAAGCGGTAGAGTGTTTGCGCCAGCAGAGGTTGCGGCAGAGAAAGTGGTCCGAGCTGACGCTGCGGAAAAGGGTAAAAGCAAAGTCGTTGAAGAGGTCCCTTCTGGGGCAGAAAAGGATTTGCTAGTTAAAGATGCTGAAGAGTTCATGCGATTAATCAAGAAGAGCGACTACAAGATTGTAGATCATCTTCATCAGACTCCGTCAAAGATCTCTATTCTCAACTTGTTGCTGTGTTCTGAAGCGCACCGCAACGCGTTGCTGAAGGTATTGAACGCTGCCTACGTGCCGCAGGAGATATCAGTAAATCAACTAGAAGAGGTGGTAGCCCATGTTAACGCCGGCAATGGGATGGGATTCACGGATTTAGAGTTGACTCCTAAAGGGAGAGATCACAACAGCGCCTTGCACGTCTCGATAGAGTGCAGAGGCACTATCATGTCACATGTCTTGGTGGATACGGGTTCCTCGCTTAATGTGCTTCCGAAGAAGGCACTAATGAAGTTGGACACTCGGGGATTGCTTTGCACGCCCAGTGATCTGATGGTGAAAGCCTTTGACGGAACTAAGCGCCACGTTTTCGGAGAGTTGACCCTGCCGATTCAGGTTGGTCCAGAGATGTTCGATACGGTTTTCTATATCATGGATATCATGCCTGCCTACAGTTGCCTCTTAGGTCGGCCATGGATCCATGCTGCTGGTGCTGTGACGTCCACGCTGCATCAAAAGCTCAAATATGCTGTCGGGGGCAGCGTAGTAACCGTCTGTGGTGAGGAGGACATTATGGTGAGCCACTTGTCATCCTTTAAATATGTTGAAATGGATGGCGAGATCCATGAAACTCTCTGCCAAGCATTTGAAACCGTCAAGGTAAAAGAGGTAGCTCCTGTCGTCGTAGAGAAGCAAGAGATGAATCTCTCCTCGTTTAAAGAAGCTCGGGTCGTTGTCGAAGCCGGTTCCACCCCAGGCTGGGGGCATGTTTTGGAGATACCGATCAAGCAGGATAAGTTTGGGTTGGGGTATTCTCCTGAAGCTGAAGCTTCATCTTCTTCGTCTAGCAGCTCGTCTCGTGGGAAGGGGCCGATCCTATTTACCAAGGGCGGAGTGATTTTCGACAGCATCAACGCAGCGTCTGAGGACAGCGAGGATAACGATTGTGATCTTGACGCCTGGATTCAACCAAGCAAGTCGGGCAAGCGCCTCAACAATTGGACCATCAAGGAGATTATCCAGCTGACAAGTGAAGAGTAATGATTTGCTTTTTACAATCTTTGTACAACCCTATGTCCTGCCCGGGGCATAGTGGTTTTATTGTCAGGGCCTTGTTGGATTATGTACATGCATTTTGTTAATAAATAAAAGGCGTTTTCTTCGTACTCAAATATTGTGTTCTCTGTCATTCCTGTTTTATGTTTATTTCGAAAA
Organism: Lathyrus sativus; assembly: GCA_963859935.3. Taxonomy (NCBI): domain Eukaryota; kingdom Viridiplantae; phylum Streptophyta; class Magnoliopsida; order Fabales; family Fabaceae; genus Lathyrus; species Lathyrus sativus. The sequence goes on along the minus strand of OZ012741.1, from coordinate 53,133,400 downwards.
ACAGCAAAATGGCCACGAGGTTTGTGCTAACCTGCATATTCTTGCTTTAAACTTAACCCTTGTTATTGCAGGATCCACATAACAGATGACATCGACTCTGGACCCTCTACGGCTCACTACGACTTTGATTGCCCGATTTATCAAGCCGAGGATGAGATTGATGAAGACGAAGACCTTCCGGAAGAGTTGGCCCGCTTGTTGAGACAAGAGGAAAAGGTTATTCTGCCTCACGAGGAGGATATTGAGATCATAAACCTGGGTTCCGAAGAGCTCGTCAGAAATGTCAGAGTAGGGGCTGCGCTGCAGAATGATGTCAAGCATAGACTGGTCGAGATGCTTCGAGAGTATAGTGACGTCTTTGCTTGGTCATACGAAGATATGCCCGGACTTGACACAGACATCGTGGTTCATCGCTTGCCGTTGCGAGAGGATTGCCCTCCCGTCAAGCAGAAGCTCAGGAGAACGAGACCAGATATGGCTGTAAAAATCAAAGAAGAAGTCCAGAAGAAGTTGGACGCAGGATTTCTAGCCGTTACCACTTACCCTCTGTGGGTCGCCAACATAGTGCCTGTACCGAAGAAGGACGGTAAGGTACGCATGTGCGTCGATTATCGGGATTTGAATAGGGCGAGCCCTAAGGATGATTTCCCGTTGCCTCATATCGATGTGTTGGTCGACAACACAGCCCAGTTTTCCGTGTTTTCGTTCATGGATGGCTTCTCCGGTTACAATCAGATTAAGATGGCACCGGAGGACATGGAGAAAACGACGTTTATTACCCCCTGGGGAACATTCTGTTATAAGGTAATGCCCTTCGGTCTGAAGAACTCAGGGGCCACCTACCAGCGAGCAATGGTAACTTTGTTTCATGATATGATTCATCATGAGATCGAGGTCTATGTTGATGACATTATTGCAAAATCCCAAACGGAGGAAGAGCATCTGGTCAACTTATTGAAGCTTTTTGAGAGGCTTAGGAAGTTCAGGCTGAGGCTGAATCCTAACAAGTGCACTTTCGGAGTGCGGTCCGGAAAGTTATTGGGGTTTATCGTTAGTGAACGAGGTATCGAAGTTGATCCTGCGAAAATAAAAGCTATTCAAGAAATGTCAGCGCCGAAAACAGAAAAAGAAGTTCGTGGTTTCTTGGGCCGAATAAACTACATTGCAAGGTTTATCTCTCAGCTCACGGCCACTTGTGAACCGATGTTCAAGCTTTTAAAGAAAGATCAGGCGATTACTTGGAATGAGGATTGCCAGAAGGCATTCGACAAAATAAAGCAGTATCTTCAAGAACCTCCAATCTTGATACCCCTAGTGGCTGGAAGGCCATTAATCATGTACCTGACGGTTCTGGAGAATAGTATGGGGTGCGTTCTCGGTCAGCACGACGAGACGGGCAGAAAAGAGCATGCCATTTATTATTTGAGTAAAAAGTTCACTGAGTGTGAATCTCGATACTCGATGCTGGAGAAGACGTGTTGTGCATTAGCTTGGGCCGCCAAACGTCTACGACAGTATATGCTCAATCACACCACTATGCTAATTTCGAAGATGGATCCGATCAAGTACGTCTTCGAGAAGCAGGCTGTTTCGGGCAGGATTGCCAGATGGCAAATGGTGTTAACGGAATATGATATTCAGTACGTCTCCCAGAAAGCCATTAAGGGAAGCGTATTGTCTGATTACCTTGCCGAACAACCAATCGAGGATTACCAGCCGATGAAGTTTGAATTCCCTGACGAGGATATTATGTTTCTCAAAGCGAAGGATTGCGATGAGCCATTGCCCGATGAGGGGCCAGATAGGAAGTCTCAGTGGAAGTTGATATTCGACGGAGTGGTTAATTCCTATGGAAGTGGTATCGGGGATATCATCACAACTCCTCACGGATCCCACATCTCGTTTACTGCGAGACTGACGTTTCCAGTTACCAACAATGAAGCAGAGTATGAAGCATGTATTATGGGTCTAGAAGAGGCAATTGATTTGAGAATCAAGAATCTAGACGTATATGGTGACTCAGCGCTTGTGATCAATCAGATTAAAGGGGAGTGGGAAACTCGTCAAGCAAATTTGGTGCCGTACATGAATTATGCCAGGAGGCTGCTTCCTTTCTTCGATCGAGTGGAACTTCATCATGTACCCAGGGCTGAAAATTAGATGGCTGATGCCTTAGCCATGTTGGCTTCAATGTACAAAGTCAATTTTTGGAATGAGGCTCCAAGAATTGTTCTTTCGCGGCTTGATAGGACGACATTTGTCTTTGCAATCGAGAAGGCCGATGACGGCAAGCCATGGTTCCACGACATCTAGACCTTCCTTATAACTAAGGAGTATCCTGCGGGTGCGTCAACCCAGGATAAGAAGACTCTGAGGAGGCTATCTGGAAACTTTTATCTCAATCCTGATGGAGTGCTGTATAAGAGAAACCACGATCTCGTGCTACTCAGATGTGTAGATGAGAAAGAGGCGAGTATGCTCATGGAAGAAGTCCATGAGGGCACATTTGGTACGCACGCCGGCGGGCATGCCATGACGAGAAAGATCCTGAGAGCAGGGTATTACTGGCTGACTATGGAGTCGGATTGCTTCAGATTCGCGAAGAAATGTCATAAATGCCAGATTTATGCTGACAAAGTTCATGTACCGCCGTGCCCATTGAATGTCATGTCCTCCCCTTGGTCGTTCTTCATGTGGGGCATCGACATGATAGGCAAGATTGAGCCCACTGCATCCAATGGTCATCGTTTCATTCTGGTAGCTATCGACTACTTCACCAAATGGGTGGAGGCAGCCTCGTACGCTAATGTGACCAAGCAAGTGGTAGCTAAATTCATAAAGAAGGACATCATCTGTCGTTACGGAGTTCCCGAGCGGATCATTACTGATAATGGTTCGAATCTGAATAACAAGATGATGAAGGAGCTGTGCCAGAGCTTCAAGATTGAACACCACAACTCATCTCCTTACCGGCCGAAGATGAATGGCGCTGTTGAGGCGGCCAATAAGAACATAAAGAAGATTGTTCAGAAGATGGTTGTGACGTACAAAGATTGGCACGAGATGCTGCCATTTGCCTTGCACGGTTATCGTACGACGGTGCGTACGTCGACCAGGGCAACTCCTTTCTCCTTGGTGTACGGTATGGAACATGTCCTACCGTTAGAAGTGGAGATTCCTTCTTTGCGAGTTTTGGTTGATGTGAAGCTCAACGAGGCAGAATGGATTACGAATCGTTTGAACCAACTCAGCCTGATGGACGAGAAGAGGTTAGCATCGATTGCATTTGGTCGCCTGTACCAAAGCCGAATGAAGAAAGCTTATGATAAGAAGGTGCGTCCTAGAAGCTTTCAGACGGGTGATCTCGTCCTGAAGAAGATTCTTCCGCCACACTCCGATCACCGGGGCAAGTGGACTCCAAATTACGAAGAGCCGTATGTCGTCAGCAAGGTCTTCTCAGGAGGAGCTTTGTTGTTATCCACGATGGATGGTGAAGATTTTGCATCCCCGGTGAACGCAGACGCAGTTAAAAAATACTTTGCTTGAAAGAGACCCGCTGGACAAAAAAAAGAAAGAGTCCAGGCAAAAAAGGGGCATCCCGGCAAACCAAAAACAGAATAAAAGGTTCGGGCAAAAATTAGGGATATATTGAAAAATGTACACCCGCGAAGTCGAAAACCTACACTGGGCGGCTTTGGAAAAAAAGGGTATCCCGGTGAATTGAAAACCCCTAAAGGGCGGTTCACGCAAAAGTTAGGGATTTGAATAAGCAAATGACTGCGTTCCGCGTGTGGACTTTCATTGTTTAGTGGTTTGGAGGACCTGAGGGCCGTTTATCTGAATCAATCTCTTCCGAAGCTGAAGCGTCGGAGAAGTATCGAAGTCGAGTGGGTTTTAGAGGGATCAACTCATGGTGTTCGTCTACGCCTCGTTGCCGACATTTGTATATACTGATGTATATTTATGTTTTATTTTTTGCGCGGCTTCCTCATTCCAGGAGTTTGCCTCTGTTGTAAAACATTTTTGTCCATTCAGGGGTTCACCATCAATAAAATGCATATTATTCAGCAATTCTGCTTGCCTATTTAGCATTTATCTGTTTTGTTTACGAATGAAAACGCCGATGTTTTTAATAAAATGTGCATACATAAACTTGCGAGCCTAGGCCCATTGATTGTTGAAACAATTAATTACCTGAATATTGTCACGAAATAATAACCTTGATAGGCCCTTTGAGGAGGGTATCTTGTCTGTTTGTCTGTGTTGTTGCAGGTGTAGCGCCTTCCAGACAGTGTGTCGTGCGCATCCCCGAAGCAGGACGAGTCCTCCCTCTCCAGCAGAGTTCAGTGGTCTCCCCTCCGCAGAATCTGAACGCAGAATAGTGAGCATGGATATGCCTCCCCAGGCAGAGATGATTCTCTTCCCCAAGCAGGCGCATCCTGAAGGAACGTCACCTCATCAGCTGAGTCGAGGGCCGAAGCTCATGTCCCCCAGCACCGGGTCGCAAGTGCGGATTCCGTAGAAATGTTCGGGTACCGAAGCTCGTGTTTTCCCCAGTAAAGTCACCGCAGCAGGTGCTCCCCCAGCACCGGGTCACAAGTGTAGGTGTCGTAGGAAATTGTTCGTACGCCGAAGTGTGCAGTAACTGATGGTGCCAGACTGAAGTCTCCAGCGGAATTGAGATTCCCCGCCAGAGTCGTATCCTCTCCCGAAGTAGGATGATTCCCTCTTCCCCAGTGGAGTGTTGAGCAGCTGAAGTTGTTTCCCCACATAGTTGTTATCCCCAGAAAAGTAGCCAGGGCGGCCACGCAGTTCACTCCCGCGATTGACATCGCTTTCCCTCAGCAGGTTCGGGTTCTCGTAGAGCTTCGTCCCCTGCAGAAATCAACTGAAGTCGTTTCCCCTGCAGCAGTCAACCGAAGATCATTTCCCCAGACAGAGTCCGATTGATATTGGCGTGTCCACATTCTCCTCAGCAGGATGATTCCTCTATCTGAGTAGTCCTTTCTCCTTGACAGGAGAATTCTCCTTCGGCATTTATTTTGCTGTCGGGATCGCATCATTGTGCATGATTGCATAGCATTTATCATAGACGCATAGCATTTCCACCGTGTGGGGCATGGAGCCGAAGCATATGCATCATAAGCATGATCTAGGTTATTATCATTCTTGTTTTACAGGTGTTCCACCGAAGGATCAGTTGCTCAGGATGATTCCTGACATTCTCCCCAACGAGGTCGCTTTCCTAAGATGATTCTTAAGACCCCGGTGTAATCCCCACAGTCGCTCGCTCAAGATGATTTTTGAGATCCCCAGCGAGGTCTTCAGTTCAAAACGATTCTTGAATTCTTCAGCAGGGCCATTTGCTTAAGATGATTCTTAAGACCTCAGCGTAGTTTCCCGAGTTGGTTGCTTAGGATGATTCTTGAGCTCACCAGTAGTGTCCCCAGCAAGAGTTGCCCAGGAAGATTCCAGGAATCCCTAGCAGACTGTTTGCTCCAGAATGGTTATCAGTTCAGGATGATTCTTGAAGGTGCCCGACGGAGTTTGTTTGTTCAAGATGATTCTTGAAGTCCCTAGCAGCGTGAAATGTTTGCTCCAACAATGACGTCTAATCTGAAGATTGAATTCGTGAATGCCTGAAGGCGATATCAGAATGTCCCCGTGGATTCGGATTTCCGTGTTGATGAATCAACGTGTGTCTGAAGACACAGTTCAAAAGTTTGTAGATGCAGCTTTTGTGTGCAAGATGGTCCGTGTTGGCCTGAAGGCCAAGTCGGTTGTCCTGAGGTGGCGATTGATTGCGATCAAGTGAATAGTGTTTCTTCTGACTGAAGTCGAAGATGTTTCTCCAGCTGAAGCGGAGTTTTGCCTGAAGGCAAAGTGTTTGAATCCCCGTAGAGTCATGAATGGCTCAGGATACCATTTCTCTGACTGAAGTCACAGATTTCCTAAGCTGAAGCGAAGGTGCCTAAGGGCAAGGTTATCCCCCAAGGTCATGAGTGACCTAGGATTCATTTTTCGGACTGAAGGCCGAAGTATATCCCTGACTGAAGTCTCGGATACTCTATAGCAGAGGCGGAGTTGCCTGAAGGCAGGTCCATGGATCCTTGAAGGCCAAGGACCATTTTCTATAGACTGAAGTCGAAGATACCTCCTGCAGAGTTGCCATCCTTGGAGGCCAAGGATGCTTATCTTCAGAAATGCGTGGAGAGCTTTTCTAGCTGAAGCTGGAAGTGGCCAAGGGCCAGAGTTTCATATAGCTTTGATGTTGAAGTTCTACGGTGGGCAGTGTGCCGTAGTATTCGGATGTTCGTTATGGTTCTGAGGATGAACCCCATATCAGAGCGGGCTTGGTTGAGTCTCTCATCTCCAGCGGAGTAGTTTCAAATACGCAAGTGTACTTTACCAGGGGTGACCCCCAGGTCAGATTTGTTCAGTGTTTGTTTCTGGCGGCGAGGCTGGATGTTTGTTCGACGGCGAGGTTGAATGTTCGTTTTGACGGCGAGGTCAGATCATGTTTGTGTTCGGCGGCGAGGTTGGACGTTTATTCGACGGCGAGGTTGGATGTCTGTTTTGACGGCGAGGTCAGATTATGTTTGGTTCCGGCGGCGAGGTTGGATGTTTGTTTTGACGGCAGTGTCAGACTCCTTAAATCCCCAGCAGAGACGATGTTTGTTTCCGACGGCGATGTCGAGTGTCTCTCAGAGACGATGTTTGTTTCCGACGGCGATGTCGGGTGTCTCTCAAAGTGATGTTTGTTTCCGACGGCGAGGTTGGGTATATCAGATTCAGTTTCCAGCAGCGAGGTTGGGTATGTCAGATTTAGTTCTCCAGCGGCGATGCGGGGTATTTTGATTGTCCGACGGCGATGTCAGGTGGTTTAGTCTTCCAGCGGTGATGTTGGGTGTTTTGGTTGCCTGAAGATGATGTCAGAAGAAGTTAACGTGGATAACTGACGGCGATGTCAGATCAGTATTTCTCCAACTAGTTGTCGTGCAGCTAGTAATGTAGTATTCGAATATTTGTTCCCCGCAGAGTATTGTGTGCTCGTGCATTTGGCAAATTTTCGGGTTTACCGGTATTCAACCGTCTCGCACCTTGATTGGCTGAGAGTCGTTCGCTTCTCACTCAGTCAGGTTCAAGCCGTTTGAATAGGGGCAGTTGTTGCACCCCAAAATTTGACCAACAATTATTTACCCATTAAGTGTTTGAAAGTTGATATCTTCATCAGAAAGTTCAAGAGACCCTCAAAGGAATTGGTTGAAACCAAGGTTGGGTGCTTCATAGCTTGAGAGTTGGGGGAGCTCCTCAGATGATTCTGAGAATTTGAGAATTAATTTGATGCTTTTAAAAAGCCTATGAGATGTCTTGAGAGTCATCATGAAGCCCAGAGAAGTCATTGTGCAAGAATTCAGAAGATTCAACCATGAATGGTAAAATTAGGGTTTTGACTGGGTCAATCCTAGATCAGCTGAAGATTTGGAGAAGGTTGAGACCTAATCCAAGGGCCATGAGATCATGGAATGATGTATGGAGATGTTATAAAGATGATTCCTAGACCAACTCATCATGATTGAGGAGTTTGAGAAGTTTTGAGTTAGGGTTTCCAGGGATTGTCAGTGAAAAAACCCTAGTTTGATCCCTATCTTCCAGGCAGTTTTATCTCAGGATATGATTGATATCTCATCTTCCCCATAACATGAATGTTGTAGAGCTTGTTCTTAGCTTTAATTTGAGTGGTAGAAGTCCTTGATAGGAGTTGCAGAGCTCAGGTTATGGTTTTGACAAATTACAGGTCAGCTGAGGTGTGTGAATCTGGGTCCTTGAAAGTCACCCAACTTGCAGACAACGTTTGCCCTAGTATGATGATTCCTATGATCTCTTGGTCAACATGAATGTTGAAGAGCATCTTCTTAGCTTTCTATAGAGTACTATAAGTCCTTGATAGGATTTGTAGAACTCAACTTATGGTTTGAACAAGACAGGGGTATTTTGGTCATTTGGAAGTTATAGGTCATTTTAAGCAAAGGCCATATCTCCTATTTCCAAGCCTCAAATGAAAAACTTCACAACCTCAAAGTTGTTCAAAATGGGATTTTAAGCCTAGAAAAGTGGTCATGAATTGTTGAAAAATCTTGTAGCAAGGATTTACAAGATTGGTTGAAAATGACCTAAAAATGACTTATAAGTTAAATGGATCCAAGTTGGAAATTGGTTTGGGAGATCCACAAATCCAAAATGGGTCATCCAATATGTCATTTTGAATACAAACATCATTTTAAAAACAATGGTTCAATTAGAATTTTGATTTGAGGTCTTAAAATGGATGTTACTTTGAAAAGTTCATTCTTGCATCTTAAGGAACCCATGAGAAACTTCACATAAAGCAAAGGAAATGCTTGTTTTTCATCACATTCCTTCTCAATATCTCTTGTAAGGAGATTTTAAAGCAAAATTGAATGCCTTAATGCATGAAAGGAGATAATCCCACATATCACTTCAAGAGAAGTTCCATAACATTCTAGCTCTTTCCATAAGTTTCTAGATGAATCTAGACTTTTCTTTTGATTGTTATAAAAAGAGTGAATCACCATGAGATTAGGGTTGGTGATGGTTGTTGGTGAGTCGTGAGATTAGAGTGCAAAAAGAGAGAATTCCTTCCATTTGCAATTCCATAACAAACTCTCTTTCTCTTCCATCTTCATTCTGTTCTTCTCCACAAACACACTCCTCTAATCATTGTGAGCATTTGCATACCAAAATTGAGGTGGATCCATGGAGTTTTGAAGGTGCAAGATCAAAGTTGCGAAGAATGCAAATTGCACTCAAACTCAAGATTCAAGCTTGCAACACCACACTTTTTGCAAACAGAAAGATCATCATCGAGAAAAGAGTAATCATGGAGGGTTTCAAGGCTTGAAGAGGAGTAGAACTGCATCTGCCATCATCAAGAACAGGTTTTGCAAAAGCTATTCCATCTCTTTATTTAAGCACTTCTAGACTAGGTGGTTAGCATAGGATTATTAGTGACCATGTAAGGATCATTGTTGGAAGTTTAGAGCACATTCCATGAAGTTTGAGAATTTGACATAACGACTTTAATGAGCAAGAACTAGTTGAGTATTGAGTGTTAATCCACAAGCTATATCTTAGAGTGATCAGGGCAATGAGGAGAGTGTTTTGATATCAAGAAACTGGAAAAATATCAAGCTTGAAGTTTGAGTATTAATGGAGGATGAGTGTCGGGTTTTTAGTTCTAGCGAGTTTCAAGGTGAACTAGGGACATGGTTATGTTCAGGGAGGGAAGTTGAACAAGATTGCTCTTTACAGCACTGCATTTAGTGGAGAAATGAGAGAGAACCGAGAGGGAGAAGATGTACGTGTGAAGCTCGATTATGGTTACTGCAAACCCTACCATGAACCAAGGTAGAAGACGAGCCATATGCCGTTGGATCACGCGTGGACTTTTGACCAAGACTTACATCGCGCGACCCAGATTTAATCCAGAAACGGGAGGGAAAATGAAGCCTTATGTTGTGCGTTTCACTTAAAGTACTTGCTGGGCTTAAACGTGACTTTTCCTTCCTGCACCCCCTCGCGCGGCCCAATCTTTTTTTGAACTGAAATCTTTTGCTATTCGTACCGCAGCTGTAATGTTTTTTCTTTTAATTTTCATTAGATTTTTCTGAGCACATGGGCCTAGCGCCATTCGCTAATGGCACCCCCCTTCCTGGGCCCATCATAGAAAGCAACTAGAGCGCCTTACTTTTGACACCCCCTCCCCCATTTATTTTAATTCCTCATTTCTTTTATTATTTGCATTTTATAAAAATCATATAAAATAGAGAAATTAATATTTTTTAATGCTTGTTTTTTCCACATGTTCATAAATTTGTCTAGAAAAATATCAATAAATAAAATTGGCATTTTATTTTCTTTTAATATTTTTAGAATATTATTCTTTTAAAGAGCTTTTTATATGGTTTAGTTTGATGCTTCATTTTGTAGAATTTCTTTTAGGACCTTCCCTTAGTCTTTTTAATTCATTCTTTTTGGTGTGATTAGATATTGAATCATAGTTCCCCATAGGATTTAATTCATGATTTTTAGATTAAAATTTGATTAGTTTAATTAGGTTAGCATTAGGGTATCATAATTAGGGTTTAAGAATGCATAGGTGAAATAGTTCATTTTCTTTAGAGAGTTTTGTCTTGATTTTTGGGTATGGGCATGTATGGATGTTGTGGGTAGATTTTGTAGACCCTTGTGAAGGATTGTTAGAATTTTCCCCCTTGTTTTAGTATTTTTTTAGGTATTTTCTGAAGTTGACTGGCTGTATTGACTGTTCTGTGGTTATTTGTCTGTCTCTGGGGTTTATTTTTGGGAATTTGTTGTGGGGCTTAGTTTGTTTTGAAGATCTTGTTGAGGAGCATGATGAAGGAGAAGATTGTAGATCAAGACTCAAAGACCCAGAGTTTGGAGCTTGTTCCCTGTTTGTGAGGTTTGAGATCCTGAAGTTTGAGGGAAGTTCATGGTACTTTCCTGAGGAAGGCACTATGAATGACTTTCATTCTTTCTTCTCACCTCTTTCTTAAGTATCCAATGATGTTGGAGCCAACATGTGAGTTTAATTTCTCCTGAGGAGGAATGTAAACTGATCACAGTTGTTGAGCCACATGGGATACAATTCCTAAGTGGAAGCCTCCTACTACTTTCCTGAGGAAGGTCCTATGGGTCTATTCACTTAGTTCTCTTAGTTCATCTAGGATTTCTTAAGTATCCAATGATGTTGGAGCCAACATGTGAGTTTAATTTCTCCTGAGGAGGAATGTAAACTGATCACAGTTGTTGAGCCACATGGGATACAATTCCTAAGTGGAAGCCTCCTAGTACTTTCCTGAGGAAGGTCCTATGGGTCTATTCACTTAGTTCCACTAGTTCAGGTAGGATTTCCTAAATATCCAGTGATGTTGGAGCCTTCATGTGAGTTTAGTTTCTCCTGAGGAGGAACGTAAACTGATCACAGTTGTTGAGCCACATGGGATATGATTCCTGAGTATAAGCCTCCTAGTGCTTTCCTGAGGAAGACACTATGAGTCTGCCTACTTAGCTCCCTTTCTTTGGTAAGCTTGTTCTGAAGCTTGAAGACTGGGATTGTTTTCTCTTGATTAGGGTTTTGCTTTAGGGCTTTGCTTAGATTTGATCAGGTTTTTAGGATTAGGATTAGAGAGTAGATGTAGATGATTCTTTCTCAAGCATGTGTTTTGTTTGCCTGATGGCATTTTCATTTCTTTTATCTATATAACTGCAGTTATCTGTTTATTGCTTGATAGTAGGTTGTTTATTTTCAGTATGATTACTGCTATTTCATGACTGGATTGAGGTTGAGATGAGCTTGTGGAGGCTGAAGCCCCTCACACATTTCCTCCCTCACTTGCATTGCATGCATTTTACTGTTAAGCTGATGCTTTGTCTGTTTTGGTGTATCATTGACATGATCCCTTAGGACTCTCATTTCCTTTGATAAGGATTTGATGATAGACTTTTAGGTTGAAACCTATGCATGACAACTTCTAGGAGTTCCCTGTTCAAACTTCAACCATAGGATGAATCCATGGCATGATAATAGTAGGACTTGATAGTCTCCCTCCTAGTTGGGCCTGTTCTCTTCTCATCTCAAAGCAGCTTAAGATACAGTAATCATGAATGATTTCTTTCGTACGGTACGAGCCTTAAGCTATCTGAGATTGGATGTTTAGTATGGTACCCTTTGGGTGACATGCGACGCATTCACTCTCAGGTCATAGTCTCTAGTGCGGTTGAAATCGCAAACACAATAAAAAACACTTCTTTCAGGAGATAACCCGTAGTTTCCCTAACTACGTTTGCTCTGATCTTCCATACAGTGTGGAAGTACGTAGGCATAGGATGCGACATCCTAGCGAGCAACCTTCAACCTTTCCCCGCAACCCTTCGTAGGCCGAACTACGTTGACTCTGATTTCTCATCCTCTGATGAGAATACGTAGGCATAAAGTGCGACGCTTTGCCGAGTCATTTTTCTTTTCTTTTTCAGCCAGCCTTGATAGGTAGATAGATTATAACCAACCCGTCCAAGTAAACAAACAAGCGTGGATCCCGTCGAGTACGACGGACGTGAGGGGTGCTAACACCTTCCCCTTGCGTAACCGACTCCCGAACCCAGACAATGGTTGCGATGACCTTGTCTTACCCTTATTCTTCAGGTTTTTCCGATCGTTTCCTTTCCCGCTCTGAGGGATAAATAACGAAAGGTGGCGACTCTTCTGTCATGCCGGCACCTTATTTTCGCGCAAGCGACAGGGATATGCACGCTTAGAACAAAAAATAGTAAGTATATATAAATGCTTTAATATGATATAGTTACCAAAATTAGTAAGTATATATAATAGGATATGAATGCTTTATTATTTGTCTTAATGCGTAGTTAGAAGAGGAGAAAAGTGATGCGACATCTCTTTCGAACCATGTTGTTGCCATATAATACTGCCATTGGTATGACTTCATTCTAAATTCATTTATTATAATTATTCGATTTTTTCCATTCTATATAACATTTCCATCTAAACTGTTGTCTTATTTTATAGTGGACACTGGTTGTTGGTCGTGATTAATCCTATGAAAGAAATAGTGTATTATCTGGATTCATTGGATGGCGATCAAACAAAATATCCTAATATGAAGAATATGATTGATACGTAAGTGATGAGATATACTGTTCTGAATAATTATATATCTTTATTTATTATGTGACATTGTTCTAAATATGCGTTTATATTTTGTTAGAGCTATACAAATATTCAGAGCACAAAGACAAGCAACAGTGCCAAAAAGCAAGGCTAACAACATAAGCTGGATCAGAGTGCAGGTATATTTTCCCATTTTTGACTGTTATAGTGGTCCTACTTGATAAAACTATGTAAACTATATATCCTGATAAATATTCGTTTGTTTTTTCCATTTACAGTGTCCTCGTCAGCGTAACGGGATTGATTGCGGATATTTTGTATTGCGCTTTATGAAGAAAATTATTCATTCTGGTCAAATAGAGATTTCAATCATGGTATGGATCAATTCATAAATTATATGATTCATTTTGATAATTAACCGATGTTTCATCTGAGTAATTAGTTTTAAAACTAAATTGTGCATGTTCTGTTATATTATATAGTACTTTGATGAATTCAAGTACGGTACTTACTCGAAAGTAGGGTTGGAAGAAATAAAGGAGGAATGGTGTCAATTTATTCTTGAGTTGAGAATTGTCTAAGGTATACGTATCATCCAATATTGATGCGGGATAATAATATTTTTGGAAGTCGTATCTATTTGTAAAGTTAACGGATTTGTAATTATATGTAAATTGACTGTATTTGTGATGTTGTAATTCTGAGGATCGGATTCTGTTGTAATATATTTAAGCAGGTTTATGTGTATTAAAATGATTATGGGAAAAGTGATTAATTACAATGTATACTAAAAGGCCAAAGTGTTGAATTGTATATATAAGCCCAAAGTGTTGAAATAAAGGCGTGAATTATAAGCAGGGAATGTAATATAAGCAGGTTTGTCGAAAAATATATAAAAAGTGTGATTATTTAAAAAAATAATTTTAAAATCGTGAAGATTAGACAACACTTTTACAAAAAAGCATTGCTAAAGGGGACAAAGAGAGCGCTACAAAAGCGCTGCTATAGGTGGGGAAAAGGGGGGGGGGGGTCTAAGAAAGTGCTTTAAAAAAACGCTGCTAGGGGGGGGTCTAAGAAAGCGCTGCTAAAGGGGGGGAGGATAGGGGGAATAGACAACGCTTATAAAAGCACTGCTAAAGGGCTAAAAAAGCGCTGCTAAAAGTGTTGTTGAAGGGAGCCTTTAGCAGCGCTTTTTCCATTAAAAAAACGCTGCTTTTACCTTTAGCAGCGCTTTTAAGCGCTGCTAAAGGTCTTTTTTATCATAGTGATTGTAAAAAAAATTCAGATGTAGGATAAACTTTTACAACAACAGTAGCATGAATCAACGGTGAAGTATTTGAAGAAAAGGCTTGATTTTATGATTTTAATATTACTTTTGTATTGGAAATTTTTTTAACATGCACTTAATTGAAATAATGAACTTATTATATGATGAATTTTATTTTACTTAGAGTACGTTAGAATACTTCACTCATTAAAGATGTGAACAATGGATTTTACAACACTGCTATCTACAACACGTGAATCATGTATTTTACTCATTATGCATGTGTATTTACTTAACTTGTGAATATTTTTCCTATAAAGTTGACCCATGGTATGCATGAAATATTCTACATAGAATTTTGAATATGTCACAGTGTTATCGTTTCAGTTATCTTTTCAAGACTTTATAACTCTATTTATTTGTAATTACTATGCAAAAAGAGACCTTTAACCGCGTTTTTTTGGCATTTAACAGCGCTGCCTAAAGGTAAAGGCAACGCTTTTTTTATGGAAAAAGTGCTGCTAAAGACCCACTTTTAACAACGCTTTTCCATGAAAGCGCTATCTATTCCCCCCCACCCCCCTTTTAGCAGCACTTTTAAAAGCGCTACCTATTCCCCCTACCTCCCCCTTTAGCAGCACATTTTAAAAGCGATGCCTATCATTTTGGACAAATTCAGGGTCTTTTATATCTAATCATCTTCTACCTCGAAAGAATGAATGTCATATCATTTCATCTTATTAGGTAAGCCGATTAGTTAGGGGCATCTGTCACACCCTAAATTTGCCCTCTCTTTTAAAATATTTTCGCATTTTCGATTCTCTTTAATTTTACATTTTCCACTTATTTTCATGTCATTTAGACACGTGTCCACTCACGATTGGGCGTTTTTCGAATCTTTGTTATTTCTCCCAATGAGGATGTGACACGTGGCCTAAGGAGGTTATTTTTATAAATATTAATTCCATTTTTTTTAATTTCTCTTTTTTTTTTTCTTTTCAAATATAACATTTTGTACATATTTGTTTGTTAATAGAATTTTTGTTTAGATTAGCATAAAATTTTAATAATTATTTAATTAGAACTTAGAATAGAATTAGATTTTATTAAAAATTTTATTAGAATTTAGATTAGAATTCTAGTTTAAAATAGTTTTTTAAAACTTAATTAGTTTAGATTATTTAATTGATTAGAATTTTTTAGAATAGTCTAGATTAGAATTTTTAATAAGATAGTTTAGAATAGAATTGTAATTAATTAAAATTAGTATTTATTTAAATTAATTAGTTTTAGAATTGAATAGAAATTAAATTAAATAGAATTAAGTTTAGAATAGAATTTTAGATTAGTTTTCAATTAAGATTAGATTATTAATTAATTAGTTTAAAAATAGGATTTATTAGATTAGGTTAGTTTTTTATTAGAATAATTAGTTAATTTCTTAGAGTTTTATTAGGAATTATTACAACTAATTAATCAGAAAAGAAAATAAATAAAAATGGAGAACAGGCCACGTGTTGTGAGTATAAAAGACAATATATTATTCATCATCATCTATACATGAAAGAAACCCTAGCCGCAACAACTCAGCCCCCTCTTCTAAATGGCTGCCGTTTACCATCTTCTTCCCTCTTCTTCGAGCCAAACCATTTCCGAAAACCCCCGTTCTTCCTCCCTCCGTCCTCACCATTATTTCCTCAACCGCGATTAGCGATTCCCCATCTTCATTATTCAACAATCCCTCAAAACCATTTTCCTCTTCAGCCTCCACCGCGGAAAACTCCATTTCCGTCCAAGCCCATCATCTTCTTTCAACCAAACTCCCATTTCCGGTTACCTTCTTCCAAACGGCCGCAAAACACTCGACCCATGGCCCTTCCTTCGCGGCCAAAAACCCCAACAAAGACAACACCTTCATCTTCTTCTTTAAATCACCCTCCTCCATCAACAACAACCGTAACACCTTCTTCGCGAAAACCAGCAGCAACCCAAATCTTCAAATTGAAACCCCAACAACACTTCACTCTCCAAACTATTCTGCGAAAACCCATCATCACCTTCGACCCTCCACTCGTCTTCCTCATCTCCGCCTAAAACAAAACCCTCTCATTTTCAGTATCAAAGGGTCACAGAGAGAAGAGGAACATCAAAGCTAAGAGATGTAGCAAGAAAAGTCGCAGTTACTGCAGTCTATGCATGTGGTTCATTCTCCAGATGAAATCATTGGTGGATCCAGTTTCCATGACACTTCTTGTGCTTTATCTGCTACTATCTCAAATTCCTCATTTGTGTCTCCATCTACAACAAAACATTGCTCAAGCGAGATAGTTGAAGAAACTGAGTTTCATAGTAAGGGTTTGTGTACTATATGCTTAGATCCTCTGAGTTACCACAACAAGGGAAGCGGTCCTTACCAAGCGATATTCACTACTCAGTGCTCTCATGCTTTCCTATTCTGCGAATCCTTGTTGATTCTATTGCCACCTTCCGTGTTCATCGTCGTTCTATCCTGCGTACCGCTCACTATATGATACGAAGATCCTGTTGAGCCTAATGAATCATCTGTTGCACCTTTTTTGTTTTTTTTATATTTTTTATTCTTTATTATGTTTCTATAAATAGTTTTAGTTTTGTTAATATTATATATATATATATATATATATATATATATATATATATATATATATATATATATATATATATATATATATATATATATATATATATATATATATATATATATATATATATATATATATATATATATATATATATATATATATATATATATATATATATATATATATATATATATATATATATATATATATATATATATATATATATATATATATATATATATATATATATATATATTAGTTTAATAGTTTAGTTTTTTTTTAAAAAAGATTTGTTAAAATGTAATATATTAGTTTAAATATAGTTTTTAGATTTATAATATATTCTTAATTTATTTAATTTTCAAAAGTTATTAATATATATTTTTCTAATCTTATTTTTTTTTGGAGTTTTTAAATAAATTTTAGAAGTGTAAATATTTTTTTTAATTAATTAGTTTTATTTTAAGAAATTGTAAATATCTTTTCTAAACTAGTTTTTTTTAGTTTGATAATACATTCTTGTAAAATAGTCTTTTTTAGATTTATAATTAGTTTTCTTAAAGATTGTTAATATTTTTCTAACTAGTTTTTTAGAACTTTTGAACATACTCTTCCTAAAGTTAGATCTTGGTGTTCTATTTATATTTGAATTTTATTCTCGTTTTATTTCTTTTCGATCGATGACGAGACCCCCCCCCCTAAAAGCATTATCAGTCAAATTATTGATAGATGATGCTTTGCCCGAGACCACCACTTTTCTCTCCTCATTTCTTATTCATTTCGATTTTTATTCCGATTTCGATCTATGAAGTCTTTTATTCATAAGCCTCGCGTATCGAAGTTGATAACCTTCTCGATTTCAAATCTATGGAAAATGACCATTTGAGTCATTTTCTTTACTTTGGGATCATGATAGGCTACCTTCGATTAATCGACATAATGTTTGCGATTAAGACAAGATCCCACTTTTTTTGGTCCGTGCGACATGATTTAATCGGAGAATGATCCTCAATATCATTTATCTATCATGTCTATTGCACGGATATCAATTATGCGACCTCTTATAGTTCGACTTCCATCATAAGTCGAGCTACGACGGTTTAGAATTACATTTCTATCCCGATTCAATTCACTAACAAAACTGACAACTAACTTTACTTTCTGTCGAATATTAACTTTTTTAAATTCATTCATTATATTCTTGTATATATTGTATATTGTTCATATCTTGTAAATATTCAAATTGACTTGTACATTCTTTCAAAACACTTAATAAATATTGAAACCATAAAATCTAAATTGGTGGACTGTTGGTTATCTGTATCCTGTATATATTCGTATCCATCTCCTATTTCTTTCGCATCTTCTCAAAAATATCTTTTAATAAAAAAAGTAAAGTTCTCTTTGTATTGAACTAAAGAGAGGGGATTGAGTGTAGACTTCTTCCTCTCCGAGTGTCAGGATACTCACTGTAGAGTGTGTGGTCTCGATACTCGTCTTTCAATACGAAGACGTGATCGTATTCATTTCCCATCTTCTCAAAACATCTTTTCAAATCTCTTTTCTCTTAAAACCCCGGTCCCGTACCGAGTGCATTTTCGAAAATCTTTTCACAATAAAACTTGAATGGTCGTTGAGTGGTTAGGCGTAGGCCTTCTCCTATCCCGAGTGCTTGACATTACCGTTAGGATTCACTATTGTTAAGCGCTTACCATTCAAGACCAAAAGCATCTTTAATAAGAGGTTGAAGTTCTCTTTATATTGAATTAAAGAGAAAGGATTGAGTGTAGACTTCTTCCTCTCCGAGTATCAGGATACTCACTGTAGAGTGTGTGGTTTTGATACTCGTCTTTCAATACGAAGACGCAATTGTATTCGCCACACCTTTTCTCCTAAAACCTCAGTCCCGTACTGAGTGCATTTTCAACTCTTTTCTCAACAAAAACTTGAATGGTCATGGAGTGGTTAGGCGTAGGCCTTCTCCTATCCCGAGTGTTTGACATTACCGTTAGGGTTCACTATCGCAAAGCACTTACCATTCAAGATCAAAAACACTTTTAATAAGAGCACGAAGTTCTTTTTGTATTGAATTAAAGAGAGAGGATTGGGTGTAGACTTCTTCCTCTTCGAGTGTCAGGATACTCGCTGTAGTGTGTGTGGTCTCGATACTCGTCTTTCAATATGAAGACGCGACTGTATTGGCCACACCATTTTTATAACAAAACTTTGAGATAAAGAATTAGGTACTACCCGTAAGGGGTTACTATCCGATGACATATTTCATCCCTAAAAACAGTCCTACAAATCAAATGTGACATCTTGCCTCGCATGGGGAAAATTTATCTTTTCAAAAAGGATATGTTATGTTCGTTCTACCGCAAACAAGTAACGCCTAAGTCTCCAACAAGCGAGCAACAAAAAACGTAAACTGCTAGAATGCGCATGATAGCATCATCCATAAAAACATCAACAAACCGTAGAACGAACTACGGCTACTCTAATTCTTTACTTCTTTTGAGTAAAGATACGAAGGCACAAGGGCCACAATCTTTGCCGAGCACATTCCCCCTATATCTGTAGTTCCCCCAACTACGTCGACTATGACTTTCTCATATCTGTTGAGAATACGTAGGCCTAGGACCGCGAAGTCCTACCGAGTCCTTTCTTCCCCGCTATCTCCTTTTTCTTTGTTTCTACCTCCTCTCCTTATCCCTTGGAACACTCATAGAAAGCAAAATATTTTAGCAAATACCTTCACACGTCGACAAACAAATGGTTCCCGTCGAGTACGATGGATGCGAGGGGTGCTAATACCTTCCCTTCGCATAACCGGCTTCCGAACCCGTTCTTGGTCGTGATACCATCTTATCCATTCCTTTTTTAAGGTTTTCTCGATATTTTCCTTTCCCCTCATGGGATAAATAAAGTTCGGTGGTGACTCTTCTGCCTTTCTTTTTTGCCTCCCCGTCGTTGCATTTTTCAAGTAGCGACAACCAAAATGAATAATTTTCATCATAAAGCGCAATACAAAGTATCCGCAATCAATCTCATTGCGTTGACGAGGACACTGTAAATAGAAAAAAACAAATGAACATTTACCAGGTATATAGTTTAAATATTTTTATCAAGTAGAATCACTATAACAGTCAAAAATATGAAAATATACCTGCACTCTGATCCAGCTAATGTTGTTAGCCTTCCTTTTTGGCATTGTTGCTTCCCTTTGTGATCGAAATATTTGTATAGCTCTAACATAATATAAATGAATATTTAGAACAATCTCACATAATAAATAAAGATAATTTTTCAAAACAATATATCTCATCACTTACGTATCAACCATATTCTTCATATCAAGATATTTTATTTGATCACCATCCAATGAATCAAGATAATACACTATTTCTTTCATCAGATTAATCGCGACCAACAACCAGTGTCCACTGTAAAATAATAAGACAAAAGTTTAGACGGAAATGTTATAGAGAATGGCAAGAAACGAATAATTATAATAAATGAAATTAAAATGAAATCTAACCCATGGCCAGTATTATATGGCAACAAGTACAACTTCTCTGTATCTGCGGCCATAAATGCTTGGTGTCGCACCCTAATTTTGGACCGTAAGATCCCACCTATTTTCGTTCTTCCGTCTCACTTTTTACGCATATTTATTATAACTAACTAGTGTGTGTGTGTGCAGCTACCATAATTCCAAGTGGAGATGGCTCTCATGCTTACTATTAACTATGTCAAAGATGTAGGTCATGTCTCGGGGAGAAAAGATTCAGACTGATTTCACATTTGAGGGTCATTTTGAACTTGGCAAAATTATCAAAAGGATTCCAAGACAGAGGAAAAATCTCATATCCTTCTCAAAAGTACTTCAAGAATGGGATGTCATGACATTTGATCATGGAGGGTATTCAGAAGAAAGTTATGACACAAATATGGAGTCGTGATCAAGATTACCAAGAATTTGAGAGTTAGAAGTTGAATTTGTAATGTAAGGAGGGTGTGGATTCCTAATGTTTCTTTCACACTTTTCGTGTTACTTATAGTTATGAATGTTTGGAATACTCAAAATTATAAGTTTCTTCAAATTGAATACAAATGGAAGAAGCATACAAGTGATGCCATTGATTGCATTTAAAGTAATAACAAGGCCTTAATCATCCGAAGACTAAAGATGAGTTGAAGGTGAAAGTTAGCCAACTACGTCATTATCTCGCAGGAACAAGGGTGTTTACTCTGGCAAAGCCATGACTTCATCTCTAAATGCACACAAAGAGCACTTTTTTTTCCACAAAGCAGTTGTTCTCTTTACATCGAATATGACTTAAGAAACCTGGATAATTTACTAATGTCCACAACCATCCCAGCAAATTTAGAGCTCCAGATCCAAGAGGATACAAGATCCTTCATGTTCTTACAAGAAATATTTTATTCTATGGAACTATGTTTTGAAATTAAAAAAAAAAGCACCATTTACAAGACAATTATAAAGATCCTAGTCTTGATACAAAATGTATTTAGTTCTCTCTTTCAAAGGCGCCATCACCGATGAATTCTCTCCTTCTTTCCATGCTTCAATAGTGGTCTCTCGAGGTGTCTTGCGGTAAACGGACACCATGGAGTGAAGTCCTGAAATTTCAGAGTATCAATCATAGTTCTGCCACAGCTGACAAGACTTTGAACATGTCTTATTTACAAGCGTCTCAAGCCGGTGCTCAAAGGTATTCTACAAAAGAAGAAAAAAAATGAATTTATTAGATTACAAGCATCAGAAAATCACAACAATATGCTCACAACATTCGTACGGATTACGTACCGAAGAAAATATCAGCCTATGGTAAAACCAGCCAAGGAATTAAGATTTATTTGAAACAGAAAACTCACATCAAATTACGTAACAGGGCAAAGGCAAATAGCAGACATCACAATTCATAAAGCAACAAATCAATTGGGTTATAATTTTAGGCAGGAAGCAGTCACAGTAAACAGGCTAAACGATAGCACAACCGTGGCATACCGCAAATCCGTGAGAATCCAAGGGCTATGCATACGGCTGCGAGGCCAAAGTTAACCTGCAGTTTGGTTTAACAGATCAACTTAAGAGAAAGAGGACAAAGTTGTGATAATCCAAAGAGCAAACTCCTACAAAGAGTTTCATAAACTAGAAACTTCCTAATCAACAATCATAAATTTCTCTACAAGAATTTGGCGGAGACACATTGAACCAGAGTACCGCCATTATCATTCTAAGATTTTTGTTTTCACTACTTCCTGACTTCATTAGTGGCCAACAGGTTGTTTTCAACACAGCCCAGGCACAATACAACTCAGAAAGCAAAACAACGCCAGCATTACGTGATCGCGGTTCACATCTTGTTGACTTCCCTTGCCTGCAAACCACCAGTATTATTCAGCAAAACCTCAAAATAGAAGGCAGAACCAATGGTTATTAAGAAGCCGATGGATAATTCATTACGCAGTTTAATTCTATATTAAAGTTGCAAGAAAACCGTATACCTATCCACGCCAGCATTTATCAGAACCATCCTAATTTGTTGAACAGACCCTTAGCAGCTTGCCGCTCACATGGTTCCAAGGGAATTTCTGGGATTTCTTCTGCAACTATCCGACTGGTAGTATATCGCACCAGAATTGTAACAAATGCAGATAACCAATAAACAGTCCCCTCTCACCTATCCTGAACAACTTTCATGGCTCACAAACTTTTGGGGGTCAAAACGAAGTACTCGGCAGCATCACCTGCAATGGTTTAAAGCACATCAATTAAGATAACAACCAAGACAGAACCAGATAAATTCTAAAGGGGATACTTGAGGATAAGTTATTTCTAGAGTAGTAGTTAAACAAATAACAACATGCTGGCAGCGGTGAGGTTCTTTCCAAAACTGAACGCCGACATTGTTCAATGACAATAATGTTATTTTTAAGAGAGAAGCTCCAAAACCTCATCCAACATGTCACAGTATATCGGAGCAGAACGAAAAAAAAACAATATATGACAGAAGGAGAAGAAAACCTGAGATCCTAGTCAGCGGAGTGCTCCCGGTGACGCCATCGAAGGACTTATGAGACTTTGTGTTTAAAGATGTTGCTGCTACCATGAGACCGGACACAACACCAAACATAGTGACAGTAAGCTCAGAGGATGAACATAGGCAAGCAGAGCAGAGGCATTATCGGACACAAATTCAATCCAACTCCAAGTTTTTCTTTCCAGCATTAGTAGAACATGGTTATGAGATTGAGAGATCCTGCACTGAGTTGTTCTATGAAACATGCATCTGCGAGCACAAAACAAAACAACGAAGGCTTCGATGTCCACCACATGAAATCAACAGTAAAGATAGCAGTTTGGAACCTTTTATCAAAGAAATACATTGTAATACCAGACTGTTTCTCCCCTTGACTTCGCGCCAACTTCGCCAGAATAATTCATCGTGCCCATCAATACAGTGGTTTGAGTAAATGTCACGAACAACAAATGCGCTGCAAACAGAAGAAGGAAAAAGAGTTAATTTCCTTTCCAATTTAGAAGTGACATGTCTGAACATGTTCTAATCTAAAAGGAAACAAATTAAGGCGAGAAATCAATGTATCAAATATTGCAAAACGTGACCCAACAGATTAGTGGAAAGGGGAAACTTTTTCAAGATTGGTTTTCTGTCAAAATCAAATGTATTTAATCACCATCAGTTCAGAGTTTTTTTGGGAAGATTATAAAAGAGGAAGGACAGACACAATAGGGGGACGGAGATCCCAATTTGAAAAACCTAACACACAGAGCAAAAAAATCAAAAGAAGAAGAAGAACTTATCTCTTCTCAGATTCCACCAGAAACCGTTTCGAACCCTCGAAGCGACACCAATACGTCATCGCAAACCCACCACCAAAGAAGCCGTTGTCGCCGTCATCTCAAATCACTAGCTGCATTCACCCCTCAACCTTGCCACCAAACTCTAACTGAATTCCACACAAACACATCCTACCGTAAGCTATTTTCTTAATATTGATACCTGATTGATGGATTTTGTTTGCGTTCTTTTTTTCCAGAGTTTGTTTGAGGAGAAAGGAAATCGAAGCAGAAGAGGAGAAAGGAAGATCGAGAGAGAGTGAAGATAGGGAAGGAGAGGTGGCCATCAGGGAAAGGGAGAAGACGATCGAAGAGAAGGGGAAGCAATTTGGGGGGTTGAAAGGGGAATTAGGGTTCTTGCTTTTCTCTGTTTGGTTAATCTGTAGTTTATGTTGTAATCACTCGCTAATCACACTAATCACATATAATCACCACAATACTAACTAATCATCGTTTAATCTCCCATCAACCCTAATTAAACTACAACATAATCATTAATTCATTTTATTTAAATAATTAATTAATTAACCAATTCTAATCAATTTTATAAATTTAATTTATAATCAATTTTTAATCCAAATCAAACTAGTAAACTCTTTTAAATCAACCTATTAATAAATTAAGTTTTTTTTTTCTAATTAAATTAACTTTAGATCTTTTTATTTAAAATAGACTTAATAAACTTTTATAAATAATCTATTCCAATTGCCTTTTATTTAATTAGATATTAAAATATTTTAGAAATACAAATAGTCCTTTTATATTATTTTTGACAAACTAATATCATTTAAGTAATCATTTCACCTAGGTTTTATAATTAAACTATTGTAACATTTCATTTTAAACTTAAAACTTAATTTATATTTGGCATCACCTAAATCAATTTCAATCAATAAAATCAACTTCTATTAAAACTGATAACAATATTTTCATAAAATCAACCTCAATAAATCAATTTCAATCAATAAAATCAACTTCTATTAAAACTGATAACAATATTTTCATAAAATCAACCTCAATAAATCAATCGACTAAAAAACAATTCAACCTCGTCTAAAATCAAGTCAAACAGTTAAATCAATCAACATCGCAAAATACAAAATCAATCGTGCACACCCACTTCACGACACAGTCACTCTCACACACACTTTAGCGCTTTCATGTGTGTGTATGGATTTACCTTTTTTACCGTCACTTATATTTCCGCATCGCATCCGTCCAAAGGAAAAACCTACACATAAGTCAACACTTGTGTGTAGTGCATCACATTCGCATCATTATCCCCTTTGATCCTTAATCCCATTCAAGTCGATCTTCTTAAGTTTAGGACCTACCCATAGGAAGGACCTTTACCTTTACAACACAATACAAACAAACAATCAATTCAAAAACAATATATTCAAACACATTAGAGAAAGATGTTAATCATCTTAGGTGAGATAGAATCTCCACCCCACAACAATACAATCAAGCCGTAGGTACTTTGCCTTAAGAGAGATAAAGGTGTACCTCGTTGATCCCTATCCGAGTACGTAAGTCCTTTTCTTAAGACGATGCAAAGACTATTTTCCTACAACTTGTGGCGGTTACATCTCCCTTAAAATGATAAAGCATCTCTTCTCCTAAAATCAATCAAACAACTACCCTAAACCTGTAGGAACTTTGACCACAGTCAAAGAACTCCTCTAACCCTTTAGGGGAACTACAAATACTCTGATTCCACTCCCGTAAGGATATGTAGGCATAAGATGCGACATCTTATCGAGTATACTTAGAAATAAACCCTTAGGTCTCTCAACCCTTAAGCTGATAAACACTTAGCAATAAACAATATAAAACAAGAGGTTCCTGTAGAGTACTACAAAAACTTAGGATGCTAGTACCTTCCCTAAGTTTAACCAACCCCCGAACCTAAAACTCTCTAAACCTTGCATTTGCATGGCATTGTGGGAATTTCGATCTTTATCCCTTCCTTTGGACAAATCAAAGTTCGGTTGCAAAATGAATTAAAGATTCAAACTAATCAATAGTTTGGTATCCTATTTTCACCGCGACACTTGGACTATGTAATCTTTGACTACATCTGGAGTGTGACCAATTGACCGTGAGTTGATACAGCTAGCAGATAAGAATGTGAATCTTGAAGTCAAATCATGCGGGACCAACAACTTGTCATACAAGAACCTTAAATAAAAACATAATCAACATTAGAATATTCAGTTAAATGAGCAAATAAATTATTCAATTATTTAATTAAAATTGATCGGAGTACCTGATGTAGGAATGCATAACACCGATGCCTAATTCATAATGTTGGAAAATCTGGTCCAAATCATCCTTAGCAATTGTTTCGGCATATTCAAAACCGAAAATACCTCCCTCCGTAGGTATTTGACGGATGCCACCCTCAACCACATCTGTTGTTCCTACATATGTTTCAAGGCACAACCTAAATTGAGGAACAGATGCTTTTTTTGGCTCGGCCTTTTTTTTGTTGGGCACCTTGCTAGATTCAGGCAACTTACCCTTGCTGACTTGTTGCAACTG
This sequence comes from Lathyrus sativus, assembly GCA_963859935.3. Taxonomy (NCBI): domain Eukaryota; kingdom Viridiplantae; phylum Streptophyta; class Magnoliopsida; order Fabales; family Fabaceae; genus Lathyrus; species Lathyrus sativus. Next base: position 53,107,349 of record OZ012741.1, on the reverse strand, counting down.
TTTATCATCATGAACCTAAAAGTCATATAAGTTCAATAATTAATGTATAATAAGATAATCATGTAACTGTAGTAGTACCTGTTTTTTTATGCAGCTGAATCGGTTTCACGCACAATAATTCCCTTATCTTTTGATTTGGATTTTGTAAGAGTCTAAGATCATCATGTAAATAAGTAAATGTAAATGTAAGAATAACTTTCATGTATGGGTCGTAAAACATTTGAATACTACAAGGTTCATAATGGTGTTCAACCTACCTCATCATCTATGAAAATGAGATTTGACGGCCATGCAACATACGATCCTATTGCATCTCCCACCACTGTTGCGTCTGAAACATCATCTGGTATAGGCAACAACGCACCCCTCTCTAACGCAATATCAACCGATACTTTCAAAAATCCAGCAGGGAGCGGTTTATGATGAAGTAAGTCTCCCAAAGTGTTATGCACTTTTCCCTTGCCAACGATGCGATAAGTCGGTGACGATAAATATAGCCGACAAGGTGAAATGCCTTAAACAAATAATGAATATGGTTAATGTGTCAATTAAGAAAATTGTGCTAAATTAATTTCAATGTAATATATACAATTACCTCTAGAAGCTTCTGTGGACAATTGATACTATCTTTGTCACTAGTATCTTTACACTCTGGGCCGCGCCTTTCTGACATGTATCTCTCTTTGTCCTTTTGTAATTCACAAATCTGAGCTTTCAATTCCTCCAACGTCTCCATCACTTGTTTATTGCTAGGATTTTTATTATTTGGCTGCTTATACAGTTTTGATGGAGTGACACCAAATCCCTTACCCCTCACACACCCAGAATACTCAAGAATATTTAACACTCAACTCAGTACACTCCTGCAATCATCATCTCAGCTGCAGTTATAGTCTGGGATAGAGTCTCCTGAAATATAGATAAAAGCATATATAAATATATTATACACTTTTGAGTTTATGACATAACTAATATTGTACTTACACATTGTTCAAATACTTGTTGAACTTCTTCCTAAACGACTTCATCTCTTCCCACACGGGCAGCCTTCCATAAAACATGGTCCGGAAGAGATGTTGTATCACTTTTCTCCTCTTCTAACTACACATTAAGACAGATGATAAAGCATTCATATCCCATTATATATACTTACTATTTTTTGTAACTATATCATATTAAAGCATTTATATATACTTACTATTTTTTGTTGTAAGCGTGCATATCCCAAACGCCCTTTTTTGTATGGATACGCTGGTTTTGATGCCCGTTTCCGATTTACGTCACTCACAACTTGAAAAAACAAGTTTAAGTCATATCAGAACTCTTGTGGAAGAAGTATATATATTATACATTGTTCATGATAAGTTGTACTTACGCAAAATTCATTGGTTCTTCGCTTGGCAACAAATGCATGTCTCTCATTCTTCATCTGAAATTAGATCAGCATACTTCTTTGGATGCTCTAATTCGAAAAAGTTTCCATCAGAATCTTTAAGAAACTTGTTCGTTAAAAACGCTCTAAATCCTCTCAGTCGTTTTACGGCCAATTGAAGACAATATTTTCTCTTACAATCATCAAAATTAAAATATCTCTGCAAACAAATAAACATACATATAGTATGTTAGTATATTTAATTTAAAGATGTAACCATCGACATAATTAAAAAATATCAAATATCATAGCTGTATCTCGCTCCAAATTTTGTCTTTAACCGGTTGTAACGAAGGAATTCTCCAATTATCGCAAATAATTGGAATTTGTGAATGAACAAGTGCTCCAATGTAACTTGTCAGCATCACACCGTTAGGATCAATTAATTGATCTCTCTCATTCCAATGCACCTCATACTTTACACCTTTATCTCTCGCACAGATGATTTTTTTCATAATCGTTATTCCTCTTTTAATATTGCCTTCCACGTCTTGTGCTGTTTCATTTCCATCATGTGATTTTTCCTCGTTGGTGGCCATAATACCTGTAATTCAGAAAAACCAAATTATCAAATGAATGACAAATATGTAAATAAGAAATATATAAATAAGAAATATATATAAATAAGAAAAACATATATATAATTTTATTGAATGACATAATATGTAATTTTATTGCATGATATAATATGTAATTTTATTGAATGAGACAATATGTAATTTTTCAAGTACCTTTATCACTAACATCTCTTTCTTTTCTTTGTTGGAACGTGCTTTACTTGTCTCTTAACAACACGGGCGGATGGATTGATCCAAATTCCCTCGTTATGATCATTTCTAATATATGATTCGTCTGCTCTAATATTCTCATCTGGATCATCTATAATATAAGATTCCTTCTTAACATCAACATCACTCTGATCTCCAATGTTATCACCGATTACTTTGTCGGAAAAAAGAACTATAGACCATTTCGTACTTGTCGGATCAGTGCCATAGAACACTTGTTTAGCTTGCATGGCTAGAATAAAAGGCTCATCTTTGTACCCCACCTTATTAAGATCCACTTGCAAAAATATGAATTTATCCATTCGTATGCCACTATTATTTTCAACCCACTTGCATCCAAAGATAGAAATCTGAAACTTCTCATAATCAAACACCCAAATATGCTCGATAAACACAAAATACGACAGATTTGCATATTTGGGGTTTAAGTCCTTCACACTTGAAATGTGCATTGCTTCGGAAAGCATGGTGACACCACTATTTTGCATTGTACTTTTATCATCTTGTTCTTTGGTATAAAATGTGTATCCATTAATTGCGTATGCACTATAAGAAAACACATGCAAACTTGGGGCATATGCTAAACATCTCAACCTTTCTGTTATTGAAGCGGGATCAGAATACAAATTTGAAAAAATATGATCCTTGAACCATGTTGTAAAAATTCGATTGTGCTCACGTACTATCCAATTTTTATTTCTATTCAGATTTAAACCTCGGAGAACTTCCTTGTGCATTTCAACATACGGCTCAACCTCAATGTCATTGTTCAGAACATACAAATGCACTTACTCCCCTTCATCCCTTGAAACTGTCACAACTTTATTTCTAATTAACTGTTTTCCTACTATTTTATCAACAACATGAGATTTTGGGAGGCCAATGGATTGAACATTGGACAAATATTCAGTAACAAACTCAATCGCTTCTTCAACAATGTATCATTCAACAATACAACCCTCTAGTCGACTTCGGTTTTTCACATACCCTTTCAATATTTTCATATAACGTTCAACAGGGTATATCCATCTCACATAAGCTGGTCTACACAATTGTGTCTCTTTCACAAGATGAACAACTAGATGTACCATTATGTCAAAAAATGATGGAGGAAAATACATTTCAAGCTCACATAAAGTAATAACTATTTCTTTTTGCATTGTTGGTAAGATCGCAGGATCGATCACCTTACTACAAATTGACCTGAAGAAAAAACACAATTTAGTTATTGCGCTTCTCACTTTTTCTGGCAAAATAGAACGTATACCTATTGGTAGAAAGTGTTCCATTATAACATGGAAATCATGTGTCTTTAAACTCTTTAACTTGAGGTCTTTCATAGAAACACGTCTTTTAATATCTGAAGAGTATCCTTCTGGAACTTTACCTTCACTTAGAAACTTACACAATATCTTTTTCTCCTTTCTAGATAAAGTATAAGCAGCAGGTGGTAGATATGCTCGATTTCCTTTCTTCAAGGGTCCTAATTCATTTCTTATTCCCATCGCTACCAAGTCATTTCTTGCTTTAAGGCGATCCTTAGACTTTCCTTGTATATTGCGTAACGAACCAATAACACTTTCAAATATATTTTTTTCAATATGCATAACATCAAGAAAATGTATTACATACAGCGACTTCCAATACAACAACTCTAACAAAATTGACCTCTTCTTCCACCCACGCATGACAAGCGTATGAGCAAAAGGCTTGCCAAACATAGTACTCACATCTTTCACCTTTTCAAAAATTTGTTCGCCGGTCAATGTAGGTGGAGCTCTACCTTGTTCTGAATTTCCATTGAATGCTTTTCTCCACCCACGATAGTGATGATTAGAATTTAAGAATCTATGATGACCAAGAAAGACATTCTTCTGACCAAATTCCAATCACGTCCAATCTGTGTTTTCTTCACAGATAGGACACACACATTGACCTTTAATGCTATACCCCAATAGATTTTTGTATGCTGGAAAATCATTAATTATTCCAAACAACATCGCCCTCAAATTGAAACTTTCTTTTTGATATCCATCATAAACCTCCACACCGTTCTCCCACAAACTCTTTAAGTCTTCGATTAAAGGTGTTAAGTATACGTTTATGTCATTCCCTGGTTGTTTAGGGCCAAAAATTAGCATAGATAACATCATGTACTTATGCTTTATACATAGCCATGGAGGTAGGTTATAAATCATAATAGTTACAGGCCATGTGGAATGTGAGATACTTTGTAGACCATGCGGATTCATTCCATTAGTTGATAATGCCAAGCGAAGGTTTCTAGCTTCTTCTCCAAAATCAGGATATTCATTATCAATTTTCATCCACTGTGGTGAATCTGTCGGATGTCAATACTTCCCATCTATAATTCTATCATCTACATGCCAAGTCAAGTGTTTTGCATTTGTTTCACTACGAAACATGCGTCTAAATCTCGGAATTATAGGAAAATACCATAAGACTTTTGCTGGTGACAACTTTTCTTATACCGAGATACACCACATTTAGGACACTCGTTTAATGATGCATATTCATTTTGAAACAAAATGCAATCATTTGGACAAGCATATATCTTATCATAGCTCATGCCAATATAGCATAACATTTTTTTAGCTTCATAGGTTCGATTGGGAAGAACATTATCCTCCGAAAGCATCTCTTTCATAAGGGCTAATAACTCTGTGAAACTTTTATTTGACCATCCATTACTCGCCTTTAAGTTGTACAACTTTAATACCGCAGACAATCTTGTGAAATTAGTGCAACCTTTATACAACGGTTTCTCTTCATCGCTTACCAACCTCCCAAACATCTTGGGATAATCCTGAAGATCTTCTTCAAGTGCTTCTGCAATCTCTTCAACTCGATCACAATCATATGCATCCCTACCATTGTCATTTGGAGAATACGTCGTATTATCCCCCGGTTCGACATTCTCGTTACTTATCTCACCATGTAATGTCCAACACGTATAACTTTGATCAATTCCATGTCTCATTAAATGAGATTCCAACTAAACTGCGTCAAACTAACACCCATAATAGCAACCTAAGCAAGGACATGTGATCCTACTAGGGTCTTTGGCGTGCTCAACAACAAACTTAACGAATTTTGATACCTCATTCTCTTACTCTTTTGACAATCGATTAGAAGACATCCATTTTTTATCCATACTAATTAAGTAGGCTAAACTAAACTAAGAAAGCTAAACAAAAACAGCGAATACTTGTAGCACCTGTAGAGAAATCACCAACTTCTAGAACTACACAGTAGAATTCTTGGAAACGATCACAATCTTGCTCTTCACAGGTAACCCCTATAACAGAAAAAATTAATAACATCATCAACATTAAATAATTCTTGGAAATGATCAAAATTAACAGACATAAATAATTCATTTACTTTCATCAACAACAACATTATCGTTACTTAATTCAAGTTTCCATCAACAACAATAACATTAACATATATACAAAATTAATTCATTTGTTTTCATCAACAACATCAACATCATTAACATCAACACTAACAACAACAACATTTGTTTCCATCAATAATATCAACAACACCATTAACATTTTTTTTCCATCGACATTATCATTTTAATATCAACAACAACACTAACAACAACAACATTAACATAAACACTAACAAAAACAATATTAACATTTTTTTTTCATCAACATTATCATTTTAACATCAACAACAACACTAACAACAACAACATTAACATCAACACTAACAACAACAATATTAACATCATTTTTTTCCATCAACATTGTCATCATAACATCAATAACAACAGTAACATGCAACAACATCATTTGTTTCCATCAACATTGTCATTTTAACATCAATAACAACACTAACATGTAACAACAACAACATAAAAATGGTGGAAATGCGCTGACAGTTTTAAAAAACTAACAATGTTGATGGAAACAAAGACATCAACAACAATATTAACATCAACAACATCAACATTATTTGTTTCCATCAAAAACAGTTTAAAAAATCTTCAAATACCTTAAAAATGGTGGAAGTGCACTGACAATGGAGGTGGAGGACGAAGATGACGGTCAAAACGGACGGAATGCAACAGAGGACGACGACGGAATGAAACGGAGGACGGCGACGGAAGTGGTCGACGGTGAGTAGGATTCGTGTTCACGAGTGGAAAAGAAGGATACACGACTGTTCTGTTTCTGGCAAAATTTTGTTGGATATTTTTAAATTTATTCTACTTAAACCTATAGCAGTGCTTTTGCATGGCCTTTAGCAACGCTTTTGAAAAGCACTCTCTAAGGTCTGCCTTAGGCAGGACCTATAGTAGTGCTTTCTTTTGTACCACCTATAGCAGCGCTTTTCAGAAAGCGCTTTCTTAGACTGACCCCTTTAGCAGCGCTTTATGAAAGCGCTCTCGTAGGTTACTCCTTTATCAGCGCTTCCTGAAAGCGCTCTCGTAGGGCCTACTTTTAGCAGCGCTTTTTATAAAGCGCTTTCTATTGTTAACCATAACTGCCACCTTTAGTAGCACTTTTCTAAAAGTGTTTTCTAAAGTCTGCTATTTTTTTTCCTGACTCTTTAGCAACGCTTTTGCAAAAAGCGCTATCTTTTCATGCGCTGCCAAAAATCATTTTTGTAGTAGTGAATGATAATCTATTTCAATTGTCTTACCAATGCATAAAGCCTACATCATAGGTAACATATTTAAAATACCACAGACTAATGTTTTAAAGGTACTAAATGAACATTTATTAACCTATCGCTGGCATAGTTATTTCAAAATGTCCAATTTATTTCAATTTCGAACACAATCTCAAGTGACATGCCGATTTACAACGCTTAAATGTGGGGTACACTGGTCTACTTTAGTTTGCATCATGGTGAATTTAAATAGTATTAAAATATGTCCCTGAAAAAGCTATTTTTTAATGGTATATCACTTCAACACGCTACAGGGCATGCAATATTCATTTATGTGACTTTTTTTTCCCTAAGCATCATTACTTCAACATGCTAATGCAGGATCCTCATGTGACTTCTCACTTTTTTATTATTTATTGAATGCCAATATTTCATCCCTCTAACCAAGAAACAAAAGAAAAAAAGGACCATTTGAATTGTCAATCAATTTCTCTATAGTATAGTGGCTTCAATTGCTCTTGCAAACAAAAAGAAATGCATTATGTTGTGTTCCTAATATCGATCTGATAACGTGAAAATGTATCATATTTATTAGGATCAAAACGTATGACTCTGTCTTTATTTTACTCTATTTTTATTACTTTTACCTTGTTTCATGTTTGTTTTGCAGATTATTACATTTTAGGAGCACTCGAGCGAGGTTGGTGGAAATAAGAGCATCTGAGAAGAAATTGTGACTTCTGGCACAATGGCGTTCGCCATTTTCTAGGATGACACGTCAATTTATTTTACAGGTTTTTATTTACCGCTTTTACTTTAGCATAACTATTTTACTGTTTTAATTGTTATAAATGTGTCTTCAAATTTGAATGCCATGTTTATGTTGTTTTCGTCTGAAATAATGCATTGCTAATTTTGTCTGAGTTCGATGTATTAGGACCTTCTTTACCGACGGGACTCAGTAGAAAATAATAGGCGCAAAATTATGTTTAAAATTCTATTTTGGTTTTAGTTTCCAATTTTAGGTTTTATTGTTTCGTCACGAGAGTGAGTAGCAAATTAAGGTTCGAGCCGATAGCGTGAGGGTGTGAGGATTGAATCGGATAGTGGAAGCTAGGCACTAATCCTAAAAATAGCGAGTGTTTTAGGTATCGATTAAGATCTTATTAATTTTCAAAATATGCTTTCTAATTAAAACGGGCGAGCGAGAGAAAAATCCCGTGGTTAGGGAGTGTGGCTCAGTCAATAACACAAGTGTGTGAGACAGTGTCTTTATACCAATATTTTCTATTGAACGTACTTAAATATAATTAGTGCCTAAAATCTAAGAAGTCCCTTAGGAACGTAAAATCTATATTCTGGACTTCTTTTGTGATAATTTCCAAACCTTTATTTAATTATGATTTTTGTTCCAGTCTTAACCTTTTTAACCATAGCCTTAGCTTTACACAACATCAATAGATAACGGTAGATTAATTATTAGTCTATATGGGTTCGATGTCTTTTAAAACTACACAATAGACTGTATACTTGCAGTTAGGTTCCGTTAGACTCGTAAAGTCGCGATCAAGTTTTTAGCGTCAATATAGTGATTCCGTTGTTGCGTAGTATAGACTAAGGCAACACATTTTCCTTTTTCCTATTTCATTGATTTCATGCCAAACACTCACTTTCAAGGCAATAAGTTAGAGCAACCAATTAACGATATCGAGCATTTTATTAACTTAAGATGACGAGTCAAAGAATTCCAAATTAAGTATAATCTTCGTGAACCTGAAAATCCTTATCCAGAACTAAAAATTCCCATGGCTGAGAATCCACCAAACCGTCCTCTCAAGGACTGCGTTGTTCCATCGCAGGATGATCCTCACAATAACATTACTGCTCTGACATTGAACGAAATGATTTCGAACTGAAACCTTCATTGTCATAAGCCATTCAACAGAACAATTTTTTTGGGAGTCCTACAGATGACCTGAGCCTTCATTTATCTATGTTTGTGTAATTTGCTGACACCTTGAAAGAGAACGGTGTTAGTAATGAAACATAAGAGTACGTCTTTTTCCTTTATCTTTAAGAGATAGAGTTATAGCTTGGCTTCAGTCTCTACCATCTAACTCCATCACTACGTGGGACGAGTTGAAGAAAGTCTTCTTAGCCCAATATTTTTCACCTAGTGTCGCAACTGCGAAAAACACCCGGCAGAAAATAGAAGAGTCGCCACCTTTCATTATTTATCCCAAAGAGAGGGAAAGGAAACAATCGGAAAAACCTGACGAAAAGGGAAAGACAAGGTCATCGCAACCAAGTCCTGATTCGGGAGTCGGTTACGCAAGGGGAAGGTATTAGCACCCCTCACGTCCGTCGTACTCGACGGGATCCACGCTTATGCTGTCTATCTAAAAAGGTGATCATCTATCTAGCTAAAGGTCAAAGGACAAAATAAAAAAGAAAGGAGACTCGGCAGAGCGTCGCCGCTCTGTGCCTATGTATTCCCTCGTGCAATGGGAAAGTCAGAGTCAACGTAGTTCGACTAACTACGGGTGAAAGGGGGGAAGGTTGCTTGCCAAGACATCGCGTCTTGTGCCTACATACTTTCATCTGGTATGAAAGATCAGAGCAAACGTAGTTCGGGCTAAAGGACCACAGGTTGGTTCAAAAGTTTTTTAAGCCCGAGTAGGATTAACAAGTAGTTCTAGTAGTTGGTGTATGCAGCTCGACCATTGGAGACTTAGGCGTTACCGTTTGCGGTAGAACTAAAAGTTAACAACACTCTTTTATCTGAAAAGATTTTCCTGATTAAGAACCCCAAAGGGTGAAAAAAATTTGAAGTGTTTTTGTGTTTTTTAGAGAAGAAGTGTTTTGAATTTGAGAGTTTATAATGTATGTTGTACTAAAGTCTAAAACCTAGGATCGAATGCGTCGCATATCATCCTAAGGACGTATACTAAACACTCTAGGAAATTGAGAGGTAACCGCTCAATCACCATTTCCTAAGTACAAGGCTCATGGCACAACATCTATTATCTTTATTAAGTATGTTAAGATTGTATGAATATGAGAAGAGAAGAAAGGACCACTAATGGGAGACTAATTCAATCGTAAAGTTATCATGCAAAGTGGACTTAGAGTTGGGATACAAAAGGGGACTACCTAATGTTATCATGCATGGTTAAGAACCTAATGTCTATCATAAACTCTCTTGAAGAAGAGAGATTAGAGGTCCTAAGGGAAAGAAGACAAAAGAAGAGAAAGAACATAAAAATGCAAGAATGCAAACATAGAATGCACAAGTAGGATGAAAGTGAGGGAGGAAATATGTGTGGAGCAGTAGCCTCCACAAGCTTATCTCAACCTCAAGCATGCATATGATAATGCAAAATAAGAAGAGAGAAATAAATGCACAAGATGAGATCAAACAACAAGGAAAAACCACACAAAAATGCACCAAAAGTGGGATGAAATGACCTAAGTCAAACAACATCAACCACAAGTGCCAAAAGCCAAATCAAATGAAAGGAAAAGAAGCTAAAAAAAGTGAGGATGGGAGGCTATATGATGACATCAAGGAACTCATAATATGCACTCAACCATAAGCATCACAAGCAAAGTGCAAAAGAAGCACAAAGGTGTCCTCAAGGATTCATCATTTTAGGTATGCTTCAAGTACCTCCTAAGGAGGGACTAAGCCACCTTAAATGATACTCCAAGGTCATTGGACAGAATGGGAGATGAGAGAAGAGAGCCCAAAAGCAAAATCAATCATATCATAAGAGAAAACAAGCTTATACACAAGAGAATGCAAACATGCTACACATGGAAACCCTAATTGGCAACAACAAAAGAAGCACACAAATGAACTAGCAAAACACAATGTCATGACCTAAAATTGAGCAAGCATCAACCTTAACATGTTAGCAACATGAAAAAAAGGAATTGAAGGATCAAAGGATCCATCAAAGTCATATCCAAGGCAAACTAGGTCAATGTGTATGTACGAACCTCCCTTTGGGGTAACTTGACTTGCAAGTAACCTCAAAATTAGGAAAATTATTCAAAAATAACCAAATAAAATGCACAAGGTCCATAAACATGTTGGCAAACAAAGGCCAAGAAATCACAATCAAAATCAATTCACAAAACCACCAAAGAAATTGATTCACAAGGGTGCAAATAGCAATTCAATAACGTGTAAACTGATTAGGCTTTGTTGTGAGGGGGTCCGTAAAGCAATGATGGCCCAGGTCCACTAAGCCAGTCAACCAATCCAAGGAATGATCTCAGCCATACAATACACATACCAGTCAAACAATCCATAGGTCCAAAACATGACACATGTGCTTCAGAATAAAAATAAAAACCAAATAAAATCACAGTCACACGATCAGGTTCAGGTCAAGCAAATCAAAGGTTGAGGGATGAGCTAGGGAAACGCACCATTTCACTTAAAGCTCAGTCAACACAATCCTGGCCTTACGTTGTGATTACTAAACTACCATCCAAAGGCCATCAGGCTGCCATGTAATCAACAGAAACTCAACACAAAAAGAGATCAAATCATGACCATCAGATCTGGTCTCAGTCAATAAATCAAACACGGATCCAATGCACACCAACAAGCCACGTATCATCTTCTTCATTCAAACACAAAACGGAGGGAAAAACCAGATGGTCGGAGCACGGTGGCTCCGGTCATCTTCTCTGGCGAGACACAAACACAGGCGAATCTAAACATCACCAAATCATGCAAAATTATAGTCAAAATTCATCTACATCTCACCTAGATCTCAAATATGAAATTAGTTTTCATTAAACACACTTAAACAAGCCAAATCGAAGCAAACAAAAATCACATGTCATACTGAAATGTTCACAATCAACAACCAATTGCATCCAGAATCCAAGCATGAAGTTCATACATCCCAACAACACACAAATGGAAAGCTAATTCGTCATGGATTGAGAGAATTTTGGAATTGTAGCTTACCTAGTGGAGAGCTTCCACTGAGCCTTGAAATGAGGTTGAAACTTAACGAATTTGATCCAGAAACAATGCTTGACTTTCACTGAAGCTTTAGGAATGCTCAATTCTTCTTGAAACTTGATGAAATGCCAAAAATGATTTTCACTTTTCTCTCACTTTTTCAAACTGTTTTCTCAGCAATTCTCGATCCAAAACCTGTTCTGATGATTTGTTCATGATCCTGAAGTTATATATGATGGATACTGATCATTTTGAAGCCCAATTAAAGCTTGCTTAGCCCAATTGCAAATCCAAAATTTCCTCACTTGGCAAGCTTCCCAAATCGTGAAAAGAGAGTTGTAATGCCTTCAAACTTAGCTCAGGTAGCTTGCTGGTAATGAGTATTAATCCAAGAGCCAAGAATTGCTCCTCAATTTAATCTTGTGGTATGATTTGCATTTGTTACTTTCACTTGAAGTAAGCTTGAAAATGGTATGGTTTTGGACATCAACTTGCAATTCTGAAAATTCCATTGTGTTTAGAATGTGATTTGCACTCAAAATATGCACAAACTTACACAAAATTGGTCCAATATGATTTAATTTAATTTTTGGGTTTTTAATGACTTTTTCATGGAAATTCCTTCATACAATCTTCTATCTAAGTCAAATCAATGGTTCCTTGATATTTGGTTGAGCAAATGACCCCATTTGGAGCAAGTTTCATGTTGAGAAATGTTTCATTTGAAGTGTGCAAGATAGTGAAATGGACCTATAATGAAAATGACATGTAATCTTACTTTCCCAAAATACCCCTGCCTTGCAAGCCCCATAACTTGAGTTCTACAAATCAGATGAAGGACTTCTAGTACTCTTTGGAAAGCTAAGATCATGAGGAACAACATTCATGTTTGGGTCAGAGTAAGGAGAAACATCCTTCTAGGCCAAAAGTGGCTTGGAAGTTAGTTGACTTTTGTTGACCAAAATCACATTCATCTGAGGACCTGTAACTTGTCAGCATCATAACTGGAGTTCTAGAAATCAGATGAAAGACTTCTAGTACTCAAACGAAATCCAGAAACATGCTCTACAAGTTTTATGTTAGGGTCAAGATGAGATGAGACTTGTATCTTGAGGTATGTGGTCTTGAAGTTGGACACTAAACAGGGGATTTTACACTGAGAACCCTAATTTAGTAACTCCTCACACTCTTGATTCTTCTTGATTTGATCTTGAAATGATATATTAGACATTTCAAAACAACATTCCATGATCACAAAGACTTGGAATTGAGTCTTAATCTCCTTTAATTTCACAATTGACAGAGGGTTGACCAGATGAAAACCCTAACTGCAACACCCTTGACTGTGGCTTCTTCTACATGATACAACAACTTGAAATAACTCCAACATGGCCTTCAAAGCCTTCAGTGAGCTTCCTCAACATCCCATATCCATAATCATGAATTCACAATCCTCTGATGATCTTCAACTGGTCTCCCAGTTAGGAGCTTACCCCCATACACCCATCAATTCTTTCACAAAACTTTGACCACTTCTTGGTGACTTGATGACCATTCATGCTTGAGTAAAACCCCTTGCTTAGGATCAACACTCTTGGTAACCTCCTCTTGCTATGAACAACCTCTTGATCCCCTGCTAAATGAATAATGCTATGCAATGCAAATGCTAGAAGAAAATGAAATGAAACATAAACCAAGTTAAGAAAAGGTTGGTCAAATTTTGGGGTGCAACACCTAGCAAAACTGTTATGCTAAGAGCCCAAATCAACGAATTTAGGCAGAAAGACAATGAATCTCTTTTTGATGCTTGGGAAAGATACAAGGACATGCTGAGGCTCTGTCCGCACCATGGACTTGAACAATGGTTGATAATCCATACTTTCTATAATGGTCTTTTGTACAAAACCAACTTAAATCTGAACGATGCAGCTGGCAGCGCTCTGATGGACAAACCTTATGAAGACTCCTATTAACTCATTGAAAATATGGATTAAAACCAATTCCAATGGAGAGGTGAGAGAACTCTTGCAGAAAAACTTGCTATGGAGAACATAATGTACGAAGTTAATAGTTTAGATCATGTCAGTGCTAAAATGGATGCACTTACTCAAAAGATTGAAAGTTTGACTATAACTCTAGCAGCCACAGTGGCCGCTGTGACATCAAATTGTGAATTATGTGAAACCCTTGAGCACATTAACATTGAATGTCATCTATTGGATAGTATTCTTACTGACCAAGTAAATTACGCCCAAGGAAACCCGTACTCAAACACTTACAATCCTGGCAAGAGGAACCACCCTAATTTTTCCTACAAGAGCAACAATGCTTTGTTCTCTCCAACTCAAGCCACTGTTGTTCCTCCAGATTATCAGAAAGGAGCCACTGCTTCTCCTCACGCACCTAGGAAGTTAAACATTGAGTTGTTATTAGAAAAATTTCATCGCAACACAAACTCAACAAAACAAAGAGTTTGCCAACCAAAATGTACACACGAGTGAATTACTGAAGCAAATGGCAACTAAGCTAGATGCAATGGATAATACCAAAATTCTAGAAACCCAAATTTCTCAAGTAGCCCAACAACAAGCATTAAATACAACCCAGCCGGAGTATTTCCTTGCCAATCGCAACCTAATCCCAAAGGTCATGCAAACGCTATCACATTCCAAAGTGGGATAGAACTAGACGAGTCGGTAGATCCTAGAATCCAAAACCCATCCATGTATCAAAAAATTGGAAAATAACTCGAGAAGTCAACAATGGAAGACCAAACAGATAAAGCAAACGATTGTAAGGAAGATGACAAAAATGAGGAGGCCATAGAGAAAGAAAAACCATATGTGCCTCCACCACCATGTAAACCACTTATCCCTTATCCTCAAAGACTTGCTAAACCTAAAATTGAAGGGAAATTTAAGAAATTCATAGAGCTTCTTAAGCAAATCAATATCACTATACCATTTACAGAAGCTATTACACAAATGTCCTAGTATGCTAAATTCCTCAAAGAGATCCTATCTAATAAGAAAAAGCTAGAGGATAATAAAACTATTACACTTACTGCAGAGTGTAGCTCTATAATTCAAAATAATATTCCTCCAAAATTAAAAGATTCAGGTAGTTTTATTATAGCATGTGTAATCGGAAAACGTGTCAAAGATAAAGCACTATGCGAATTAGGAGCTAGTGTTAGTCTAATGCCCCTTTCTATATGCAAAAAACTCAAATTAGGAGAAGTAAGACCAACGAGGATGTCTCTATGATTGGCTGATCGTTTTGTCAAATTTCCTATAGTATGCTAGAGAACGTTCCTGTTCGAATAGGTCAATTTTATATCCCTACTTGTCGCTACTGCGAAAAAAGGTGTCGGCAATGACAGAAGAGTCGCCACCGTTCGTTATTTATCCCAACAAGGGAAAGGAAATGAGCAGAGAAAACTTGCGAAACGGGAGAAGACATGCCATCGCAACCATGTCTCGGGTTCGGGAGTGGGTTACGCAAAGGGAAGTTATTAGCACCCCTCACGTCTGTCGTATTCGACGGGATCCACTCTTAGTTGTCTATCTAGAAGGGTGTGTTTGAAACTACCCACGCTAAAGGTCTGGGACAAAAGAAACAAAAAGTGACTTGAAAGAGCATCGCCGCTCTGGGCCTACGTATTCCCTCGTGCAATGGGAAAGTCAGAGTCAACATAGTTCGACTAACTACGGGTGAAATGTGGGGAAAGGTTGCTCGCTAAGACATCGCGTCTTGTCCCTACGTATTCTCGCACGGTATGAGAAATCAGAGCAAACGTAGTTCGGGAAAATAAGAACGCCGGTTGGTTCAAATGCTTTTATCTGAGTAGGGTTAACAAGCAGTTCTAGCAGTTAGGTGTATGCAGCTCGACCATTGGAGACTTAGGTGTTACCTGTTTGCGGTAGAACTAAGACTCATGCAAAGGATTCAACCTAATGTCTATCATCACCATCCTTGATCAAGGAAGTGAGAATTCCTAAGGGAACATGTTAAGAAAAGGAGAAGAAGAACAAGGCATTAAGTAAATGAAATATGAATACGAATGAATGCATATGCAATGCAACACACAAGCAAAGGGAGGAAATAGTGTGGGGTGAAAACCTCCACAAGCTCATCTCAACCTTTAAATGCAAGCAAAGGAAAAGAGAATGAAAAGCCTACACATGCATACTTCAATCTTAATGCCCAGGTCCGGCTTTTCACTCACAGTAACATCCCTCTCCCACAGCAGCACAGATAATCATATCAAACTGGAAATAATATGCGGGAAATAAAATGCGGGAAGTAAAATGCGAGAAGTAAGAATGCGATAAATAAACGCAACCCAACAAGCAAACACACAAACGATAGGATTGACTCGCGCAGGGGATGGGAAACGGTCCCAGCATAAGGGATGGGAAAAGTCCCAAGATGATTCTTGCTTCCCCAGCAGAGTCGCCAGCTGCTGGGGACGGTCCCAGACAGCTAGGAAGGAAATCCAAGGCGAGACTCGCATAGGGAAATACCAGTAGTCCCCAGCAGAGTCGCCAGCTGTCGCTTGCGCGAAAATAAGGTGCCGGCAAAACAGAAGAGTCGCCACCTTTCGTTATTTATCCCTCAGAGCGGGAAAGGAAACGATCGGAAAAACCTGACGAAAAAGGGTAAGACAAGGTCATCGCAACCATTGTCTGGGTTCGGGAGTCGGTTACGCAAGGGGAAGGTATTAGCACCCCTCACGTCCGTCGTACTCGACGGGATCCTCGCTTGTCTGTTTACTTGGACGGGTTGGTTATAATCTATCTACCTATCAAGGCTGGCTGAAAAAGAAAAGAAAAATGACTCGGCAAAGCGTCGCGCTTTATGCCTACGTATTCCCGTCTGGAACGAGAAATCAGAGTCAACGTAGTTCGGCTAACTACAGGGGATTACGGGGGAAGGTTGGGGAAGGTTGCTCGCTAGGACGTCGCATCCTATGCCTACGTACTTTCATCTGGTATGAAAGATCAGAGCAAACGTAGTTCGGGAAACTACGGACTACAATGGCTCAACTAGGAGGGAGACTATCAAGTCCTACTGTTATCATGCCATGGATTCATCCTATGGTTGAGGTTTGAACAGGGAACTCCTAGATGTTGTCATGCATAGGTTTCAACCTAAAAGTCTATCATCAAATCCTCATCAGAGGAAATGAGAGTCCTAAGGGATCATGTCAATGATACACAGAAACAGACAAAAGCATCAATTTTGACAGTAAAATGCATGCAATGCAAGTGAGGGAGGAAATGTGTGTGGGGCTTCAGCCTCCACAAGCTCATCTCGACCTCAAGCCAGTCATGAAATAACAGCAATCATACTGAGAATAATCAACATGCTATCAAGCAGTATACAGATAAAGGAAATGAAGTGCCAACAGGCAAACAACACACATGAGAAAGAATCATCTACTCTCTAACCCTAATCACAGAATCCTAATCAAATCTAAGCAAAGCTCTCAAGCAAACCCTAACAAGAGAAATCATTCCCAGTCTTCAAGCTTCAGAACAAGCTTACCAAAGAAAGGGAGCTAAGCAAGCAGACTCATAGTGTCTTCCTCAGGAAAGCACTAGGAGGTGGATACTCAGGAGTCATACCCTATGTGGCTCAACCACTGTGATCAGTTTATATTCCTCCTCAGGAGAAATTAAACTCACAAGCAGGCTCCAACATCACTGGATATTTAGGAAATCCTATCTGAACTAATGGAACTAAGTGAATAGACCCATAGGACCTTCCTCAGGAAAGTGCTAGGAGGCTTCCACTTAGGAGTTGTATCCCATGTGGCTCAACAACATGTGATCAGTTTACATTCCTCCTCAGGAGAAATTAAACTCACAAGTTGGCTCCAACATCATTGGATACTTAAGAAATCCTAGATAAACTAAGGGAACTAAGTGAATAGACCCATAGGACCTTCCTCAGGAAAGTACTAGGAGGCTTCCACTTAGGAGTTGTATCCCATGTGGCTCAACAACATGTGATCAGTTTACATTCCTCCTCAGGAGAAATTAAACTCACAAGTTGGCTCCAACATCATTGGATACTTGAGAAAGAGGTGAGAAGAAAGAATGAAAGTCATTCAAAGTGCCTTCCTCAGGAAAGTACCATGAACTTCCATCAAACTTCAGGATCTCGAACCTCACAGACAGGGAACAAGTCAAGCTCTGGGTCTCTGGGTCTTGGTCTACAAGCTCCTCTCCATGATGCTCTCCATCAAAGTCTTCAAGGCAACACAAGCCCCTCAACAAATTCCTCAAAGTGAACCCCACAGATGAACAGATAACCATAGAACAGACAAAATCATCAGGCAACTTCAGAAAATACCTAAAAATACTAAACTAATGGGGAAAAATCTACCAATTATTCATAAGGGTCCTCAACACCTACTCATAACATCTACAAAGGTCTCTACCTAAAAATCAAGATGAAACTCAATCAAAGAAAATGATTCATCACCTAAACACCATTCTAAACCCTAATCAGGACACCCTAAGTCTACCCTAATTAAACTAATCAAGATTAAATTCTAAAAATCTAGAAAAAATCCTATAGGGAACTATGACTCATCATCTAATTGCATAAAAAAGAATGGATAAAAAACCCTAAGGGAATGGTCCTAAAACAATTCCTACAAAATCAAGTACCAAATTAAAGCTATTTAATTGGAAAAACTATTAAAAATATTAAACCTAAAAATAAAATCTCATTTTTATTTTTATAATTTTCTACTCATTTTAATCTATTCATAGAAAAAAGAAGGATTAAAAAATCATTTATTATCTATTTTTAATGAATTATTCAAAACAGAAAACATTAAAAAGAAAATAAAAGAAATTAAATGAATTAAGGGAAGGGGGGGTCAGAATAGCACAAAGCGCTAGTTCAAAGAAATGGGCCAACAAAGAAGGGGGGTGGGAATAGAAGTCTGGGCCCAGAACGCCCTAAATGAAACGCTGCGTTTCATTGGATTCAAAATTTCCCTCTCTTTTCTCAGACGCGCTCACAGCCACACGATTGGGAGAATTAGTCAAATCTGGGACTTGATCCAACGGCTTCCCTTTCGTCTTCTCCAAACGCCCTAGGGTTTTCAGAAACCCTAATCCCACGCACTCATCTTCCAGCTCCTCCATCTTTCTCCACAGGCCACGGCTTGATATGATTCCAAAACAAGAAATCACCTACTAAATGCCTAGATTACAATGGGACGAGTAGTTTTCACTAATTCGACCTAGGTTGTTCTAACAGAAAGCATTAACATCATGGCACAACCATATTCAACTGCTATCAAACTTCATCAAACTCAAAACTAAAGGTCTACAGATGCTCTACCCGTTACCCTTGCTATTCTAAACCAATTCATGTTAACTGGAACTCAATAAACAGCCAGCTATGGAAGATCCAAGAATCATGGTTCTGTTATGCAACCTCATGGATCGTGCCCTAGCTTTCAGTATCTATCCATCTACCCTAATACATCAATTATACACCTAAAGAACCAACTAAAACTCAATAATTAAGATGGTAGAAAGTGAAGAAAGAACCTGTCAAGAAGTTAATGGTGAGGCTCGAGGGGATGCTTGCAGGGCTTGAAATGGCTTCAATGAGATCCTACAATGGTGAAGAACCTTCTGTTTGCACTTGTTGTGAAGGTGGTGGCTTGAAGTGAAAGAAAACTCAAGTTGCTTCAACTTGAAGAAACTTCTCCAATGGCTATGTATCCTTCTCTCTCCTCTGACTTGGCTCGAATTTCACCAACCTCTCATCACTCTTTGATGCATTCTTTATATAACAATCATTGGATGCTTCTAGAATCATCTAGAATGGTGTGGAATCTTCATGAAAAGTCCATGATATGCCATGTTGGATTTCTCATATACCATGCTCCATGCCTTGTAATTTTGACTCAAAATGTCCTTATGTGAGTTATTGAATGAGGATGAGTGAAAAACATGTGCATTTTTGGCTTGTGTAGGGTTTTGCAAAGTTGCCCTCTTTTTCAAGTAAGAAATTTCCAAAGGAAGTCCATTTTTGGAGCCTCAAATGAAAATTCTACTTAAACCAAAGTTCTTAAAATGGTTTTTCCAATCAAAATGATATATTGGATGACCTATTTTGGATTTGTGGATCTCCCAAATCACTTTTCAATTTCAACTTTTCAAAGTTATAAGTCATTTTTAGTTCATTTTTGACCAATCATGGAATCTTGTGCTATGAGCTTTTTCATCAATTTGTGACCTTCTTTCTAGACTTAAAATCACATTTTGAGCAACTTTCATGTTTTAAGTTTTTCCATTTGAGGCTTGGAAATAGGAGTTTTAGGCATTGGCTAAAATGACCTATAACTGACAAATGACCAAAATACCCCTGCCTTGTTCAAACCATAAGTTGAGTTCCACAAATCCAATCAAGGACTTCTACCACTCAAATTAAAGCTAAGAAGATCCTCTTAAACATTCATGTTGACCAAGAAGTCATAGGAATCATCCTACTAGGGCAAAAGTTGTCTGCAAGTTGGGTGACTTTCAAGGACCCAGATTCACATACCTCTGCTGACCTGTAATTTGTCAAAACCATAACTTGAGCTCTGTAACTCCTATCAAGGACTTCCACCACTCAAATTAAAGCTTAGAACAAGCTCTACAACATTCATGTTGTGGGGAAGATGAGATATCAATCACATCTTGAGCTAAAACTGCCTGGAAGATAGGGATCAAATTAGGGTTTTTTCACTGACAATCCTCAGAAACCCTGACTTGAAACTTCTCAAACTCTTCAATCATGATGAGTTGGTCTAGGAATCATCTTTATAACATATCTATGCATCATTCCATGATCTCATGGCCCTTGGATTGAGTCTCAACCTTCTCCAAATCTTCAGCTGATCCAGGGTTGACCCAGTCAAAAACCCTAATTCTACCATTCATGGTTGAATCTTCTGAATTCTTGCATAATGACTTATCTGGGCTTTATGATGGCTTTCAAGACATCTCATAGGCTTTCTCAAAACATCTAATTCATTCTCAAAGTCTCAGAATCATCTGAGGGGCACCCACACTGTGAAGCACACAACCCTGGTTTCAATCAACTTCCTCTGAGGATCTCTTGAACTTTCTGATGAAGGTATCAACTTTCAAATACTCAATGGGAAAATAAATGTTGGTCAAATTTTGGGGTGCAACAGCTGCCCCTATTCAAACGGCTTGAACCTGACTGGGTGAGAAGCGAACGGCTCTCAACCAATCAAGGTACGAGACGGTTGAATACCGGTAAACCCGAAAATTTGCCAACTGCACAAGCACACGGTACTCTGCGGGGAACAAATCTTCGAACACTGCAACACTAGCTGGTCAACAACTAGCTGGAGAAATACTGATCTGACATCACCGTCAGTTATCCACATTAAATTCTTCTGACGTTGCCTTCGGATAACCACAACACCCAACATCACCGCTGGAAGACTAAACCTGATATTGCCGCCGAACAATCAAAATACCCTGCATCACCGCTGGAGAACTAAATCTGACATCACCGTCGGACAAACATCATCTCTACTGGGGATTTAAAGAGCCTGTTATTGCCGTCAAACAAACATCCAACCTCGCCGCCGGAAACAAACATAATCTGACCTCGCCGTCGGATAATCAAAATACCCAACCTCACTGCTGGAAACTATATCGCTAAACAATTCTGACCCTGGGGTTCACCCCTGGTAACTGGAACAAAAGGTACACTTGCGTATTTGGAACTATTCTGCTGGGGATGAGAGACTCAACCGAGCACACTCTGATCTGGGGTTCACCCTCAGAACCATAACGAACATCGGAATACTGCTGCACACTGCCCGCCGTAGAACTTCAACATTAAAGATATATGAAACCCTGGCCCCTGGCCATTTCCAGCTTCAGCTAGAAAAAATCTTCAAGTAACTCTGAATATAGATGGAACCCTGGCCCCTGGCCACTCCAGATCCGCTGGAGAATCTTCAAGTATTTCTGAAGAAAGATGAAACCCTGCCCGTCGGCTATTCCAGCTTCAGCTAGAAAAACATCCTTGACCTTCAAGGATGTAAACTTTGCCCGTCGGCAACTCTGCAGGAGGTATCTTCGACTTCAGTCTGAAGAAATGGTCCTTGGCCTTCAAGGATACATGGATATGCCTTCAGGCAACTCCGCCTCTGCTATAGAGCATCCGAGACTTCAGTCAGGGATATACTTCGGCCTTCAGTCCGAAAAATGAATCCTAGGTCATTCATGACCTTGGGGGATAATCTTGCCCTTAGGCACCTTCGCTTCAGCTTAGGAAATCTGTGACTTCAGTCAGAGAAATGGTGTCCTGAGCCATTCATGACTCTACGGGGATTCAAACACTTTGCCTTCAGGCAAAACTCCGCTTCAGCTGGAGAAACATCTTCGACTTCAGTCAGAAGAAAAACTATCTACTTGATCGCAATCAATCATCTCCTCAGGACAACTGACTTGGTCTTCAGACTCACACGAATCACTCTGTTGTATCTACAACCCTGGAATCTTATCTTCAGCCCTTCGTTGATTCATCAATCCGGAAATCTGAACTCACAGGAACCTTCTGATATCGCCTTCTGGCGCTTATGAAACCCATCTTCAGATTAGACATCATTGATGGAGGAACATCTTCGACTTCAATCAGAAGACGTATCATTCACTTGATCGCACTCAATCATCTCCTCAGGACAACTGACTTGGTCTTCAGACTCACACGGATCATTGTGTTGTATCTACAAACTTTGGAACCTTGTCTTCAGCTACCTGCTGTTTCTTCAACACGGAAATCTGGACTCACCGGAACCTTCTGATACCGCCTTCTGGCGCTTACGAAATCCATCTTCAGATTAGACATCGTTGTTGGAGAAACATCTTCGACTTCAATCAAAAGACATATCATTCACTTGATCGCAATCAATCATCTCCTCAGGATAACCGACCTGGTCTTCAGACCCACGCGAATCACTCTGTTGTATCTACAACCCTGGAACCTTGTCTTCAGCCACCCGTTGATTCATCAATCCGGAAATCTGAGCTCACAGGAACCTTCTGATACCGCCTTCTGGCGCTTACGAAATCCATCTTCAGATTAGACATCGTTGCTGGGGCAGACATATCACGCTGCTATTCTCTTGACATCCTGTCAAGTCGTTGCTAAATAAACGCAAACATGCCGGGTCACCAGACATAATCACGAAGTTAACAACTCTGTTGAGGAGAGAGGAATGAGGGTTCACCCAAATAATCCTGACGACTCACTGGGGAAAAGGAAGAAGGGTTCACCCAAACAACCTTGTAGACTTTGCTGTAGAAAGACGAGAGAGTTCACCCAAACGACTTCAACAACTGTTGGAGAATAACGAAAGAGTTCACTCAGACGATTCCCACCAACCTTACTGTAGAGCAAGTACTTCTGTTTGAGAGCACGGTAACCACCTGGTTCATGCTTCATATGCAAATGCTGGAAAAATGGGCGCAATGCTCCGCGCGAAACGGAATGCTACGCTCTTGAGTAAACGTTATGCAATCATGCAAGGAAATGCCCCAGCGAAATAAATGCCGGGAAGAGGAACCATCCACTCGGGGAGAGTAACCATTATGCTGAGGAAGAGCTACCCTTCAAGAGAGCTGCATTTTCTGCCCATCTCAACTGGACTTACACCTGAGGATGACGGACTCCTCCGGAGAACACAGCGCATCAGGCTGATCAACAACTATCTTCTGCTATACTCTGCACGGGGAAAGCGATAAATGCTCTGAACGGCTTTCTGGGGGGAACGATCCTTCTAGGGAACATAGCCTTCGGGCTACAAGACACTCATGTCATTAAGTCCTCAAACTCACGGGGATAAACAAACTTCGGCTTGCTGGACAATCCTTCAGGATCCGCTTGGGGAAACATTCCATCTGCCAATCATGACTGTGCTCGGCTGGGGATATCAATCTACCTGCTTGCTGCTGGGGAAGTGCCCACCACCTGCTGGGGAAAAGCCCTCCACTCTGTTGGGGGTTCCAGGAGTCATCTTGAACAAACAACTCCGTAGGGCGCTTCCAAGAATCATCCTGAACTGATAACCTTTCTGGAGACTTTATTCTGTTGGGTACCCCGGGAATCTCCCTGGGCAACTCTTGCTGGAGGTGCTATTGGGGAGCTCGAGGATCATGCTAGGCGAACAACTCGGGAAGCTGCACTGGGGTCTTAAGAATCGTCTTAAGCAAATGGCCCTGCTGAGGGATTTGAGCATCATCTTGCACTGAAGACTTCGCTGGGGATCTCAAAAATCATCTTGAGCGAGCGACCTGTGGGGATTACACCGGGGTCTTTAAGAATCATCTTAAGAGAGCGACCTTGTTGGAGAGAATATCAGGAATCGTCCTGAGCGACTGTCTTTCGGTAGTACACCTGTACAATAAGGATGATAATGGCCTAGGTTATGCTTACGATGCATATGCTTCAGCGCTATGCCCCACACGGTGGGAATGATATGTATTTATGCTAAATGCCATGCAATCATGCACAATGTTATGCAATCATGCACAATGATGCAGTGTTAAATGCCATGCAGTCATGCACAATACTATGCAATCATGCACAATGATGCGATCCCGTCAGCAAAATAAATGCCGAAGGGGGGAATCCTCCTGTCAAGGAGAAAGAACCACTCAGGTGGAGGAGTCATCCTGCTGAGGAGAACGTGAACACGCCAATATCAATCAGGCTCTGTCTGGGGAATTGATCTTCCGCGAACTGCTGCAGGGGAACAACTTCAGCTGACTGCTGCAGGGGACGAAGCTCTACGAGAACTTGGATCTGCTGATATCAATCGCGAGAATGAACTGCGCGGCCGTCTCGGCTACTCTTCTGGGGATGGCCACTCTGTGGGGAACCAACTTCAGCTGCTCAATACTCCACTGGGGAAAGACCAATCATGATCTGATCAACTTCCAAGGATTCGGATCTCTTGGATATCTGCAAACTCGGCTGAGGAAGGAGAAATCATTCTGCTTCGCTGGAGAGAGTGCGACTCTGGGGGAATACAACGCTAGTTGCCCCATGCTCTGCCGGGGAAAATTGATCATGACCTGATCAACTTTCAAGGATTCGGCTTTTCTGCGGACTCAGCCGGGGAGAGAAATCATTCTACTTCACTGGAGAGTACGACTCTGATGAGGAATTTCAATTTCGCTGGGGAAGAAAGAATCATCTGCCTTCGGGGGAGAGTACAACTCTGCAGGGGAATATAACATCAGCTGTTCCAATACTCTACTGGGGAAGAGGGAGTCATCCAACTTCAGGAGAGAATACGGCTCTGGTGGGGAATCTCAATTCCGCTAGAGACTTCAGTCTGGCACCATCAGTTACTGTATACTTCGGTATACGACTAGCTTCTCGTGAAACCTGCACTTGTGACCCGGTGCGGGGGAAAATCCTGCTTCAGCGACTTTACTGGGGAAAACATGAGCTTCGGCACCCGAACGTTTCTATGAAATCTACACTTGTGACCCGGTGCTGGGGGGAGACGACGTCATTCTTCGGTGCTTGACTTAGCTGATGAGGGGACACTCCTTCAGGATGCGTCTGCTTGGGGACGAGAATCCTCTCTACCTGGGGAAGACATATCAATGCTCACTATCTGATTCTGATTCTGCGGAGGAGAGACTACTGAACTCTGCTGGAGAAGGAGGACTCGCTCTGCTTCGGGGATATCAATCCTGGTCTGCCGAGGGTAATCTTGACCCTAATCTAATGAGGGGTAAACGCCATCTCAATCTGCTGCAGTCTCCAACTGTACAGGGGGAACAACCTCAAACTGTACGTCTCTGCTGAGAAACGATCCTGATTTAACAACGTCAACACAGGGAATGCAGGCTACCAATCATGGAACCAAGTAACAGGTTATGCTGTAGGATAGCAACCCAATGACCGCAAGGCTTCTTCAGAAGGTTCAGGTTTTGACGGGGTAGTGACACGATTCCCCGATACTCAATTCTTGCCAGGGTGAACAAACTCATTTGAACAACTTGCCCCAGCGCACTTCAACTTGCCCCAATCCGACCTTTGGGAATAATTCATTCTGGAAACAAGACAATCTTCAGAGGGCTTGCCCCAGCATCTGCACCACGGGAGGATTCATCCTCAACTAATCAACTTTCAGCACGGTCGGCTTCAATATCTCTGAAGTAGTTTTGCCCCTGAACGAGCGATGAGCGACTCAACATGCTCTGATCGAATACTGGAGGGATCTGCCCTTAAATTGCAAGAATTTTGGATAACTGCCCCTGATTGGGTCTCAAGAAGATTCACTTTCGATCAACCGCTGCTTGCATAAACTGCCCCATAATCAACTGATGCTCCGGGACTTGTCCTCAGACAAACCGATTCCAAACTCACTGGAAGTCATTGCCCCAAATTCACGGGGCTTCGCAGCATACCATTCTGATCCAGACCTCTGGCGATTCAGTCCTGATTGACTATTCCCTGCTGAAGTTCCTTCGTATCAGCTACTAACCTGCAACTAAAATTGTTTATTCACGAATAGTAATTTTAATGCAGTGTTCATGCAACTTTCGAAAAAATGTTGTACGGTCACTCATTTACGTGTCATGCTAGTGAGTGACGAATGAACTCAAGAGTTCAAACGTAGTGCTGATGCGATCAGTGAAAAATGCAATAAGGATATGATTAGCAAATCATGAAGGAGTCAGGTTACTCAACCTTATCGTAATGCGCTCTCAGAATAAACCCTACCTCAATTAGGTCTTTTAAGGGTTGTATCGTGGTCGGGTTCACGGTTCGCGAAACAAAGGATATTTGGCTCAAATTATGATTTGTACCCACCCCGTCTACGTGATGTTCTCCGATCCTAAAGTTCAGTTAACTTGGCTCGAGCGCTCGCCTCTTCGAGAGGTATGTTGAACATTGGGAACCACTGGTTAAAGAACTCTCAAGGTGTTTCGGAGTGACAGTTACTCCTTTTCGTTTTCGGCGTCTGTGCCTACACGACTTCGTCCTTGTTCGAGGATTTTTCTTTTTTATAGTCCTTTCTTTTTCATTCTTTTGTTTTGATTCCCTAATTTTTGCCTGGACTGACTCCTTTTGAGTTCTTTTCAATTTTTCTTTTGAAGTCCAGCGGGATGCCCTGATTTTTGCCTAAGTATTTGCTTTCTAGCTTTTCTTTTTACTTAGCGGGCTTTCTTATTTCTCTTTTTTCCTTGGAACAAGTCGTGTGACACTGGTTGTCTTGATTGCTCCGAAAGGATTATAACTGTCTCACTCCTGATTGGTGAGGTTTAACCATTGTGGTTGATGAGGTACGACCTCTGGAGAGGAATATGACGTGATTGGTCCTTGAAGGACAACGCTCCTCTATAAGACTTGAACGCTCGATCAAGCTAACTGACAACTACCCTGCCCCGGGTTAAGATGCGAGGGTTTAAAAATTCCGAAAGAAACTCCTACTTCTCGGCTCGAAGTGGTTAACAAGGGATTCTCTTCCTTATCTCTCCGGTGTTTAGGGAATTTGAAACAATGCCTTGTACGTCATCGGCAAAGTTTTATCAGAAAGCAATACGATCATCGGTTATGAGTATTCAATTTCATCATCCTCCCTCCGCTCATTGCTAATCATAGTAAGAAATCGGAGTAAATAAAATGCAAGTGTCAGTGCAATGCAGTAAATGAGTGACAACGACATAACTAATTCAGAAGAAATGCATAGTCACTTTATTATCATTACCATTCGAAACATACAATGTTTACAGCAAGTAGTAACTAACAGAAAAGAAACTACAAGTGCAAATGGTAAAAAGTCCGAGGACTGCCAATGTTGAGGACGCCTGCCCGTCTGGATCACCAGCTTCTGGAAATAACCCTTTGAATCTGTGAGCTCAGGCAGCTGATAGGTCGTCACGCACAACCAAGACTCCATCTGGAAAGGAAATACACCCTTGGTCGATCAATTGCTGCACTTTCGCCTGGAAAGCCTTGCAATCTTCAGTTGAATGCCCCAGAGATCCACCATGGTAGCCACACTGAGCATGAGGATCGTACCCTGGAGTGTAAGGCTCTAGCACGGGCTTGAGAGCTTTCGGTTCCACCAAGGAATTCTGAACCAACAGTGGAAGAATCTGGCTATACGGCACAGGCACTGGATGGGGAGAAGCATTCCTTTGCTCTGAGTGGTTGCGAGGTCTTTTATGATCCTGGTGTTGGTATTCCTTCCGCCCAGGAGTGACGGTCTCTCGTTTAGGCGCTTGCGTCCTTGAGCTTGATCCAGGTAGAAACTGCGAGCGAGGCGATTCGGTCACCAAAGGTCGCGGGACGTATTCAAGATCTTTCCCAGCTTCAGGCAAAGGAGTGGAATCATCCACCTTTTCCGCAGGGTAAGGGATGAACTTTCCTGATGCTCTTATGCCGCCCGGCACAAGCCTAATGGTCCTTGAGTCGATCAAGTCCTGAATCTTATTCCGGAGAGCCTTACATGTTTCAACATGGTGCCCCGGCGCTCCTGAGTGGAAATCACAACGCACGCTTAGATCAACGTCCAGTGACCCCTCATCTGGCGGATTTAAGGTCCGAAGCTTGAGAACGCGATTCTGAACCAACAGCGGCAGCAGCTGGGCATAGCTCACAGGTAGTGGGTCCACAGCTCTATCAAGTAGCTTCTTCTTTTGACCATAACCTTCAGGATTATTCTGAGATGCTCGGCGCGGCTGACGACGAGACAGGCCTCGAGCTTCATGCTGTGTAGAGGGTCCATGAGGTCCACTTGGCTTCAGCACAGGTGGCAATGATGGCAATGGGGGAAGCACTTTGGTCTCCTCCTTGGGTGCTTGACCGCTCTCCTTATTTAGCATACTTCTCACCACTCCCATGAGAAAGCTCAACTGATTCTGCAGCTGCTGATTCTCCTCTCTGAGCACTTGCTGGTCCAGACGTACTGCCTGTATGTCATTCATGACCTGCCCCAGCTGGCTTTGGACTTTCCCTAGTTCAGCTTGTATCTGCTCCATTAGTCTGAGCTGCTAGATTCTGAGTCAAACCTGCGAACACAAAGGTTAGAAGACAAGTCCCGACTTCTGCCATGCAAGATGAATTATGGGTGTCTGTACGTTCAGGAGATCACCCCTGATTTTGGTGTCAACGTGCCAACATAGTGTCAATGCAGTGATAAGACTGGATCCATTCATGGAAGAAAATATCTCATATTGCTCGGGACACCAGACTCAGGGTACGAAACGCGCCTGTAGCACAGACACATGCTAATGGAATGCAAACATGAATATGCAAGCTAATGCAAAATGCAGTCATGCAATAATATATCCAGGTAGCTGCTGTGGAGATTCGATGTCAACAGTCACTGATGAGAAGGAAACCCCGGTGTAAACCACTGATCTGATCTGCTAAGAATAACCCTCTGATAGGATCGAGATCAAAATTCTGTTCTGACGAGAACGAAAGCCTGATAATAAAGACCCCGGATGCAAGATCAAGGAACATCTGTTGATGAAGTCTTCAGACCCCAAATCATAAATCTGTCCTCTCGAGAACAAAAATACAGCTGCTGACGAGATCTTCAAACCCCACTCAAAATCTGCCCTGTCAAGAACAAAATAACAACTGCTGACGAGATCCTCAGACCCTACTCAAAAATATGCTCCATCCAGAACAAACCTCTGATAATAATACACTGGTCAAAGCCTGCTCTATCAAGAACAGACAAACATCCGATGATAAGATCCTCTGATCAAACCCTTGCTCTATCAAGAACATATCTGCAACTGAGAACCCAACATAACTGATTTACTGTCAAGAAAACCAGGTAGTCTGGAGGCCAAAGTTTCCTGCAATATCCCAACCCCACTCACAGGTATGATGGACCTAATCCACGGACAAAGGTACGGCATCCTATGCGGTCGTCAGCGTCACAGACATTCATGAGTGACAATACGATTCCCAGAAGGAGTGGCATCATCAAGTCATGAAGAGGCCTCTCTTAGCTGACTTCCAAATGATCGGTCCCCAGAGTCGACAATCCTCACGTCTGGACTCCCCTCAGATCCTCAGGACCGGAAAGGAGCACCTCTGCAAGAATCTCGTCTGAGCGCAGATTTTCGTAGGGAACTGTGCCTGTTCAACAGACAGGTTCGTCTACTACTTCTCCGCAACTATATCTAGGTGTGTACTCAAAGCCCAGGTCCGGCTTTTCACTCACAGTAACATCCCTCTCCCACAGCAGCACAGATAATCATATCAAACTGGAAATAATATGCGGGAAATAAAATGCGGGAAGTAAAATGCGAGAAGTAAGAATGCGATAAATAAACGCAACCCAACAAGCAAACACACAAACGATAGGATTGACTCGCGCAGGGGATGGGAAACGGTCCCAGCATAAGGGATGGGAAAAGTCCCAAGATGATTCTTGCTTCCCCAGCAGAGTCGCCAGCTGCTGGGGACGGTCCCAGACAGCTAGGAAGGAAATCCAAGGCGAGACTCGCATAGGGAAATACCAGTAGTCCCCAGCAGAGTCGCCAGCTGTCGCTTGCGCGAAAATAAGGTGCCGGCAAAACAGAAGAGTCGCCACCTTTCGTTATTTATCCCTCAGAGCGGGAAAGGAAACGATCGGAAAAACCTGACGAAAAAGGGTAAGACAAGGTCATCGCAACCATTGTCTGGGTTCGGGAGTCGGTTACGCAAGGGGAAGGTATTAGCACCCCTCACGTCCGTCGTACTCGACGGGATCCTCGCTTGTCTGTTTACTTGGACGGGTTGGTTATAATCTATCTACCTATCAAGGCTGGCTGAAAAAGAAAAGAAAAATGACTCGGCAAAGCGTCGCGCTTTATGCCTACGTATTCCCGTCTGGAACGAGAAATCAGAGTCAACGTAGTTCGGCTAACTACAGGGGATTACGGGGGAAGGTTGGGGAAGGTTGCTCGCTAGGACGTCGCATCCTATGCCTACGTACTTTCATCTGGTATGAAAGATCAGAGCAAACGTAGTTCGGGAAACTACGGACTACAATGGCTCAACTAGGAGGGAGACTATCAAGTCCTACTGTTATCATGCCATGGATTCATCCTATGGTTGAGGTTTGAACAGGGAACTCCTAGATGTTGTCATGCATAGGTTTCAACCTAAAAGTCTATCATCAAATCCTCATCAGAGGAAATGAGAGTCCTAAGGGATCATGTCAATGATACACAGAAACAGACAAAAGCATCAATTTTGACAGTAAAATGCATGCAATGCAAGTGAGGGAGGAAATGTGTGTGGGGCTTCAGCCTCCACAAGCTCATCTCGACCTCAAGCCAGTCATGAAATAACAGCAATCATACTGAGAATAATCAACATGCTATCAAGCAGTATACAGATAAAGGAAATGAAGTGCCAACAGGCAAACAACACACATGAGAAAGAATCATCTACTCTCTAACCCTAATCACAGAATCCTAATCAAATCTAAGCAAAGCTCTCAAGCAAACCCTAACAAGAGAAATCATTCCCAGTCTTCAAGCTTCAGAACAAGCTTACCAAAGAAAGGGAGCTAAGCAAGCAGACTCATAGTGTCTTCCTCAGGAAAGCACTAGGAGGTGGATACTCAGGAGTCATACCCTATGTGGCTCAACCACTGTGATCAGTTTATATTCCTCCTCAGGAGAAATTAAACTCACAAGCAGGCTCCAACATCACTGGATATTTAGGAAATCCTATCTGAACTAATGGAACTAAGTGAATAGACCCATAGGACCTTCCTCAGGAAAGTGCTAGGAGGCTTCCACTTAGGAGTTGTATCCCATGTGGCTCAACAACATGTGATCAGTTTACATTCCTCCTCAGGAGAAATTAAACTCACAAGTTGGCTCCAACATCATTGGATACTTAAGAAATCCTAGATAAACTAAGGGAACTAAGTGAATAGACCCATAGGACCTTCCTCAAGAAAGTACTAGGAGGCTTCCACTTAGGAGTTGTATCCCATGTGGCTCAACAACATGTGATCAGTTTACATTCCTCCTCAGGAGAAATTAAACTCACAAGTTGGCTCCAACATCATTGGATACTTGAGAAAGAGGTGAGAAGAAAGAATGAAAGTCATTCAAAGTGCCTTCCTCAGGAAAGTACCATGAACTTCCATCAAACTTCAGGATCTCGAACCTCACAGACAGGGAACAAGTCAAGCTCTGGGTCTCTGGGTCTTGGTCTACAAGCTCCTCTCCATGATGCTCTCCATCAAAGTCTTCAAGGCAACACAAGCCCCTCAACAAATTCCTCAAAGTGAACCCCACAGATGAACAGATAACCATAGAACAGACAAAATCATCAGGCAACTTCAGAAAATACCTAAAAATACTAAACTAATGGGGAAAAATCTACCAATTATTCATAAGGGTCCTCAACACCTACTCATAACATCTACAAAGGTCTCTACCTAAAAATCAAGATGAAACTCAATCAAAGAAAATGATTCATCACCTAAACACCATTCTAAACCCTAATCAGGACACCCTAAGTCTACCCTAATTAAACTAATCAAGATTAAATTCTAAAAATCTAGAAAAAATCCTATAGGGAACTATGACTCATCATTTAATTGCATAAAAAAGAATGGATAAAAAACCCTAAGGGAATGGTCCTAAAACAATTCCTACAAAATCAAGTACCAAATTAAAGCTATTTAATTGGAAAAACTATTAAAAATATTAAACCTAAAAATAAAATCTCATTTTTATTTTTATAATTTTCTACTCATTTTAATCTATTCATAGAAAAAAGAAGGATTAAAAAATCATTTATTATCTATTTTTAATGAATTATTCAAAACAGAAAACATTAAAAAGAAAATAAAAGAAATTAAATGAATTAAGGGAAGGGGGGGTCAGAATAGCACAAAGCGCTAGTTCAAAGAAATGGGCCAACAAAGAAGGGGGGTGGGAATAGAAGTCTGGGCCCAGAACGCCCTAAATGAAACGCTGCGTTTCATTGGATTCAAAATTTCCCTCTCTTTTCTCAGACGCGCTCACAGCCACACGATTGGGAGAATTAGTCAAATCTGGGACTTGATCCAACGGCTTCCCTTTCGTCTTCTCCAAACGCCCTAGGGTTTTCAGAAACCCTAATCCCACGCACTCATCTTCCAGCTCCTCCATCTTTCTCCACAGGCCACGGCTTGATATGATTCCAAAACAAGAAATCACCTACTAAATGCCTAGATTACAATGGGACGAGTAGTTTTCACTAATTCGACCTAGGTTGTTCTAACAGAAAGCATTAACATCATGGCACAACCATATTCAACTGCTATCAAACTTCATCAAACTCAAAACTAAAGGTCTACAGATGCTCTACCCGTTACCCTTGCTATTCTAAACCAATTCATGTTAACTGGAACTCAATAAACAGCCAGCTATGGAAGATCCAAGAATCATGGTTCTGTTATGCAACCTCATGGATCGTGCCCTAGCTTTCAGTATCTATCCATCTACCCTAATACATCAATTATACACCTAAAGAACCAACTAAAACTCAATAATTAAGATGGTAGAAAGTGAAGAAAGAACCTGTCAAGAAGTTAATGGTGAGGCTCGAGGGGATGCTTGCAGGGCTTGAAATGGCTTCAATGAGATCCTACAATGGTGAAGAACCTTCTGTTTGCACTTGTTGTGAAGGTGGTGGCTTGAAGTGAAAGAAAACTCAAGTTGCTTCAACTTGAAGAAACTTCTCCAATGGCTATGTATCCTTCTCTCTCCTCTGACTTGGCTCGAATTTCACCAACCTCTCATCACTCTTTGATGCATTCTTTATATAACAATCATTGGATGCTTCTAGAATCATCTAGAATGGTGTGGAATCTTCATGAAAAGTCCATGATATGCCATGTTGGATTTCTCATATACCATGCTCCATGCCTTGTAATTTTGACTCAAAATGTCCTTATGTGAGTTATTGAATGAGGATGAGTGAAAAACATGTGCATTTTTGGCTTGTGTAGGGTTTTGCAAAGTTGCCCTCTTTTTCAAGTAAGAAATTTCCAAAGGAAGTCCATTTTTGGAGCCTCAAATGAAAATTCTACTTAAACCAAAGTTCTTAAAATGGTTTTTCCAATCAAAATGATATATTGGATGACCTATTTTGGATTTGTGGATCTCCCAAATCACTTTTCAATTTCAACTTTTCAAAGTTATAAGTCATTTTTAGTTCATTTTTGACCAATCATGGAATCTTGTGCTATGAGCTTTTTCATCAATTTGTGACCTTCTTTCTAGACTTAAAATCACATTTTGAGCAACTTTCATGTTTTAAGTTTTTCCATTTGAGGCTTGGAAATAGGAGTTTTAGGCATTGGCTAAAATGACCTATAACTGACAAATGACCAAAATACCCCTGCCTTGTTCAAACCATAAGTTGAGTTCCACAAATCCAATCAAGGACTTCTACCACTCAAATTAAAGCTAAGAAGATCCTCTTCAACATTCATGTTGACCAAGAAGTCATAGGAATCATCCTACTAGGGCAAAAGTTGTCTGCAAGTTGGGTGACTTTCAAGGACCCAGATTCACATACCTCTGCTGACCTGTAATTTGTCAAAACCATAACTTGAGCTCTGTAACTCCTATCAAGGACTTCCACCACTCAAATTAAAGCTTAGAACAAGCTCTACAACATTCATGTTGTGGGGAAGATGAGATATCAATCACATCTTGAGCTAAAACTGCCTGGAAGATAGGGATCAAATTAGGGTTTTTTCACTGACAATCCTCAGAAACCCTGACTTGAAACTTCTCAAACTCTTCAATCATGATGAGTTGGTCTAGGAATCATCTTTATAACATCTCTATGCATCATTCCATGATCTCATGGCCCTTGGATTGAGTCTCAACCTTCTCCAAATCTTCAGCTGATCCAGGGTTGACCCAGTCAAAAACCCTAATTCTACCATTCATGGTTGAATCTTCTGAATTCTTGCATAATGACTTATCTGGGCTTCATGATGGCTTTCAAGACATCTCATAGGCTTTCTCAAAACATCTAATTCATTCTCAAAGTCTCAGAATCATCTGAGGGGCACCCACACTGTGAAGCACACAACCCTGGTTTCAATCCACTTCCTCTGAGGATCTCTTGAACTTTCTGATGAAGGTATCAACTTTCAAATACTCAATGGGAAAATAAATGTTGGTCAAATTTTGGGGTGCAACACAATGCAACACACAAGCAAAGGGAGGAAATAGTGTGGGGTGAAAACCTCCACAAGCTCATCTCAACCTTTAAATGCAAGCAAAGGAAAAGAGAATGAAAAGCCTACACATGCATACTTCAATCTTAATGCACAAAATCATACCACATGAAAGGGAAAGAGGGAAAAGTGCTCGCTAGGATTATCGCAATCCTATGCCTACGTACTCTCAACAGGTATGAGAGATCAGAGCAGCCGTAGTTCGGCCAACTACGGGTAAGCGGTCTCGATTACACGGGGAAAAGAGAAGGGATCTCAACTGCAAGGATGCGAGAGAAAAGGGGATGTCTCAATCGCAAGAATGCGAAAGAAAAGAGTCTCAATCGCCAGGATGCGAGAGAAAAGGTTCGGATCGGGACGCACACGCTAAGTCCCACGTATCTAACTCTACAGCTCACAACACTCGACGGTCGAATAAAAGAGATGAAATAAAAACAATGTTACCAAATGGAGTGGTTCCGTTGACCCTTGACTTTTGCGTGCAAGCTCCATTCCAAGCTTTTCCGAACCAATGTGACGTTGAACCATCGTAGTTCAACTTATAAATAAAGCCAAACATTAAGAGGTAGCGTATTAATATCCGTGTCAAAGACAAGATAGAGAAAAGATATTATGAATCATTCTCCAGTTGGATCATATCACACGGACCAGAACAGAATAAAGGCAAAATAAAATCATAAAGAGAAGAGAAATGAGGAGAGAAAAAGATGGTCTCAGATCCTACATTATCCATCAACAAATTGCTTAATAACGAATTACGGAGGTCTCATCATCGACCTACAAAATGAAAATGAGATGAAAAGTCCAATAACAAATGGAAACAAGAATTCATCTTCTAAAAAGAAAATTAAGTTCTAATAGAAATATTAAGATTCTAAAGAAATTAAAAGGAAATTGAATATAGAATTTAAAATTCTATACAAAAATATATGCATATAGTATTCTAAAAAAGAAAATATTGAAATGAAATATAATACATAATTTAAACAAAATACAACATAGGGGGGTGCAGCATTGAAACAGGGGTACAACAATGAATTTAGTTGGGCAAACCCTAGGTTCTCTCTTCCTCAACCTCTACCGCCGCTGGCCACAAAACCACCGCCTTCCATTCTACTATCTCCGTCTCTGCACAAAAAACCTCTCAAGATCCAATCTAAAGGAAATAGAAAAAGCTATTTAAAAATCTATTAAAACTCTAAAAAAAACTATAATATTCTAAAATAGAAAATACTATTAAAATCTATTAAATCTAACAATATCTAAATTCTATGCTAAAAATTAGAAAATAAAATCTAGAAAATTAAATCGGTGAATAAAAATGCGAGAAAGCAATATGATGAGCAGTAAAACGGCAGACACCGAAATATCCTTAAAAATAACGGCGTAGACTGAATCACCGGGAAGAGCACAAATTCCAAAATAAACCTCTTATTCGAACTGGTTTGAATCGTCCAAAACGTGAGGAAAGGGCTGTAATCCCGATAAAATCAATCCGGCTGAAAAATGCACAGTATGCGATATGCAGATGCAAATGCAAATGAAACGAAACATAAGCCAAATTGCGAGAAATGGTTGGTCAAATTTTGGAGTACAACAGCTGCCCCTATTCAAACGGCTTGGACCTGAAGGGTTGAAAAGCGAAAGACTTTCAAACGTTCAAAGGTAAAAGACAGTTGAATACCAACGAACCCGTAAATTTGCCAACCACAGAAATAAACTGCGAACTCTGAAAAGGAATAACAATCTCCGAAGATATTTGAATAATGGTTGCAACATCGACATGCCGACGGAAGAAACACCTAACATCGCCGCCAGACAATGACACTAAGTCGGGAAGATCACCTGACATCGCCGCCAAGTATCTACACTGAGTCAGAAAAACACCTGCTATCATACATCTGATAATAACCTTCTAACTTCGTCGTCAGGCCTCTACATCAATTTAGGAAAACACTTGACCTTGCCGTCAAGTAAAAACATCACTTCTGAAAGAAGATACCACTGACCTCGCTGTCAGGAACCTGACCTCACCGTCAAGCGTCAACCTTAAGCCGGTAAACCTCTGGCATCACCGCCAGTTATCAATATCCAGTCAATAAAGCTTTTGACATCGCCGCCAAACCGACACAAAGTTGATAAACATCTAACATCACCGTTAGATGACCACAAGATTGATATACATCACTTGGCATCGCCGCCAAGCTTCTGTAGGGGATAACAAATTCTGACATCGCCGCCAGGCATCCGCAAGCATAATAAATGTCTGACATCGCTGCCAGACCTCCACCTGGTCTAATAAACATCCGACATTGCTGCCGGATAACCACGAAGTAGATAAACGCCTGACATCGCCGCCAGACAACCACAAGGTAGCTAACATCACTTGGCATCGCCACCAATCTTAGACAAAGTAGATAAAATGTCTGACATCGCCGCCAGGTAACCACATAGTCGATAAACATCTGACATCGCCGCCAGAGAACCATAAAGTAGAAAAGCATCTGACCTTGCCGCCAGACAACCACCAAGTAGAAAAGCACCTGACCTCGCCGCCAGACAAACATCATGTTGATAAACATCTGACATCACCGCCAGAACAACACCATGTCGAAGAATATCTTACCTCGCCGCCAAATAACCTTAGGTTGAAAAAGATTCGACATCGCTGCCAAACAAACCCAATTGAGAAAATACCTGACATCGCCGCCAGGAAACCAAAAGATCGGTGAACATCTGACATCGCCGCCAGAAAATCCATACACATTTGAAATCACCGTCAGAAATCTACGCACATTTGACATCGCCGCCAGAAACCCGCAAGGAACGAAACACCCTGACCTTGCCGCCAGACATCCATGCAATTAAGAAACATCTGGCATCGCCTCCAAAAATCCATATTTAATCAATAAAACCTCTGACATCGCCGCCAGAAATCCACGCACACCTGACATCGCTGCCAGGAACCCGCAGTGTTGATAACATCTAACATCGCCGCCAGACAACCATGAATCTGAGAACCATCTGACATCACCGCCAGACAACCATGAATCTGAGAACCATTTGACATTGCCGCCAGACACACTGCAGGGGATAACACATCTGACCTCGCCGTCAGAACCCCACGCAGTTAGGAAACAACTGATAAACATCTGACATCACCATCAGACGAACACACTGTTGATAAACCTCTGACATCGCTGCCAGACAATCACAACATCCGACATCGTCGCCGGAAAACCACATCATCTGACATCGTCGTCAGACGAACACCCTGCTTGTTTTCAATATTCGACTTAGCGGGCTTCTTTCTTTTGATTCTTTTTTCCTTCTCTTTTTTTTTGTTGAACAAATCGTGTGACATCGGCTTGTCTGACTTGTTAAAGGGATTGTGACTGTTTCACTCCTTGGTCGGTGATGGATACCCATTGTGGGTTTTTTTAGGCACAACTTATACAGGTGTGATTGACCCTCGAACGAGAACACTCCTTTTTGTAATTTGAACGCTCAGTCAAATTAACTGACACCTACACTGCCCCGGGTTAAGATTGAGGGTTTTTATGTTTTCCAGAAAGAAACTCCTACTACTAGGCTCAAAGGGGTTGACAAGGGATTATCTTCCTTATATCTCCGGTGTTTAGGAATTTGAAACAATGTCTTTACATCATCAGCAGGTTTTATTCAAAAGCATACAATCGGAAGCCTGCGCGTCTTTCAATTTCGTCATCCTCCCCGGATTCCGCTTAAACAAGCGTTAGACATCAATTAAAAACATAAGTGAACACAAATGGATTTAATCAAAACATGCATATTTATTTCATTATCATTATCAATTGAAAACAATACAGTTTTACAAGTGAGATTTGCATTTAAACAGGAAAGAAACTATAGATGCAAAGAAAATGACATGATAAAACAAATATTGCCGGCTTCGGGGAACCGGGCTTCTAGATCTTGCTTGCTGCTGAGTCAGCCATCTTCAAATTCAATCAGATGAGAGGTTGAAATGCATCCTTAATCTTCCTCTCGGAAAGGAAATGTACCTCTTGTCGATCAACTGTTGCACCCTGGCTTGAAAGGCCTGGCAATCTTAAGTTGAGTGCCCTACGGATCCTCCATGATATCCGCATTAAACACTGGGATCATATCCGGGAGGGTACGACTCTGGCACTGGCTTGAGATTTTTGGGCTCCACTAATGAGTTCTGAATCAACTGTGGCAGAAGCTCACTGTACGGAATAGGAACTGGATGAAGAGGAGCATTCCTCCTTTCCAAATTGTTGCGGGGCCATTCTGATTCGGGGGCTGATGGTGTCGGAGCTGAGAAACAGAAGGTTGTTGTTGCTGGTTAGGACATCCTTCATGCTCAGGCACTTTCATTCTCAGATGTAACCCAAGATCCGACAATAGCTGCGGGCACGGAGATTCAGAAGTCATAAACTGAAAGGCATCCTCTTGGCCCAATGCAGCTTCTGGGTTGAAGGCATGAAAGTCCCCCTTTTCTGTA
Organism: Lathyrus sativus; assembly: GCA_963859935.3. Lineage (NCBI taxonomy): Eukaryota > Viridiplantae > Streptophyta > Magnoliopsida > Fabales > Fabaceae > Lathyrus > Lathyrus sativus. The sequence continues at coordinate 53,067,692 of OZ012741.1, read as the reverse complement.
GTGACTAGAATGAAACCATCTGCTACACTCGTGCGGCCCCGCGCGAATTTAACTGCCTTTGAATCGATCAAATCCTGAACTACGTGCTTAAAAGCTTTGCAGTTCTTGACGTTATGCCCCAGTGCCCCAAAATGGAAATCGCAATGGGCACTTGCATCATAGCCTGGTGGTGGCTCACCAGTTAGTGGAGACAACTTTCGCAATTCGACCAACCGAAACTGAAGTAAGACTTGTAGCAACTGCGTGTAAGTCATGGGGATCTGATCAAATATTCTCTCGAGCTGCTTTGTCCTTTGACCATACCTCTTAGTCTTAAGATTGTCTCGGGAAACAGGAGGTAGTTGCTGACATGGAAAACTTGGGATCTCAGATTGTGCAACAGATCTTTGGAGCACATCCCGCCTTGGGAGAGGTTCCACGGACAAAAGTGGAACAAGCATCTCTACTTTAGCTTTAGGCACCTGATCGCCCTCCTTCCTTAGCAGATTTCTTATCACCTCTGTGACCAGGTCCCTCTGGGTCTTCAGCTGATGAACTTCCTCCTTAAGCACTTTCTACTCTAGACATAAGGTTTGCATACTCGCCATGAACTGCCCCATTTGACCCCGGACTTCACTTAAATCTTCTTGAACTTGTTCCATGGCTTTGCGTTGATTCCCCAGTGAACGGTATGATTATTTACCCTGAAACTAGCTAATGGAGCCAACAGGGGTAACATAAACGGTTCTGTTGTACCTGCTATACAAAAATGCTATGCAAGATGCAGACATGTCTATGTGCTTACAGGGAGATCTTCCCCTTGGTCCCAGTTTCAAAAAACAAGAGCAGTAGAGATGTACACCATAACAATCCTCTCATATATCCGGTAAGATCCTTCCTGAAGGTTTCAAAGATGCCAGGCTCAGCCATGGAAATCAGACCAAATAAAGGTCCTAGCTCAGGTATCGGAAACTTGTATACAACAATCATCTTTTTGTCTACTTCCCTCTTTACAACAGATCAGTACCAGGATCAAGGGTAAGATGAGAACCTTTCAAACCCATAGACATGCAATGTTAAATGCAGGATGATTATGCAAATGCAAATGCAATAGGGGATCAAGATGGTTGTGTTGTAGCTTGAGAAGAACCGGCGCTTCGCTTTGGCAAGAATACTAGCATAGCTCCGATAATAGGAACCACTGATATCAATAACTCAGATTCACACAGTAAAGAAAACCGGGTAATCTGAAGGTCAAGGTTTTCTGCATAACCCAATCCCTCTCGTAAGTATGGACCTATCCACTGATAAGGTTCGACATCCTATGCGTTCATCAGCGTCACAGACTTTCAAGAAATGATGATACGTTCACCATTTCTGGTTTGGCATCATCATCTCCTGAAGAGGCCTCACTTAGCTGAATCACAAATGATCGGTCCCCAGAGTCGACAACTCTCAGATCCAAAATCCCCTCAAGACCAAAGGGCTGGAAAGGAAATCATCAAAGAGAATCTCGTCTGAGTGCGAATTTCATGGGGAACTGGTACATTGCAAAGCATGCACGCCCCCACTAATCTCCACTACTAATGCTATGTTTGCACTCAAGCCTGGGTCTGGCTTATCACTCATCAGAACTTCCCTCCCCACAACACAACAATAATGATATATAATGCTGAAAATAAGTGCGGGAAAGTAAAAATAAAGTACAACAAGTATAAACATACACCCAAAAAATAAACAAACAAGCGCTAGGATTGACTCGCATAGGGAACCGTTGGAGTCCCCAACAGAGTCAGCAGCTGTCGCTACTGCGAAAAAAAGGTGCCGACAATGACAGAAGAGTCACCACCGTTCGTTATTTATCCCAACGAGGTAAAGGAAACGAGAAGAGAAAACCTACGAAATGGGAGAAGACATGCCATCACAACCATGCCTCGGGTTCGGGAGTCGGTTACGCAAAGGGAAGGTATTAACATCCCTCACGTCTGTCGTACTCGACGGGATCCAAAGTTAGTTGTCTATCTAGAAGGGTGTGTTTGAAACTACCTACGCTAAAGGTCTGGGACAAAAGAAACAAAAAGTGACTCGACAGAGCATCGCTGCTCTGGGCCTACGTATTCCCTCGTGCAATGAGAAAGTCAGAGTCAACGTAGTTTGACTAACTACGGGTGAAATATGGGGAAAGGTTGCTCGCCAAGACAACACGTCTTGTGCCTACGTATTCTTGCACAGTACAAGAAATCAGAGCAAACGTAGTTCGGGAAAATAAGAACGCCGGTTGGTTCAAATGCTTTTATCTGAGTAGGGTTAACAAACAGTTCTAGCAGTTAGGTGTATGCAGCTCGACCATTGGAGAGTTAGGCGTTACTTGTTTGCGGTAGAACTAAGAGTTAACGAAACTCTTTTTTTATGAAAAGGTTTTCCACTGTTAAGTGTCCCCAAGGACAAAATGAAGTTTGATCACTTGTTTTTGTGTCTTTTAAGGAGAAGTGTTTTTTGAATTGTTTGTAATTCATATTGCACTAGAGACTATGACCTAGGAGTGAATGCGTCACACATCACCCAAAGGGTGAACACTAAACACTCTAGGCCATCAAGAGGAAACCCCCCCAATAACCATTTCCCAAGTACTTAAGGCTCGTACCGCACAATACTCATTAGCCTTTATTATGTATTTTGAAGTTTTTTTGAGATGAGAAAGCGAGAGGACAAACTCAAGGGAACTAGAATCAAACCTAGTAGTTGTCATGCATCATGGTCCTAAGGTTAGGATTAAGAGGGAAATTATATCCTATTTGTTATCATGCAAAGGATTCAACCTAATGTCTATCATCACCATCCTTGATCAAGGAAGTGATAATTCCTAAGGGAACATGTTAAGAAAATAAGAAGAGGAACAAGGCATTAAGTAAATGAAATATGAATATGAATGAATGCATATGCAATGCAACACACAAGAAAAGGGAGGAAATAGTATGGGGTGAAAACCTCCACAAGCTCATCTCAACCTTTAAATGCAAGCAAATGAAAAGAGAATGAAAAGCCTACACATGCATACTTCAATCTTAATGCACAAAATCATACCACATGAAAGGGAAAGAGGGAAAAGTGCTCGCTAGGATTATCGCAATCCTATGCCTACGTACTCTCAACAGGTATGAGAGATCAGAGCAGCCGTAGTTCAGCCAACTACGGGTAAACGGTCTCAATTGCACGGGGGCAAGAGAAGGGATCTCAATCACAAGGATGCGAGAGAAAAGGGGAAGTCTCAATCGCAAGAATGCAAGAGAAAAGAGTCTTAATCGCCAGGATACGAGAGAAAAGGTTCGGATCGGGACGCACACGCTAAGTCTCACATATCTAACACTACAGCTCACAACACTCGACAGTTGAATAAAAGAGATGAAAGAGATGAAATAAAAACAATGTTACCGAACAGAGTGGTTCCGTTGACCCTTGACTTTTGCATGCAAGCTCCATTCCAAGCTTTTCTCCTTTGATCCTTGATGATGACATTCCGAATCCGAACCAATGTGACACTGAACCATCGTAGTTCGACTTATAAATGAAGCCAAACATTAAGAGGTAGAGTATTGATATCCGTGTCAAAGACAAGATAAAGAAATGATATTACGAATCATTCTGCAATTGGATCATGTCACACGGACCAGAATAGAATAAAGGCAAAATAAAATCAGAAAGAGAAGAGAAATGAGGAGAGAAAAAGATGGTCTCGGATCCTACATTATCCATCAACAAATTGATTAATAACGAATTACGGAGGTCTCATCATCGACCTACAAAATGAAAATGAGATGAAAAGTCCAATAACAAATGGAAATAAGAATTCAACTTCTAAAAAGAAAATTAAGTTCTAATAGAAATATTAAGATTCTGAAGAAATTAAAAGGAAATTGAATATAGAATGTAAAATTCTATACAAAAATATGTGCATATAATATTCTTAAAAAGAAAATATTGAAATGAAATATAATACATAATTTAAACAAAATACAGCACAGGGGGGGGGTGCAACATTGAAACAGGGGTACAACAATCAATTCAGTTGGGCTTTGAACCCACCAAAAACAAAAGCAGGAGGAGTGGTGTAGTATGGAAAACAGAGGGTGTAATCCAAAAAAAGTTGGGCTAAACAAAGCCCACTAACCCCATCTGAGGAGTCCACGACCTATCATCATCTTCCCTACTCCATTTCCCCTTGGCAAACCCTAGGTTCTCTCTTCCTCAGCCTCCGCCGCCGCTGGCCACAAAACCACCGCCTTCCATTCTACTATCTCCGTCTCAGCACACAAAACGTCTCAAGATCCAATCTATTCTTTCTTTACACACGACTTTTCACCTCCAACCTTTCTCAAATCTCTCTTTCAACTCCGTTACTGTTTGCATGTCGATGATGATTGATGTTGCTGATGGATCCGAGCGAAGATCTGAAGGATGCGTTTGAATTTGGAGATTTGTGGATCTTGATGAAGATCTTTATGAAGAAGATGAAGATTGATGGAGTTAGATGAAGCTTTAAGTGTTTACTTGGAAAACAGTGAGGAATGCTGTTGAAGATCGTGAAGATGATGAAAATCCTCTAAAAAACGCACTTGAAGATGAGAAGATCTTGGTGAAATGTTAACGATGAACACTATGAAGGTGACGAAGATCTTCTAGAACACGGTTGAAGATCCAGAACCTAGTTGAATCCGTGCTGAAGTTGTGATGAGGATCACTGGCGCTGAAGATTGCTGAAGGTTCTAGCGTTATAGATCTATGGATCGTTGCTTGTTGACGGTTTCCGATCTGGAGTTTCTTGAAGAAATTGGTGTCGATTCACAGATTCTTGGTGAAGATCTTGAAAGAAAATTGATAAACATTTGAAGATCTTGTATAAAGTTGATGAGTGTTCTTTGAAGGTTCTTGAGGATTTCTGGAAAACTGACGATGAAGATTGAAGGACACTTCGTAGATCTTGAGAGAAAATCTGGAAAAATCTTGAAGGTTGTTCATGAACGTTGATGAGGATTGTGAACATGATGAAACTCGTATGACGAATGTGATGAAGTTGGGAGAAAAAATCTGGAAAACAATTGAAGAACACATGAATCTATGAATTTTCCAGCGTATTGGATGAAGTTTTCGGCGATGGTTATGGTGGCGTTTAGAGTTGTTTGATTTCTCCGGCGAGGTTCCGGTGAGTTTGCATGCGGAGGGTGAGGGGATGACAACTACGTGGAGAGAGAGGGAAACGTGGCAGCTAGTGGGTAGTGTGTGTCAGCATGGTGGGGTAATGTGGCATCCAACTGGAGAGAGAGAGTACTGAGTGCTTTATATAATGACACATGGCATGGACTTGGACTGGGCCTGCGAAATTGGACTAATGGACCCAAAATCTAACTCAATAGACTTCAATTAATGATGATTAAAGTTGTAATAAAACTAATGAAAACGAAAATTGATTATGGATTATGCTGAAGACTAAAACCTGATTAACTAATTAACACAAAACTAATCAAAGCTAATTCAATAATCCTAATCAATCTATATTAAAACCTAAAAAGAAATAATAAAAATCTAAAGGAAATAGAAAAAGTTATTTAAAAATATATTAAAACTCTAGAAAAATTATAATATTCTAAAATAGAAAATACTATTAAAATCTATTAAATTTAACAATATCTAAATTCTATGCTAAAAATTAGGAAATAAAATCTAGAAAATTAAATCGGTGAATAAAAATGCGAGAAAGCAATAAGATGAGCAATAAAATGGCGGACACCGAAATATCCTTAAAAATAACGGCGTAGACTGAATCACCGGGAAGAGCACAAATTTCAAAATAAACCTCTTATTCGAACTGGTTTGAATCGTCCAAAATGCGAGGAAAGGGCTGTAATCCCGATAAAATCAATCCGACTGAAAAATGTGCAGTATGCGATATGCATATGCAAATGCAAATGAAACGAAACATAAGCCAAATTGCGAGAAACGGTTGGTCAAATTTTGGGGTACAACACTACTAACTTCATAATAATGGACATAAAGGAGGATTCTAACATTCTCATTATATTAGGAAGACCCTTTTAGCCACTGCTAGAGCCATCATGGATGTGAAGAAAAGAAAGTTAACCTTCGAGGTTGGTGAAGAAAAAGTTGAATTCATCCTTTCACAACTCCTAAAGGTGCTAGCTATCGATGATTCATGTTGTTCACTAGATATCATTGACGAATTTGTAAGAGAAATGGAGATGGAGCAATCCAAGTATACTGAAATACTAAAGAGTCCAGCCCCTCCTATAATGGAAGATGATAATTGGTGTAAACCATATGTTGATGATAGTCTGAGGGAATGTTTAACACTAACTTCAAACCTAATGCCTTTCTCGAAGAAACCTAATACCGATATCCGATAATAACTGGGTCAGCTCGGTACATGTAATGCCCAAGAAAGGAGGTGTTACAGTTGTCGATAACGAGAAAGGCAAATTTGTAGTGAAACATGTTGTAACTGGTTGGAGGATGTGTATTGATTATAGAAAGCTGAAAAAAGCCAGTTGTAAAGATCATTTCCCTTTACCCTATATAGATCAGATGCTTGAACGATTGGCTAAACACTCTCATTTTTGTTACTTAGACGGTTATTCGGGATTTTTCTAAATCCCTATTCACCTTGATGACCAAGAAAATACTACCTTCACTTGTCCCCATGGTACCTTTGCATATCGACGAATTCCATTCGGACTATGTAAGGCTCCTGCAACGTTCCAAAGATGCATGATGGAAATCTTCACAGATTTTCTGGATGGAATCATGGAAATATTTGTGGATGACTTTTCCGTTTGTGGGAAGAGTGTTGAAGGATGTTTGATGAACCTAGAAATGGTACTAGAGAGATGCATAAAAGTTAATCTGGTGCTTAATTAGGAGAAATGTCATTTCATGGCCGACAAGGAATAGTGCTTGGGTACATAGTGTCCGATATGCAAAACCTTCAACCTCCAAAAACCATTAGAGAAATACATAGTTTCTTAAAACACGATGGTTTTTACCACGATTTATAAAAGATTTCTCTAAAATAACTAAACCACTAACTAGCCTGTTGATGAAAGACGTTGAATTCATTTTTGATGAGAAGTGCTTAGAAGCATTCCAATTATTGAAAAAAGCTCTAATTACTGCACCTATCATGCAACTGCCTGAATGGAGTAAACCTTTCAAAAGAATGTGTGACGCTAGTGACTATGCCATAGGCGCAGTTTTAGGCCAACACAAGGACAAAAAGCTTCGTGTGATTTATTACACAAGTAGAACTCTAGATGAAACACAAATGAATTACGCCACCACACAAAAGGAACTCGTAGCTGTCGTTTTTGCATTAGATAAGTTTTGCTCCTACTTAGTGTGAGCTAAGATAATTGTCTACACCGATCACGTTGTAATTAGGTACTTGTTGAACAAAAAGGATGCTAAACCAAGGCTTTTGAGATAGATCCTACTACTTCAGAAATTTGATTTAGAGATTAAGGATAAGAAAGGAACCGAGAATGTAGTAGCTGATCAACTCTCTAGAAATGATAACATAAAATCTGAGCAAGTATCCGTCAACGATGATTTCCCTTATGATAGACTAGTAGCCTAGTTAGAAAGAAACACGACTGAATGCTCTCTACTTTATAATGGCGCAGAAATTGATGAAGTTGTGAATCAGTCTACACTAAAACTGTTGTGCCATGGTAAGCTGACTTTGTCAACTACCTAGCAGTCGGAGTACTTCCATTAGACTTAACTTATCAACAGAAGAAGAAATTCATTTGTGACTTAAAGCATTACTATTAGGATGAGCCCTTTCTTTTCATGAGAGTCACCGATGGTATTTTCTGTCGATGTGTCCCCGAAGAAGAGGTAGAAGACATCGTACCCATTGCCATGCTACACCCTATGGAGGGCATGCAAGCTTATCCAAGACATGCGTGAAAATTTTACAGTCAAGTCTTTTATGGCCTAGTTTATGGAAAGATGTCGACACCCTGGTTTTAAATTTTGACCGGTGTCAACGAATTAGAAATATCTCTATGCGCGATGAGATTCCACTAAAAGGTATCTTAGAAGTGGAAGTCTTTGATGTGTGGGGTATTGACTTTATGGGACCCTTCCCATCTTCTTTTGGTAATAAATACATATTCATAGCTGTTGATTACGTTTTAAAAATGGATAGAGGCAATAGCCTTGCCTACAAATGACACGCCAGTAGTTATTAGGCTTTTTAAGAGCATCATTTTCCCATACTCGATATGCTAAGGCTCGTCATTAGTGACGGAGGCTCCCATTTCATTTCAAATATCTTTGGGAGATTGTTATTTAAATATGGGGTCCGACACCGAGTAGCAACATATTACCACCCTCAAATGATTGGACAAGTTGAGATTTACAATAGAGAAATTAAGCAAATACTAGAAAAAAAATTGTTGCAACTTCTAGGAAAGATTGGTTTATGAAACTTCACGAAGCTTTGTGGGCTTATAGGGTAACTTATAAAACTCCAATAGGAACCACTCCATTTAAGTTAGTTCATGGTAAATCATGCCACCTGTCAGTCGAGCTAGAACACAAAACTTATTGGGCCATTAAGACCCTAAATATGAATTACACTATCGTAGCAGAGAAATGAATCTTCGACATCCATGAACTAAAATAAATTAGATTAGATGCCTATGAAAATGCTCGGATTTACAATGAAATAACTAAACAGTGGCATGATAAGTGAATAGCAAGGAGGGACTTTAAAGAGGGTGACATAGTCCTTCTCTTTAATTCTTGACTGAAATTGTTTGCAGGCAAACTACATTCTAGATGGTCTGGCCCTTTTGAGGTCATAAAATTTTTCAAAAGCGGAGCCGTAGAGATAAGAGGAAAATCCAATGAGACATTCGTTGTAAACGGACAACGACTTAAACACTACCATATCATAGAAAATAATGATTTCTACATAAGTTACAAACTATAAGAGCTTCCCGCTCTTTCAAAAGAATAGTCCCTTCTGAATTAATGTCGAGCTCCCGACATTAAATAAAGTGCTACATAGGAGGAAACCCACAATTATATGTTAGAAATTTGTTTTTCTTTTATTCTTTTTATTTTTATTCTATGCAGTACAATTAACTGATCTTCATTATTAACTAAATCTTTGTCTACTTTCAGGCTAACTTAGCTTAGGCTAACTAGACACTAACCTTAGAGAATGCATCCTATGGACTATATGAAGGTTGTGTTTATGAACGAAGCCCAGAAGAAGTGTTTCGAAGCATTAGCTCAGAGAGATATGGCATTGTCAATTTATCCTGACAGACCAACCATAACCATCTTAAGGATCTATGATAATGTGATGTATCTTCTTAGCCAAATAGGTTGGGATAATTTTGTTGTGAGGAGGAGGTTTAGCATATATCATAGGCTAACCCTTGAGTTCCTAAGCTCCTTTTTATATGATCCTAACCATGGTTTAGGATTTAGCAAGGGTCTGACTACCTTCAGGCTTTTTGGGACAAAGTACCATCTCACACACCGTGAAATGGCTGAACTGTTAGGATTCCCTAATGGTCCAGATGTTTTCACCATAGCCCAGGAAGATGCTTTTATTGATCTTGACGTTGAGCATTTTTGTGGTAGCATAACCGGATACTACCATCCCAAGCCTTTCCATGTTTTCCGAGAGCATTCATAACCCTATTATTCGATACTTCCACAAAATCCTAACCCAAACACTGTTTGGTAAGGGTGAAAACATTACATCAGTGTTGAGAGATAAGCTATTCATCATGTTTTGTGCCTCACAAGGTAGACATGTGAATGCTGCTACATTCATGTTAACTAACCTCTGTCGCTACTGCGAAAATCGGCGCCGGCTTGACAGGAGAGTCGCCACCGTGCGTTATTTATCCCTCAGAGCGGGAAAGGAAACGCTCGAAGTAAACCTCGCAAAGACGGGAAAAGGTATGGTCATCGCAACCAAAACCTGGATTCGGGAGTCGGTTACGCAAGGGGAAGGTATTAGCACCCCTCACGTCCATCGTACTCGATGGGATCCACGCTTGGTGTTTATAGGTAAAAGGGTGTATTATCTATCTACGCTAATGGCTGGTCTGAAAAGAAAAGAAAAGGACAGGACTCGACAGAACATACGGTGTTCTGGGCCTACGTATTCCCTCGTGCAATGGGAAAGTCAGAGTCAACGTAGTTCGACTGCCTACGTCTAAACAGGGGAAAGGTTGCTCGCCAGGACATCGCGTCCTGTGCCTACGTACTTTCATCTGAAATGAAAGATCAGAGCAAACGTAGTTCGGCTAACTACGGGTAAACAGGGGCTCTCACACAGCAGTGAGAAAACAAACTGGTCCTAAAGGCTCGGGAACCTACAAATACGATCTGGTCTCAAATGCGCTCGGGCAAGAGAAAGGGATAACAATTAGTCGTTAGCGGGAAAGTCTCGATCGCACAGCCGCGAGAGAACAAAGGTTAGTCGTTAGTGTGCTCGCTAGGATATCGCATCCTATGCCTACATATCTTCGTCTGGAACGAAGAATCAGAGCAGCTGTAGTTCAGCTAACTACGGGTCAAGCTACTCAAAAGCTCCTACAGAAAGGAAAGGGAAACCCTAGAACTATAGCTGAGAAACAGGGGAATCTACCTACTGCTATCACACCTGGTTGACCATCCTAATGTCTATCATAACAACTCCGCAGCGGAGAAGTCAGAGCTCCTAAGGGATCATGGCAACAGGACTAAACCACAAACAAGAAACTGCAAAGTAAAGGAATACTGAAAATATGCATGAATGCAACAACTAGACAAACAAGGCACAGAGGCTGCAAACCACAAAGGCAAGGGAGCTCAGCTCTACCAAATACCAACAAGCAAAGCCACGCAATAACAAACAAGCAGAAGGAGGACCACCTCAACTTCTCATGCACACAAAGTCTACTTCTAATATGCACCTATTCAGAACTATCTAGATGAATACCTAAGTCTAATGCAACATAACATCACACAAGTCAAACAAATCAAAGAGACTAACCCTGAGCAGGGCCTCTATCACACCTGAGACAACTCCTAATCTAACTCTGAACAAAACTCTATACCATACCCTAAGCAAAAGATCTAAGCAACAAATCTAATCAAAAACTCTAAGCAAGAGGAAACAATCCCCGTCTCCAAGCTTCAGAACAAGCTTACCAGAGAAAAGGGAGCCAAGCAGACAAGCTCATAGTGCTTTCCTCAGGAAAGTACCAGGAGGTTACTACTCAGGAGTCATATCCTATGCGGCTCGACAACTGTGATCAGTTTATATTCCTCCTCAGGAGAAATTAAACTCACATGAAGGCTCCGGCATCACGGGATACTTGAGAAATACCTATATGCACTAGGGGAACTAAGTGAGCAGACTCATAGGACCTTCCTCAGGAAAGTACTAGGGGGCTGACACTTAGGAATCGTATCCTACGTGGCTCAACAACTGTGATCAGTTTACATTCCTCCTCAGGAGAAATTAAACTCACAAGTTGGCTCCAACGTCACTGGATACTTAAGAAATCCTAGACAAACTAATGGAACTAAGTGAATAGACCCATAGGACCTTCCTCAGGAAAGTACTAGGGGGCTTCCACTTAGGAATCGTATCCCATGTGGCTCAACAACATGTGATCAGTTTACATTCCTCCTCAGGAGGAATTAAACTCACAAGTCGGCTCCGACATCATTGGATACTTAAGAAAGAGGTGAGAAGAAAGAATGAAAGTCATTCATAGTGCCTTCCTCAGGAAAGTACCACAAACTCCCTTCAAACTTCAGGATCTCGAACCTCACAAACAGACAACAAGCTCCTAGACTAAGCCTCAATCCACTGCAACCTTGCAAGCTCCAACAGGACCTCCATCAGCTCCCACCTTCAAGAAGAACCCACAGGCCAAAAAAACACAGGAGACTATCTCTGAAGTTCAACCACAGTTGAACTTCAAAATCAGAAGTCGTCAAGACTTCTCCTATCTTCAGGCTCAGACAAATCATATCAGGACACCCTACAAAAATCTATCAAAAATCTAATGGGAGACCTACATGGCTCTAGGGTAACATACTGAAAAATCAGAGCAAAATTCTACACCAGATGAAAGAATCAAAATCAGCAACCAGACATATCCACAAACCAATTTATTCGACATCAATAACAGTGAAAAAATGCAATTAAAATGAAAATGCATGATTGAGCTAATATTTTTGTATTATAAAATTCTACACTGAATCACGAGTCTACAGGAAAAAGAACGGAATTATTTGACTAATTCTACCATTTTTTATGAATTTTCTAATGATATGCATGCATTGAAAATATTAAAAAAAACATCAATGAAATGAAAAATATGCAAAAAATAACAAACAAAAATAAAATGTCATTTTTATTTTTATTTAATTTTCCTAACATTTTCATGAGATGGTAAAGAATTATTAAGAAAAACAATTATTTACATTTTTATTGTGATTTATTTACATGTATGAAAATATAAAAGAAATTGAAAGAAAATGACATGGAGGGGGTTTAAACAGCAACAGATATCTACTTATTCTACATTGGGCCCCTATTCTGGGGGTGCAACTAGCAGAGGGCGCAGGGCCCAAGTTTGATTATCCAGAAAAACACAAAAAAAAAAAAGGCTGATCTGGGCGCAGGGGGGTGCTGACTTAGTAATTTCTAAGTTGTTATCCCCTATGGGCTCCAACGAGGGGGTGTTGGTAGCACTCAGGGCCTAAGGCCCAACTTACTCATTCAGTTTCCACACACATGAGGGGAGAGATTGAGTGAAACAGGGTGTAGTGCATCAGCAAAACGTTTGGGCCTAAGCCCAGTATCCAACCCTAATCCATACGAACCCTAACAAACAAAACCTAATCACCTCCACTTACCTTCTGGTACTGTTCACTCTCACCCTAGCCCTAACGCCGTTCCCTCATCTCTCCCTCATCCTATCTCTGCAATTCAATCAAACAAACTCTAAACGGAGCAAATCTTCACCCAAACACTTCAATCCCTCACAAGAAATCACCGCTCAAGATCTAGTCTTAAACCACGCACCAAATCAATTAATCAATTAATCCCTAATCGTTGAAGGCACAATCTAATCTGAAGAAGAACATGCAAGGAGTTTTAGCAAGCATACCTGGAGATATTTGAGCGAACTGGATCGTATTGGAGAATGAAATCCCTTCAACGAAGATCTCAATCGCGTACGAAGATGGAGCGAAGATGAACTTGAAGGATGGCTCTTGAAGATGACGTTCTGGGAAAATTTGCTTGAAGATTGGACGCGGTTCGAAGCTTCTGGAAATATGCTTAAGAAGGATGAACGCCTTAGGATGATTTCTGGAGATATTGCTTGAGGATTGATCGTGGTTTGAAGTTCCTTGGAATCTTGCTTGAAGATTGAACGCAGATGACGCTTTCTGAGTTGTTCTGGAAAATTAATGGAGGAGGATGAACGTCTGATATGATTTCTGGAAATCTTTGATGGAGTATGAAGATGATCTGGAAAATTGATGGAGGACGAAGATGATCTGGAAAATTGATGGAGGACGAAGATGATGAAGGTGGAAAGGAGGAAATCGGAGGAAAGAGATGAATTTCTAGGGAATTTTGGTTGTTTGCAGATTCCGGTGAGTGAGACGGTGGCCGGAGTCTGTTGGCGGTGGCCGGCGGTGGGGGCTACGGCTGATGCATGGCCGCCGGTGATGTTGACGGTGAGACTCAGGCGATGGTGTGGGGGCGCCAAGTGGCGTGCATGCGCCGAGAGAGAGAGGGTGGTGGGGACAGGTGTGAGGACACGTGGGAAAGTCTGGGAAGTTCTCTGAGTGGTGGTGGCGTTCTCAAGGCGAAACGCGTGGGGCCCCTCTGCAGTTAACACGTGGCCCTATTTATTGCACTGAGAAATCTGGATCCTTCTGGAAGTTTCTGACCTGCGCTGGACATTTTTTTTTGGACTTGCTGATCATTTTTCTGGACAAAAAACAGCAATACTGGGCCTCCCCAATTGGGCCCAACGAACTCAGCATGAAAAAATCAAAAAAACTGCAAAACAAAATTAAAACTAATTAACTGAACTAATAAACCTACAATTAATTCTAACTAACATTAATCTATCCTAATTACATCTAAAAAGACAATTAACCTAATTAAACTCTAAAAAGTGATTAATAGTCTAATTAACTCTAAAAATCAATTAATTCTCTATTAAAATCCTAATATCATTTAATATCTATTAATAAAAGAAAACTATATTATTTCTATATTATCTAAAACAATTAAGGCTATTTTAAAATCTAAAAATGATTTAAAAGCAATTAAACCTATTTAAAAACCTACAAAATTCTAAACTATTATTATCTATTAGTAATAAAAGAAAAACTATATTCCCCTTTTTCTTTATTATTCTAAAAATTATTTAAAAATTCTATAAAATCCCAAAAAAGAGAATTAAGCTATTAAAATATTCAAAAACCCTATTTAAATTTCAGAAAAATCTATAAAGCCTGTTAAAAATTCACAAAAGCCTATTAAACCCTAAAAATGCAGATGAATGCAAATGACCCCCATAAAAGAGCGCACGAGACCAGATCGAATCGAACGGAGATCCCCGGGCATCAGAATATCCCCAAAATCACTGTGCAAGCTAAAAATCACTGAGGAGCGCATAATTTCCTGAAAATAAAACCCTGGTGATCTGGACTGGGTCTGCCATATCTGATAGACGAAAATCAAGCTGTAAACTCTGATATCCCCCTGTTTGCACAAAAATCATCTGTCTGATCTGCGGATATGAATTTAAACCATGAGTCAGATAAGAGAATCGGTTGGTCAAATTTTAGGGTGCAACAGCTGCCCCTATTCAAGCGACTTGGACCTGAAGGGTTTGAAGAGCGCTCAGCCTTCAAACATTCAGAGGTACGAGACGGTTGAATACAAATAGAACCCGAAAATTTGCCAACCGCGAGCATATACTGTAAACTGCTTGGGGAATAAAGTCCAGAAAACCGAGTCCAGTTATTGCGGCACCAAACTGATTAATCATCTGATAAAGAACTCCTGATTTGAATACCCGTTGCTTGTGATACCCCGTGTAACAAAACTCTGAGGGTTGTACCAAAATACCTGATTCTTTTCACATTGCCTACTGATAGGCAGGAAGAAATATACTCACATCGCCCAAAGATAGACGGGAAGGCACCCTGATTGAATACTCACTTCGTCTAATGATAGACGGAAAGACAACATTAATCTCCAAATTCACATCGCCTAAGGATAGACGGGATCATCCTGATTGATGAAACGGATCAATATTCTCATCGTCTAAGGGTAGACGGGAAGAAATAATCTCTGAACTCACATCGTCCAAGGATAGACGGAAAGACATTCTTAATCTCCATATTCACATCGTCTAAGGATAGACGGAAAGAAATTCTTAATCTCCATACACACATCGTCTAAGGATAGACGGATACAAAGCCTGAATCTCCATACTCACATCGTCTAAAGATAGACGGGAAGAAATAATTCTCCGTACACACATCGTCTAAGGATAGACGGGAAGGCACCATAATCTCCATACTCACATCGTCTAAGGGTAGACGGCATCATCCTGATTGATGAACAAATCAATATTCTCATCGTCTAAGGATAGACGGAATCATCCTGATTAATGACAAATCAATTCACATCGTCTAAGGATAGACGGGATCAAATTCTTAATCTTCATACACACATCGTCTAAGGATAGACGGAAAGTCACCATAATCTCCATACTCACATCGTCTAATGATAGACGGCATTATCCTGATTGATAAAACAAATCAATATTCACATCGTCTAAGAGTAGACGGGATCAAATCAATATTCACATCGTCTAAGAGTAGACGGCATCATCCTGATTGATGAAACAAAACAATTCACATCGTCTAAGGATAGACGGAAAGAAATTCTTTGTAATCACATCGTCTAAGGATAGACGGGAAGTCACCATAACGCAATTCAACACTCTCTTTTGAATTTCAGAATTCTTCTGTTTACGGGAATTGATGGAAAAATCAATATCCTTGAAGGGGCCACATCGTCAGTATGGACTGACGGGAAGAAAACCACCTTTTAAAGAGTCATGTCGTCAATAAGAATCAATGATCACGAAAACTGAACATTCTTCGAAGAGCCTCGACATCAATAAGGATTGACAGTCAGAAAAGTCTCTCTTGAACGTCATCTCATCCAATAACCAGAAAGAGAACCAACATTCAAAATCATTTTGAAGCCCCTTCAACAACCAAGGATAGCCGGAGAAGACTCGCTGGGGAAACACCTCATCATATGTATGATCTGGCAATAAGAAAACCCGCTGAACAATAGCCCGAAACTTCACATCGTCTGCTGACAGACGGAAAGGAAAGCCACTTGCTAGAAAAGCTCTATTTTGAACCTTTATTGAAAATCCATCAAAACTTCACATCGTCTACTGATAGACGGGAAGAAAGCATATCCTGGGAACCCCTATTTTGAACTCCATTGAAAATCAACCCAACACTTCACATCGTCTACTGATAGACGGTAAGGAAAGCATATCCTGGGGAAACCCCTTCTTGAAGTCTTACTGCGATCACCCGCAACTTCACATCGTCTATGGATAGACGGAAAGAAAACCACATTCATACTCAAGACGTCTAATGATAGACAGAGAAATCCATTTATTGAAGGAACACATCGTCAATATGAATTGACGGGAAGAAAAGTCTGTCGACATCAGATGACTGCTTGATTAAAGCATAATTGTTGTATGATCTGAGATACAAATAATCTGCTGAACTGTCTGAATACTGTTGCTGGATAAATGCCCCTGAACTGATCACAGAGTAATTCACGCGCCATATGAGGCTGATGGAAGGTCTGACTTATGCTTTGTATGCCTATGCAAATGCTTTAATCTTTCTACAGCGTAATGCTCCATTCTGGATAGAAATGCTACGCATTTTTGACGATGATATGCAAGTATGATGCAAATATGATGCATGCAATATGCTAGCAGGCTCGAGCTGTCGGAGAAGGCCGGGTACAGAAAACCACTTCAGCAAAATAAATGCTGAAGGCGAGGCCAACTTTGCTGGGGATAAACTGGATATCACTGAATCGTCCTAGCAAAATAAATGCTAGGAGAGTTAAATCAACTCCGCTGGGGATATTGGGAACTCAACCGATCACCTCAACGAAGTAATACCCTGCTGGGGAATATAACTCCGCTGGAGAAGTAGCAGACGTGCTGAATATGATTGGACTCCTCTAGGGATAGCTTATCCATGCCAATGACCAATTGGACTTTGCTGGAGGCAAGGGAGGGAGTCCTCCTGCGCTCTGATGAAGCTCGGATCTGGAAATTGATGTGCCAACACAGATGGGCTTCACAGTAATCGCAAACATGGATTTGAGCTCTTAAGCTTATCTTATTGGGTCAGGTACAACTGCCGCTGGAAAATATTCTTCCTGAATACACAGCCTTGAAGAGTCAAGGGATAGTGACACGACTTCTCGCATTCATCTCGCTCTCGAAAATCGACTGCATCTGCTCGAATAACTCCGAATGGCCCTGCTGGTACGGAGAACAACAATCCTTTTGCTTCTGATATGCCCCAGCCTACAGGGCCTCTGTGGGGATAGCCCCTGAAAGGAAATCTGCAAATCTGTTCCTTGATGGTTCTGATATAACATGCTTCCGTATTCTGAACTTCGGGGAAATACTTCACCTCACCTGCTTCTCGCACAACCTTTGCGCGCTTAAGATGGTCTGCCCCTGACTGCAGTGACCTTGCCCCTGATTATCTGATTCAGAGTAGTACCTCCTGACTACGACGTATTCACCAAATCTCCACCTGATTGCCCCAGAGTAACTGACTTTGACAAGCTGACCTGACTGGGGATCACAATAAAAGCTTGCCCCTGCTCTCGGAACATTCGGGCGTTCTGCATTCTATCTTGACCATACTTTCCACTGTAGGAAGCTTTCCTGCTGTCAAGCGCTTACCCGCAAGTAAAACAAGTTGTTATGCATAAAAGATGTATTAATGCAACACATATGACAGCTTTGACATCCAATCTGTTCACTGGGAAAAGGAAAACAATTTATGGCATATAATGCACAAAACATTTATCAAAAGTATCAACATCAGCACCAACATGGTAAGAGGAACTTTTTTAGGAGTCAGAATCGACGCGACCTTTACCGGAGTATGCTTTCGAAACAACCTGCTTCAATTAGGACTTTTGAAGGTTGTAACGTGGTCAGGTTCATGGTTTTGAAAGAAAGGATAAAGGCTCAAAGTTTGCTTTAACCCACCCATTCTCCTTGATGTTCTCCCATCCTACGTTCAGCTAATTCGACCTTAGCGCTCACCTCTCAGAGGCTGAAAAAAATAGGAATGATAGTTCGAGAAACTTTTGGATTTTGGAGTGACAGCCACTTACTCTTTCGTCTTTGACATTTGTGGTCACACGACTCGTATTTCCATCGAGGATTTTTCTTTTGATCCTTTTTATCTTTTCTTTTCATCTCCCTAACTTTTGCCTGGACTGACTCCTTTTGAGTTTCTTTTGACTTTTTAAGTCCAGCGGGATGCCCTCATTTTTGCCTAAGTCGTTTGTCTTGAAGTTTTCCTGACTTAGCGGGCTTTTGATTCTTCTTCATTTTTTCGAACAAGTCATGTGACACTAGTTGTCTGACTCTTTGGGAAATGATGTGGCTGTCCCACTCTTGATTGAACCATTGTGGTCTTTTAGGCACGACCTCTAGGGATGTGATTGATCCTCGAATGGATACTCCTTTTGCAATTTGGACGCTTGGTCAAATTAGCTAACACCTACCCTGCCCCAGGTTAAGATTGAGGGTTTTTCGTTTTCAGAAAGAACTCCTACTACAAGGCTCAAAGGGGTTAGCAAGGGATTATCTTCCTTATAACTCCGGTGTTTAGGGATTTGAAGCAATGCCTGTACATCATCAGCAGGTTTATTTCAAAAGCATACAATCGGAATTTGCATGTCGGTCATTTTCGTCATCCTCCCCAAATTCTTCTTAACCAAGCATTGGACATTTGCAAAAACAGTTAGTGAACACGATTGGATTTGATCAAAACATGCATATTTATTTCATTATCATCAATTTGAATGAAAACAACAATTTTTACAAACAAGCTTACGAATTCAAACAGGAAAGCAACTACAAATGCAAAGAAATGACAAGCTAAAACAAAGAAAATATGCTAGCTTCTGAGAACCGGGCTTTGGCGTCTGCCCTGCTGCTGAACCAGCTATCTTTATTAGAGGTAATCCAATGCTGTCCTGATCTGCTTTCAACGACCCAGCCAAATTATGGAGCCCTTCCTCCTTCATTCAGATGATTCTAGGACCTCTTGGCCCGAAGCTGATTGCTGCACTGTCAAGCAGATCCTGCACTTTGTGCTTAAAAGCGTGGCAACCTTCTATATCGTGACCCGGGGCTCCAGAATGAAACTCACAGTGCTTGCTTGTATCATAACCAAACGAGGGATTTCCCGTTATTGGTGCCAGAGTTCTTGTCTCTACCATATTCAATCCCAACAATGTCTGCAACAACTCGGCATAGGTTAAGGGAGGCTTCTCAAACACTCTTCTTGGCTTGCCGCCCTGGAATTTTCGCTGAGCTTGCTGTGCCCCCTGCTGAGGCTGCTGCTGCTGGTATCGGGTTGACCCTTGAACACCCTTTGTATCAAATACAACATTAGTTTCTTGATCTTCAATGCACTGATTAACGCTCTCCTTATGCTTAACCATTTTCTTTCTCAAATCTGCCCCAGGAATAGGCAACAGTTGTGGGCCTGGAGATTCTGACACCATGGAGTCCAGGATACGCTTCTGACCCACTGCAGCTTTAGAAACGTCTGTCATTTTAGCATCGACCGAGACAGGAGCAATATGCACAGCTACGCCGCCCGGCGTGAATTCAATATCGTGCGAGTCAATCAGGTCTTGAACCTTGTGCTTAAAAGCATGACAACCCTCGATGTCGTGTCCGAATGCCCCGGAATGAAATTCACATTGCTTATTGGCATCGTACCCTTGAGGGAACGCTTTCGTTGGTGGTGCCAACGTTCTCTTCTCAACCAGATTAAACCTCAATAAGATCTGCAAGAGCTCAGCATATGTCATAGGCGGTGCCTCAAATATTCTCCTTGGCTTTCCTTCCTGGATCTTCCGCTGAACCGGATGCATCTTCTGTTGCTGCTGCTCAGGTTCCACATGCACGGGTGGCGCGAGCTTCTTCATTGCGGCTTCGAATAGCTGATCGTCTTCTTTTCTAAGCACATTCTTGACTACCTCCATGATCAAGCTCATTTGGGTCTTCAGCTGACTGTTCTCCTCTTTGAGAATCTTCTGCTCCAGACGCATCTCTTGCATGTCTCTCATCATCTGCCCCAGCTGGCTTCGGACTTCGACCAATTCAAACTGATTCTGTTCCATATCTCTGAAAGAATTCCTGCAACAAACTGGATGATGAAGAAATAAGGCCCACGGTTCTGATATACCTGTTAAATGATAATGCAGCGCAGAAAGCAAACACATATTCACAACGAGACAAAGAGAAACTCAAGCTATAAGCACACAGACAAACATCTCCCACACATGTACAACCAACAAAATCAGCAGGTAAGCACAAATGAGCCTGAATATAACGACCCCAGCCAACAATCCTGGTGGTGGTCGACAAATACTGATGCACAAAAGCTAAACGGGTTAGGCAGAGAAACAGATGCGACACCCAACACAGAAACCTCTAGAAACTTCCCCCATATTCAACTGAACTCTCCGATTGACAATCTTCAGAGCACACACTTCCTGCGGAGTCTTCCATGATATTAACTGACGAACTCGCACAACTGGAGGATGGAAAATCATTAATCTGAACAAAACCCTGAGGCGTGATGCAAATACGATCAGAGTTTAACAGATCCTGAACCTGACTTCTAAGCACCTTACAATCATTTGTTGAATGCCCCTGTGCCCCAACATGGTACTCACAGCGGGCGCTGGCATCAAAACCTGGAGGATACGGTGGAATCACCGGCTTAGTCTCCCTCGGCACTATCAATCCACTTTTGACCAGATCTGGGAACAACTGACTGTATGATACCGGTAGCTGAGTAAACTGCCTTTCAGGCTTCCTTGGTCTTCGTGGAGCATGCTGACGCGATCGGCGATAAGATGATCGTTGACTTGAAGTGTCGGAAAACTGATCCTGAGATGCTAAAGATTCTGAGGTGACGTCATCTCCTTCCCACTCTTCTTGAGATTTAACAATTGACTCAATCTTATCAACTGGGACGTAAGGAACACCTCGAAACTTTCCACCCCTGAGTCCTCGCTCAACAACCTCTCCCAGCCTCATCAGGCCCACAAAGCTTGTGCAACTGAACAATTTGTCAAAATAATGGCCTTTCAGAGTACCCAAGAAGATGTCAACCAGTTCCCTTTCCGGAAGCGGTGGTTGAACACTAGCCGACAGTTCTTTCCATCTTCGCAAATACGCTCTGAATGATTCATTCTCTGCCTGAGACAATTCTTGCAGATCTACGAGACTAGGAGTCAAATCCAGGTTGTAATCGTACTGCTTTATGAAAGCTCTGGCTAAATCCACCCATGATCGAATCTGATTACTTTCCAATTGCACATACCATCTCAGGGATGCCCCAGTCAGGCTATACTGGAAGCAATGGATCATCAGTTTGTCATTTCGCACAAACGAAGTCATCCTTCGACAGAACATCATCAAATGCAGCTTCGGACAGCTATCTCCTGTGTATTTTTCAAATTCTGGCATTTTGAACTTGTATGGCAACACGAGGTCAGGGACCAAGCACATGGCTACAGCATCCAGGTTAACGGCATCTTTCGCTTCCAAGGCTTTCATTTGCTCTTCCAATACTCGGAGTCTTCTTGGATCTACCACCCCGGTCATTGGAATATCTCTCCGGTAATTCATCGCAGGGAAAGCAACACATTGATTGTTAACAGGAGGATAGCGTTCATTTCGGGCAAGAAACTGCTCATGCCGATCTCTGTTTTCAACAGTAGGCTGCACAACTTGGTCTGCAGTAAGATTGTTCGCTTGCGGGAAGTCTTCCATAGAATCATACTGATGGTCAGACGCCATAGTAAACCCTGCCTGGGTGTCAGGAGCCTGGAAATTGCCTTCAGACATAACCACCAATTACCTGTAACCGACTGCGCTGCTTGATTCTGCTCAAATCTACTTCAACCCCTTGGTCGTCTTCAACACTCTATTCTTGCCTCAATCAATTCCCCGAGAACCACTCTCTGGTGAAAACAAAGGTTGGATAAGTGCTCTGACCTGCTAAATGCTATGCAATATGATTTATGCAAACAGAAATACAAAAATGCTAACGTGCATGTGTGCATTGGAGACATTTTCCCTCCAATTCCAGTGTCAGTGGTAGCAAGACGAGATAAACCATAGAGACAATATTTGGAAAACCCTCATATATTGATTAGCATAACAGTCTTGTCAAGAAGTTACATAACTATGCTCCATACAGCTGATATGATAGGGAGGATCCCAGCCAACATGCCTGGTGGTGATCTCAACACAACAGAATACAAGAGAGAAATCAAGTACGGGTACGGTTGCGGAAGTCTTCGACCATCTTCTTTGTCTCTGCATGATCTGGTTGATAAATCAAACCTTCTATCAGTCGATCCCTCTTCCTGACCGTCCCCTGGATGTCTCTGACAAAGTCTTCCCAAGCCTTATCATTGGCACCATCCCCAGGTTTGGGTCTCTTGGCATCTGCTCTATGCTGGAAATCTTCCAAATTCTTCATGGCATCTGTCAACTTGCGCTCGGCTTCGTATCGGCGACAGGCTTCTTCTTCGAGCTCTTCATTCTTCACTTTGACCTGTTCTTCTAACTGAGCAATCTGTGTCTTCAGCCCTTCTTCTCGCTCCTTGCGCTTGGTCATAGTGAGATCCCAGTGTTCTCTGAACTTGGCTAGCTTTGTGTAGGCCCTTTCCAGCTCTTGCTTCTTGGTGGCCAACACACTACTAACTGAGTCTACATCTAACTCCAGACGCTTCTTAGTTTCAGTCAATTCCAATAGCGTAGTCTTCAGATGTCTCAGAGTTTCAGCCTGTTGCTTAGAAATATATCCTGTTTCAATCTTTTCATGCCGAAGCTGGGCATTCTCCTGCTCTAAAGCCTCTTTAGCCCTGGCTAGCTCTTCTTTCTCCGCTATCAGCTGCTTGTAAACCTGAATGTCCACAGTGGTAGGCTCCTCTACCGGAGGAGGATGCAATGGCTGAACTGCTGGATACGGCATAAGGAACTTCACAGCTCGCTCACGAATCCATTCTGTATATGGGCTAGGACCTCGAGTATCCCCTCTGCTACCTGAGAGTTTCCCTCCCTTGTGCAAGTTTTTCCAGGCTTTCTCAAGTTTGGTCAGCATTTCCTTCCCTATTGCCCCGGTGAGATACAGAGATTCCTGTATCTCCTCGGGCTTTGGCGCTCCTTGAGGTATATACCCAAATTGCTTGATCAATAAGGAAGGGTTATAGTTGACACAACCTTTCCTTCCTATTAACGGAACGTTCGGGAATCCTTCGCCTTTGAGTATGACTTCAGCTCCAAATACCTCTTTATTGACCCATACCACGTTCTCAGCAGTTAATCCCATTAAGCGCTCGGGCCATCCTAGAGAATTGATAGATGTGACAAACGGGCCTGACTTAGGCATATGACTGGTGAACCACCTGCATAGGAGAGGTACACAGCAAGACACATTCCTTCCTCGTCGCTTTTCATTCTGGTAATGAGTTGAGTGATGGATATCTCCCAGTAAAGTAGGAACTGGGTTCTTCGCAGCTAAAATGTAGAAGGCATCTGAATCAACAAAATCAGGAATGTTCGGGAATAACACGATGCCATACACACATACAGCAAGGATAACGTCAAAAACCTCCCAGCTACCCTTCTGGGCATACTCTCGGGCCTTCTCCACTAAGACATCCAACGGAAATCCCCATACGTCTCCTCTTCTGATCATCCTCCCAGACAGCTCAGACTCTTTCAAACACAGGATGGCAGAAAGCTCAGCCAACTTAGGCTCAGCGTCCGTACGATAAAAAGGCATCTGCTCACGGATCGGTATATCCAGAAGTGCAGAGTACTCCTCCAGGGTAGGAGCCAAAACGAAGTCGGGAAATACAAAACACCTGAGCTCCGCGTCGTAAAACTGTAACAAAGTATAGATGCCACTGGTCTCGTAGACAGATGGCTGATAAACGTAGGTCAGAATCCTCCCATATCTCTTTCTGAAGTCACCCATTCCCCTCTTCTTAGCAATGGCAATCAACTCTAACAATAGACTGATATTCGGCGACGGAAACTTATAGGGCAATACTCTCTTCAGGTTTTCCATGTCTTGCTATGAACAAACACCAGAACTGGAAGGGAAAATATGTACCTGCAATACACACACGTTAGTTGAATGCAGATGGTAATGCAATGATGCAATATGATAAATAATGCAATCTGCGAACACAGGGGCTATGCTGTAGCCTGGAGAGGAATATCTCTGTGATCAAGAACAGAAAACCAACACGGTCACCAGAATCTCATGCCACTATCTATCATCTGATACTCAAAATATCAATCCCCTGGTAAGAAAACCATCTGAACCTCTGTATCCGACGAGAATACCATCTGACAATAGCCTCAACCTCAAATAAGAAATCCATCTGACCCATACAACACCTGGGAGATAAATCAAGAACACCATCTGATAAATACTGAACCATGGTTTCTGAAGGCCAGTTTTCCTGCAATAACCCAGTCCCTCTCACAGGTAGGATAGACCTAAACCACGGACAAAGGTACGGCATCCTATGCGGTCATCAGCGTCACAGACTTTCATGAGTGACGATACGATTCCCAGAAGGAGTGGCATCATCAAGTCATGAAGAGGCCTCACTTAGCTGACTTCCAAATGATCGGTCCCCAGAGTCGACAACCCTCACGTCTGGACTCCCCTCAGATCCTCAGGACCGGAAAGGAGCACCTCTGCAAGAATCTCGTCTGAGCGCAGATTTTCATAGGGAACTGTGCCTGCTCAGCAGACAGGTTCGTCTACTACTTCTCCGCAACTATATCTAGGTGTGTACTCAAGCCCAGGTCCGGCTTTCACTCACAGTAACCTCCCTTTGCCCACAGCAATAATCATGATAATATAATGCTGGAAAATAAATGCGGAAAGGTAAAGGTACAGAAAAAGTAAAGTGCAGAAAAGTAAAACACAATATGCACAACACCCAACAAATAAACACCCAAGCGCTAGGATTGACTCGCGTAGGGGATGGGAAACGGTCCCAGCATAAGGGATGGGAAAAGTCCCTAGATGCTATAAGTCCCCAGCAGAGTCGCCAGCTGTCGCTACTGCGAAAATCGGCGCCGGCTTGACAGGAGAGTCGCCACCGTGCGTTATTTATCCCTCAGAGCGGGAAAGGAAACGCTCGAAGTAAACCTTGCAAAGACGGGAAAAGGTATGGTCATCGCAACCAAAACCTAGATTCGGGAGTCGGTTACGCAAGGGGAAGGTATTAGCACCCCTCACGTCCATCGTACTCGATGGGATCCACGCTTGGTGTTTATAGGTAAAAGGGTGTATTATCTATCTACGCTAATGGCTGGTCTGAAAAGAAAAGAAAAGGACAGGACTCGACAGAACATACGGTGTTCTGGGCCTACGTATTCCCTCGTGCAATGGGAAAGTCAGAGTCAACGTAGTTCGACTGCCTACGTCTAAACAGGGGAAAGGTTGCTCGCCAGGACATCGCGTCCTGTGCCTACGTACTTTCATCTGAAATGAAAGATCAGAGCAAACGTAGTTCGGCTAACTACGGGTAAACAGGGGCTCTCACACAGCAGTGAGAAAACAAACTGGTCCTAAAGGCTCGGGAACCTACAAATACGATCTGGTCTCAAATGCGCTCGGGCAAGAGAAAGGGATAACAATTAGTCGTTAGCGGGAAAGTCTCGATCGCACAGCCGCGAGAGAACAAAGGTTAGTCGTTAGTGTGCTCGCTAGGATATCGCATCCTATGCCTACATATCTTCGTCTGGAACGAAGAATCAGAGCAGCTGTAGTTCAGCTAACTACGGGTCAAGCTACTCAAAAGCTCCTACAGAAAGGAAAGGGAAACCCTAGAACTATAGCTGAGAAACAGGGGAATCTACCTACTGCTATCACACCTGGTTGACCATCCTAATGTCTATCATAACAACTCCGCAGCGGAGAAGTCAGAGCTCCTAAGGGATCATGGCAACAGGACTAAACCACAAACAAGAAACTGCAAAGTAAAGGAATACTGAAAATATGCATGAATGCAACAACTAGACAAACAAGGCACAGAGGCTGCAAACCACAAAGGCAAGGGAGCTCAGCTCTACCAAATACCAACAAGCAAAGCCACGCAATAACAAACAAGCAGAAGGAGGACCACCTCAACTTCTCATGCACACAAAGTCTACTTCTAATATGCACCTATTCAGAACTATCTAGATGAATACCTAAGTCTAATGCAACATAACATCACACAAGTCAAACAAATCAAAGAGACTAACCCTGAGCAGGGCCTCTATCACACCTGAGACAACTCCTAATCTAACTCTGAACAAAACTCTATACCATACCCTAAGCAAAAGATCTAAGCAACAAATCTAATCAAAAACTCTAAGCAAGAGGAAACAATCCCCGTCTCCAAGCTTCAGAACAAGCTTACCAGAGAAAAGGGAGCCAAGCAGACAAGCTCATAGTGCTTTCCTCAGGAAAGTACCAGGAGGTTACTACTCAGGAGTCATATCCTATGCGGCTCGACAACTGTGATCAGTTTATATTCCTCCTCAGGAGAAATTAAACTCACATGAAGGCTCCGGCATCACGGGATACTTGAGAAATACCTATATGCACTAGGGGAACTAAGTGAGCAGACTCATAGGACCTTCCTCAGGAAAGTACTAGGGGGCTGACACTTAGGAATCGTATCCTACGTGGCTCAACAACTGTGATCAGTTTACATTCCTCCTCAGGAGAAATTAAACTCACAAGTTGGCTCCAACGTCACTGGATACTTAAGAAATCCTAGACAAACTAATGGAACTAAGTGAATAGACCCATAGGACCTTCCTCAGGAAAGTACTAGGGGGCTTCCACTTAGGAATCGTATCCCATGTGGCTCAACAACATGTGATCAGTTTACATTCCTCCTCAGGAGGAATTAAACTCACAAGTCGGCTCCGACATCATTGGATACTTAAGAAAGAGGTGAGAAGAAAGAATGAAAGTCATTCATAGTGCCTTCCTCAGGAAAGTACCACAAACTCCCTTCAAACTTCAGGATCTCGAACCTCACAAACAGACAACAAGCTCCTAGACTAAGCCTCAATCCACTGCAACCTTGCAAGCTCCAACAGGACCTCCATCAGCTCCCACCTTCAAGAAGAACCCACAGGCCAAAAAAACACAGGAGACTATCTCTGAAGTTCAACCACAGTTGAACTTCAAAATCAGAAGTCGTCAAGACTTCTCCTATCTTCAGGCTCAGACAAATCATATCAGGACACCCTACAAAAATCTATCAAAAATCTAATGGGAGACCTACATGGCTCTAGGGTAACATACTGAAAAATCAGAGCAAAATTCTACACCAGATGAAAGAATCAAAATCAGCAACCAGACATATCCACAAACCAATTTATTCGACATCAATAACAGTGAAAAAATGCAATTAAAATGAAAATGCATGATTGAGCTAATATTTTTGTATTATAAAATTCTACACTGAATCACGAGTCTACAGGAAAAAGAACGGAATTATTTGACTAATTCTACCATTTTTTATGAATTTTCTAATGATATGCATGCATTGAAAATATTAAAAAAAACATCAATGAAATGAAAAATATGCAAAAAATAACAAACAAAAATAAAATGTCATTTTTATTTTTATTTAATTTTCCTAACATTTTCATGAGATGGTAAAGAATTATTAAGAAAAACAATTATTTACATTTTTATTGTGATTTATTTACATGTATGAAAATATAAAAGAAATTGAAAGAAAATGACATGGAGGGGGTTTAAACAGCAACAGATATCTACTTATTCTACATTGGGCCCCTATTCTGGGGGTGCAACTAGCAGAGGGCGCAGGGCCCAAGTTTGATTATCCAGAAAAACACAAAAAAAAAAAAGGCTGATCTGGGCGCAGGGGGGTGCTGACTTAGTAATTTCTAAGTTGTTATCCCCTATGGGCTCCAACGAGGGGGTGTTGGTAGCACTCAGGGCCTAAGGCCCAACTTACTCATTCAGTTTCCACACACATGAGGGGAGAGATTGAGTGAAACAGGGTGTAGTGCATCAGCAAAACGTTTGGGCCTAAGCCCAGTATCCAACCCTAATCCATACGAACCCTAACAAACAAAACCTAATCACCTCCACTTACCTTCTGGTACTGTTCACTCTCACCCTAGCCCTAACGCCGTTCCCTCATCTCTCCCTCATCCTATCTCTGCAATTCAATCAAACAAACTCTAAACGGAGCAAATCTTCACCCAAACACTTCAATCCCTCACAAGAAATCACCGCTCAAGATCTAGTCTTAAACCACGCACCAAATCAATTAATCAATTAATCCCTAATCGTTGAAGGCACAATCTAATCTGAAGAAGAACATGCAAGGAGTTTTAGCAAGCATACCTGGAGATATTTGAGCGAACTGGATCGTATTGGAGAATGAAATCCCTTCAACGAAGATCTCAATCGCGTACGAAGATGGAGCGAAGATGAACTTGAAGGATGGCTCTTGAAGATGACGTTCTGGGAAAATTTGCTTGAAGATTGGACGCGGTTCGAAGCTTCTGGAAATATGCTTAAGAAGGATGAACGCCTTAGGATGATTTCTGGAGATATTGCTTGAGGATTGATCGTGGTTTGAAGTTCCTTGGAATCTTGCTTGAAGATTGAACGCAGATGACGCTTTCTGAGTTGTTCTGGAAAATTAATGGAGGAGGATGAACGTCTGATATGATTTCTGGAAATCTTTGATGGAGTATGAAGATGATCTGGAAAATTGATGGAGGACGAAGATGATCTGGAAAATTGATGGAGGACGAAGATGATGAAGGTGGAAAGGAGGAAATCGGAGGAAAGAGATGAATTTCTAGGGAATTTTGGTTGTTTGCAGATTCCGGTGAGTGAGACGGTGGCCGGAGTCTGTTGGCGGTGGCCGGCGGTGGGGGCTACGGCTGATGCATGGCCGCCGGTGATGTTGACGGTGAGACTCAGGCGATGGTGTGGGGGCGCCAAGTGGCGTGCATGCGCCGAGAGAGAGAGGGTGGTGGGGACAGGTGTGAGGACACGTGGGAAAGTCTGGGAAGTTCTCTGAGTGGTGGTGGCGTTCTCAAGGCGAAACGCGTGGGGCCCCTCTGCAGTTAACACGTGGCCCTATTTATTGCACTGAGAAATCTGGATCCTTCTGGAAGTTTCTGACCTGCGCTGGACATTTTTTTTTGGACTTGCTGATCATTTTTCTGGACAAAAAACAGCAATACTGGGCCTCCCCAATTGGGCCCAACGAACTCAGCATGAAAAAATCAAAAAAACTGCAAAACAAAATTAAAACTAATTAACTGAACTAATAAACCTACAATTAATTCTAACTAACATTAATCTATCCTAATTACATCTAAAAAGACAATTAACCTAATTAAACTCTAAAAAGTGATTAATAGTCTAATTAACTCTAAAAATCAATTAATTCTCTATTAAAATCCTAATATCATTTAATATCTATTAATAAAAGAAAACTATATTATTTCTATATTATCTAAAACAATTAAGGCTATTTTAAAATCTAAAAATGATTTAAAAGCAATTAAACCTATTTAAAAACCTACAAAATTCTAAACTATTATTATCTATTAGTAATAAAAGAAAAACTATATTCCCCTTTTTCTTTATTATTCTAAAAATTATTTAAAAATTCTATAAAATCCCAAAAAAGAGAATTAAGCTATTAAAATATTCAAAAACCCTATTTAAATTTCAGAAAAATCTATAAAGCCTGTTAAAAATTCACAAAAGCCTATTAAACCCTAAAAATGCAGATGAATGCAAATGACCCCCATAAAAGAGCGCACGAGACCAGATCGAATCGAACGGAGATCCCCGGGCATCAGAATATCCCCAAAATCACTGTGCAAGCTAAAAATCACTGAGGAGCGCATAATTTCCTGAAAATAAAACCCTGGTGATCTGGACTGGGTCTGCCATATCTGATAGACGAAAATCAAGCTGTAAACTCTGATATCCCCCTGTTTGCACAAAAATCATCTGTCTGATCTGCGGATATGAATTTAAACCATGAGTCAGATAAGAGAATCGGTTGGTCAAATTTTAGGGTGCAACAACCTCGATAGGATTGCCCGAGAGACCCACGAAACTATCCTCGTAGGAGGATTAGTCACTATGATTGTTGCTGCCATTGGCCTAAGATACCGCATTAGCCGTTTGCATGCTATGGGCGATATTTGTCCAATGCATATCCACTTTTTTTAACCGTGACATTATTGCTAATTTGGGACATATAAAATTTGAGCTGCTTATTGATAACCAAGTGGTACACAATTTTACATTGCATAACCATAAAAGGACGAATGTACACAACAAGAATACTTGGCTGTATAATTTGGAGGGCCGGAGTGAGTCACCCACTCCACCTGATACCTCTCAGACCTATGAGAATAGAAATGCCATTTTCTCTGATGCTACTTCATTCGCTTCTGGTGTTCGCGAAGAGCCGCCGGTTGATCATACTGCAGCAACCGACGCCATCAGGACAGAGATTGCTACACTTAGATGAGAGCTCACCACCTTGCGCGTAAACTTTCTTGGATTCATGGATGTTTCTAATGAGAAGTTCGGTCACTTTATTCAGCAAATTTATTCTATGAGTCGATTATTTGACCCTAATATTGCACGTCGTAGAGACTAGTCTTGGTTTATTTGTACCATTTTATGTTTCCTTTTTTATTTAGGCATTTTATTGTATTTCCCAAACTAAATTTTATTGTTCTTGTTATGTTACTGTATCGTCGAGCTATCGACGCAGACTTGTGTTTTAGCTTTATCATGTTTCCAATAATGCAAGTTCTATTTATGTTTCAATTCCATTCTGTTTTTTCATTTTTCCTTACTTTAAGTTTAATTAGTTTTTCATTTATTTACTATTTATGATTTTAATTAAGGTCTTATGCAAGAAACCATTCCAACTAAAACATTTACCACCTTGATAACCAAAAGATTTATAAAATGCACTAATCTTAAGTATAAATTCAAATTTTTACGTGTTCAAAGCAAATGGCAGTCCCCATAATGCTAACGACATTCGTCATTAGCCTGTTTTTGAAATTGGGATGTTTTAAGCTAATGGCATTCGCCATTAGTGTAAAGCGTGATCGCCATATCAGTCTGAGAGGCAGTTACGCTTTTCAAATTCCTCTCCTGCACGTTTTTCAATTTCCTCCACATTTAAACCTTTGAAAAACTCTTACTCTACTCCATTCATTCACTCCTAAATCTTCCAACTTCCTTCGATTACCATAAATATAAAACTTATACTCATTCTTTCACATTCCAACCCAAAAACACTTCTACTCACCCTTCACCCTTTCTAAATTTCTCAACTTTTCCATCCAAACCTTACACTCACTCATTCACCATGCCTCATAGAGTAGAAAGATAGTCAGTAGAGGTTATTTATCTGGGCATTACTTTTTCAGAGGGTATTAAAGGAGAGAACTAAAAAGTGAAGTATCAAAAATTATTCGAGAGGGGTGTCGCAGCAACGAGGTATCCCCATAACGTTACCCTTCGTGATTTAAGTTTGATAAATAATGTTAATTGGATGCTTACTAACTTAGGAATGTCTTATTTCTGTTCACTAGTTAGTCCTACTTATGTTAGGATGACTTATGAATTCCTAAGCACTTATAAATATGAAACACCTATAGGTGGTTTCTACATAGTAGGCACTATCCATTTTAGGATGCTCAATAGATATTACACCTTTGATCAAGACCAAATGGCCAACATATTTCAATTTCCTCATGGAGATGGCTTTGCATGCGAAGCCCCTCTAGAGAGCGATTGGCAAGCCGATGCTTTTGGTTTTTGGCGTCAGATAGCTGGCCAAGCCACCAATGATTGGGAAGGCCTTAAGGCCACTACCATTCCTAACTCAACAATTTGTTACGTTCACTGTATTTAAGTTAATACCAATTTTGGTCGGAAGGATGAAAAAGTGAATTCCAAGAACCTATTCTTTTTATACTGCACTCTGACACAGACACGGGTGAACCCTACACCCTTTCTTCTTGCACATCTTCAATCAGTTAGTGTTTGAGTAGGAGGTTCTGTATGTGTTTGGAGGGGTGATCACACCCATAGCCCTGGCATTGGATTTACGCGACAAGTTGACTACACTACAGCCACTCAAGATACCATTTTTAGACCTTGATGCTTGTTGTAGTATGCGCTTGATAAAGAACAAACCTGACGGCAGGTATTAATTAATGGTGAGTAGCAGAGGAATTATGGGAGTTACTTTGCCCTCCGTTGCATGTACTAACCTACGAGTGAGGGGAAATTAGATTTATGATCTTAATGCCCCTGTGCCTGGTGACAATGTTAATGTCCAGGCTGGTGTGGGAAATGTCACTGACGAGGAAATTGAGCATATGGAGGATGATGCTCACGTAACTGACACTACCCATGCACACACTACATGTGGTTATGCTGACTTTTCTGCACGTACCTCATATAGACATCAGTCATGCGAGAAGTAAGACTACACTGCCATTAGGACAACCTTTGATAACGTCCTGTGTGAGCTGAGACACCACAATAATATCGACGTGGAGCGTGATGTACTACTTAGGAGTATGTAGAGACACCGAGAGGAGATGATGGCCACCATCCACCAGATCAGAGAGCAACATATTTACTTTGCTGACAGGACCAAGCATAATATGGGTGACCTCATCGAGCAGATGAATGAATTATGCATGAAGGTATTGGACACGAGAGATCTTATGTAGCATATACCATGCCCAGCTTTTGGTAGAGGTGGTATTGGGCGTTATAGAGGCCGAGGCTGACACTGAGCCTCCTACTAGGTTTTATTTGCTCCTATTTCCACCTTGTACTGAAACATTGGGGACAATGTTTGGTTCAAGTGTGGGGGTGGATCTTTACCACTTTACTTTTTATTTTCCCACTTTATTTTTCACTTTACTTATTGTTTTCTAGTTATTTGTTATTTGGTTTTGATGTTTTGTGTTTAGTTGAGTCCTATTGCATGACACTCTTTTTACTTGTTAGAGTTCTCCCTTAGATTTGACCCTCATCGGAAAAAATTTGTTCTGATTCACTAGTATGACACTCTTAGAGTATAGGTTGTTTCTCACTTTTTGCCTATGCTAGATAGACTTTGGAAAGTTTCGATAAAATCGGTACCGTCCTAACACACTAAACTCCCTAAGTATGTGATGTCAATTTGAATAGCCATTATGCCGAGACCTTGAGTTCAAAGTTTTTGAAGTAGCCTCTTAAGTAGTTTATATTAGCAGTCAGCACCATCCTAATGGCACACTAAGTAAGGAACCAATGCAAATATGTGTGTGATCTCAAAAATTTGAACATGATATGAATGTGCATGATTAACACCCAAGACATATGTTATGTTAAATGTGCATGATTGAACATGATATGAATGATCATGGCATGCAAATGCTGACTCCTGGAGAGACAAAGACTTCGTGGTGGACTTTCGCGGGGAAATGAATCCTCAACATCACTAACTCAAGAAAAATGCGATATGATGGACACTGAGGAAGCATCTTCAAACTTGATGGTCATATTTTATCAACAGATCAATCAAAGAGTTCTCCGACGAGGGTAAGGCATCTTTAATTTAATGGCTCTGGTTTGCATCCATCGGAGATAAGGCTCTGCAGAGACGCAATTTGGCCTTCCCAAAGACTCTCTTTCTTTTCTATGAACATGTTTCCAGGCATGCACAATTTCCTTCTTAAGTGTTCTATCATTTTCTCCTTCCTTGAAGAAAAGACCTTCCAGATGAATTTTATACGGTATGTCCTTCATCGGGTTTCTGAGCTGACAAGGAGCTAACACTGGATGATAATTAATCCCTCCTTTGGTATCAATGAGAGGCACATTAGGGAAACTTCCACATTTATCAATGATTTTTATTCCTTCATAGACCCGATTGTATCAATCTATGTCAGAATGGGTAAGAGACATAATCTTTTGCGACCATCGCATATTACTCTTGGGATCCCAAAATGCAACAGATTTGGGTAAGTGGGAAATAAACCATTTGTAGAGTAATGGTACACAACATGTAATCATCCATCCACTGTACAAATTCCTTAAATTTACCGAGTGATAAACATCTGCGAGCAAAGTTGGTACTGGAATCCCAATTGAGAATATCTTGAAATCGTTGATATCGACGAAGTTGTCAATGTTGGGAAAGAGGAATAACCCATAGATGAGAAAAATAAAGATGTCCTCAAAAGCAACTATGTTTCCTATGCTGGAAAAGTATAGGATTCATTCATACACCCTCTGAGTCACTCACACACACAAAAAAAATCACAAAATTGTTCGCACAAATCTCGCATCCACCAAAACCTCAACACATTACAGCGTGATGCAAAATCCAAAAGGAATATTCCAAACAATTCACAGCAATGACTATTGAATCCAAAACCCACATGATTTTTTCATAACGACCTCACCACGTCATGTTTATTCCACAAACTGTTTCTTCCTCAAATGCCCTCATGTTTATCTATAAATCCAACCTTCTTCTTCACTCTTTGGGAAGCGATTTTCAGCCAAAGTTATGATGCAAAAGTAATAACACATAAATTCCTTCACACCTTTCAACCTTCAAACCACAATCACACACAATCAACAAATCTCTAACAAACCTAAGTCAACAACCCAATCACCAAACCCAGAATCAAATTGTGAGGGATAATAGGAGAAAACAATTGAAACAAAACACAAACCTGAGACGAAGGGTGAATCAAAGAAGAGCGCAAGTTTGAGAAGGAGAAAGATCAAGCAAAGCGGAATCACCATTGAGAGAGGAACTAGATGGCCGCAAATTGAGCAAGAGCGAACGAAAGGTGGAGAACGCGATTTGTTGAGTTTCTGGGATATCCATCTTCTGATTTTCGCCTTTACTACTTTGTTTCTCTTTTGTTTTAAAATCTGTGGTGTTGTTTTCCATTGCCTTTTTGAAAGATATGTTGTTGATACCTGATCATTTTCGGCCTCATGTTAATACAAAAGGTTGATATTGTGGATGGTTATTGGGCTTATAGCCCATGTAAGTCGTTATTTTTTTCTAATTTTATTTTGTAATGAAACTCAATGATGATGTTGGGTCTGCCCTTGGTTTAGCGAAGCCCATGTTGTTGTTTTTTGCCACCCTTTATTAACCATTTTTTTAATATAAAAAAAGTGATTTTTTCGGAGGTGATGGGCTTCTAAGCCCAGGTGATCTTCTAAGCCCGGGTGATCTTCTGTTGATGCTACACCTTCCTTTCTTGTCACACACTCCCTTTGTTTTGTTAAACTATTTTTTATTTATTTTTCCTAATATTTTTTTTGTTAATTATCTTATTAAATATTTTGTTAAATAATCTTTTTAGTTACTTGTTAATATTTTTTGTTGTTGATAATTTATTTATTTATTTATTTTGTTATTTTAGTTTCTAGATATCCTAATCTTTTTCTATATTTAACTTTCCATCTTGACTTATTTCAATTTCATACTATTCTTTTTATTTATTTATTTATTTTAATTTTATTTCCATCTCGATTATCTTTGACCGATGAAGTCTTTAGAATCGTGAATGTTGGTTTCATTATTTCAAATCTATAGAAAAATGAACATTGGGATCATTTCTATACTTTGGGATCGTGATAGGTTACTTTTGATTAATCGATGGAAATTCTTGATTAAGACGAGACCATTCTCTTTTCCTTTTCGTGTGGCATGATTTCTTTGGGAAATAATTCACAATATTATTTCTTTATCATGTTTTAGCAAAAATATCATTCTTGCGCAACCTCCTATAGTGTGATCTTCGTCATAGATCGTGCTACGATGGTTTAACGCTATAGTGGACCCAATTTATCCGATTAATCACTAACCACTACCTTTACTTCCGGTCAATATATTCTTGATTTACTTTTTTGATAGTGCATCTTAATCTTATTATCATTGTTTATACATTATTGTGAATATTATCTTGATTATGTTATTATTGATATTATCTTGTCATATTTATCATCTTGTTCATATCATATTCATATTGTTGATATCTTGTTCATACTATTCAAAAACACGATAATAAGATCAAAACCCTAAAAAAACTAATTGATGGACTGTTGGTTAATTTTCTCGAGCAATGAATTATGGACTTTGTACAGAAACCCTAACAAGGAGATTTTGTCAGACTCTGGTTCATGGCTTAGTTTAGGACACCTCGCACATACACGACTTCCTCTTCAGCTACATGACAATGAGACCTTTTATTTCTCGCAATCCTGTGTAACGTACATGTACCCCGCTCTCATTCTGATGTACGCACTTTATTGCTTTTGTCTAGGTTGTGCTTTAATGTTTTAAACCATTTTCAAAATAAATTCTCGATACAACGTCGAGCCATTTTCCACCCCTGTAAGCCGATTGATTTCTAAGCATCTTCATCAACCTTTTGGTCACAATACACAATATTCAAAGCTTACTAATGGGCTTCCTTACAGTGAGACCTATTTGATCAATTATTTCTAGTTGGTTATTTAGAAGACTAGCCCACTTTGCTAGTGCACACGATTAAAACCCAATTTAATTGCTTGTTGATGTATCGAAACCCTAAAGTTCAAACCATACCCTTTTGTAAGTCGAGTGCTTATGCCTCGCCATCGACCTCACCTTATACCATTAGGACCTCCTTACTGTTTAATTCAAACCTTTACACTCTTTCATACACAAACTTAAACCTTGATTCACGTCGAGTACTTTCTTCAAACTAAATCAATATACTTAACTATACTTAAGCATAATTTCAAATAAAGATGAAAAGGGAGTTGGAATGGAGTCTTCGATTCCCCTCCTCAATTGTTTGGGCCTGAGGAGCCTTTCTTACGCTCGAACAATTTTCTTCTATAAAAACATTTCTAATCCGATAAACGAACTCAAATCCATTTTCCTAATACTTAGATGAAAAAGTGAGAGAGTCAAGTCTTTGACTCACTCTTCCGATTACTTGGACCTGAGGAGCCTTTCTTAAGTCTCGAGTAATCGTCATTCATAAACTACTTTAATTATATCAAAGCTCTTTCATAATATAAGATGAAAAAGAGAAAGAGTCAAGCCTTTGACTCATTCTCTCCATTACTTGGGCCCGAGGAACCTTTCTTAAGCTTCAAGTAGTCGTCATCTGATTAACTTACTCTAACCATATTGAAATCCTTTCTGATTTAAGGTTGAAAAAGAGAGAGAGTCAAGCCTTTGACTCACTCTCCCGATTACTTAGGCCCGAGGAGCCTTTCTTAAACTTTAGGTAATCGTCACCTCTAGCAAAACACCGAAAACATTAAACTCTCTTTTCTCACCCCCGTGCGATTGAAAGTTCTCATGACACTAATTCCTCGCCCCCGTGCAATCCACGACTCAAACATCTTTTCCAAAGAACATTGTTTAGTCCCTTCTTCCGCGCATATGAACTAGTGCTTCAGCCTCCCCTAGCGAGCATACAAGCCAATGTTTAGCATTTAGAATACGACCTAAACATTTGTTGTGGTGAGAATAAGATATCATATTATTGATTAATTTGAACCACATCTTGATTCACAACCGTTCTTTGATTTATCCGAAGAACAGGTTAAAGAAAGGGAAAAATCTATTTTGCATCGTAAACACAATGCGGGGAGAGATCTAGGGTTCGGGGGTTGGTTAAGCTTAGGGAAGGTATTAGCATCCTAAACTTCTATAGTACTCTACAGGAACCTCTTGTTTAAATGTGCTATTGCTAATGGTTATCTGCTTAAAGGTAATGCTAAGGGTTAAAGGTAAAAAGAAGGACCTAAGGGGTTAGTCCTAAGTATACTCTTCAAGATTCGCATCTTGTGCCTACGTATATGAGGTAGGGGATGAAATCAGAGTAATCGTAGTTCCCCTCACAGAGGGAGGAAGAGGAACTTCTTGACTGTGGTCAAGGTTCCAGGGAGAAGTAAACGTTCATATGGGAGCGCTTACATGGAGTGCGGCGACTCCTATTCTACGTTGTAGAGTTGAGTTGAAAAGGGTGAAAGTAAGTATTCCACGGCGGGAACTTACATGGAGTGCGACGACTCCTGATCCTAAGGCTAGGATAAAGGGGTGGATTGTCCACGACGGGACGCCTAAGCATGAGTATGGCGACTCAGGTCCTAAGGCTAGGAAAAGGTTGAGGTGTGTTGTATGTCCACGGCGGGACGCCTAAGCACGAGTACGACGACTCGGATTCTAAGGCTAGGATAGGGTGAGGGTGTGTACGTCCACGGCGGGATGCCTGAGCACGAGTACGGAGACTCGGATCCTAAGACTAGGATAGGGTGAAGGTAAAGGCATTGACACGACGGTCAAATGGAAAACCTTTCCTTTGGAGATGATAAACGGTAATGGAAAAGCAATGAAAATGTAAACAGAATGGTAATTGATATGATGTGGGGATAACAATGAGATATGAAAATGTGAATAATGTACAGTAAGCCAATGATTAGAAATTGAAATTGAAATTGATTTGATTTAGAAAAAGAAATTAATGGTTAATTGTTTTTATTTATTTTAAGGAAAATGATTCTAAGTTCCATGAAAATGTTTTTTTTTAAATTTTTTTATTATATTAAGAAAAGGAAATTAACTTAAAAACTAAAATAAGAATTTTTTTATATTTTTATTTATTAGAAGAAAAATTAAATTAAATTCTAAATTAATATATTTTTTATTTTTTATTTTTATTAAAGTTTGTTTTTAAATTTAAAATTATTTTTCAGATTTAAAAAAAAGGATTAGTTGTTAGTAATTAGTTATGTTAGTAATTATTTAATATTACAAATAATAATAAACAACATAAAATAAATTAAAAACAGACTAAAAAAATGGGTTGGGCTGGGTCATCACCCCCAGACCCGACCCGGTCACTTATAGGGGGGAAGTGGGTTTCAAACCCTAACTTCAGGGGCCAAACGGCGCCCAGGAACCCTCTCTTTGTCTTTCACAAATTTTCTCTACTCTCTCTCCCTGGTTTTTTGCATGTGATTCTTCTTTTCTTCTTCTATGTTTCTTCTTCTCCTTGCACTGCAAAACACAAAAAAAAAAAAAAAATATTAAGAGGAAATCCTTACGTTATGGGATTTATGGTGTAAATCGGTGATGATGATGAGAACGACTTTGTTCTCTGAGTCGCGAGCGTTTTGATTTCACAATTTGTTTTCGTTGAGGTTTGTTTGAGTTTGCGTGATTCTGGGTTTCACGGTGTGTGGTGATGGTTTTACTGTTGGCGGTGGTTTCGTGACGGTTGGGGTTTATGGACGATGATGATGAGCTCTGAGGCCTTGTGGGTTTTTGGACGGATTCGTGATTTTTAATGGCTTTATGAGTTTGGAGGCTTTCTGCGATTTTGATCCGTGATTTTTCGGATCTTGTTTGTGATGATTTTCATATGATTTTTGGTCTCGTTTTATGATGATATCCGTCCCATTTTTTATGATTTTTTTCGTTATGGTTTTTCGTCCCGTTTTGCGATGATATCCGTCCCCTATTACTGTTCTTCTCATTTTCTTCTTATAGCCCTTTTCCAAACGATTTTGAAAGAATGTTTTAAAAACATTTCCTTTTCTACTTGAACATGTCTTGACATGTTTGCTTCATCCCATTTCCATTTTCGAATTTGTTCTTAATGATGGTTGTTGGATTTGTCCGTTTGGATATTGATGATTGTTTATTTTCATATTTGCTGTCTCTTTCCATTTGGACATGTTATTGATGATGATATCCAACTTGTTTATGATTTTGCTGCTGTTGTCTTTACCATTTACGACTTGATTGTTCATTGAAACTTTTCCACTTTCTATCCATTTTCGGATTCCTCATGTGGACTGTTGGATATCCATTTCTAATTTTAGACCATTTACGGTTTGTCTTGATGTTGTGTTTAATGCTTTGC
This sequence comes from Lathyrus sativus, assembly GCA_963859935.3. Classification (NCBI taxonomy): domain Eukaryota; kingdom Viridiplantae; phylum Streptophyta; class Magnoliopsida; order Fabales; family Fabaceae; genus Lathyrus; species Lathyrus sativus. Next base: position 53,027,217 of record OZ012741.1, on the reverse strand, counting down.
GTTGTGTTTGGAAGAAAAAACATTTTTCTATTTTTTTAAAACTTCCTTCATGGACAGAATTAATGCTGCCTGATCTTACTGCTTGATGCCGTTTGGAAAAACGGAAGCTGGCGACGAACTTTCGTTGCCCTTCCAAAATGCCCAGTGATGAAATTACTCTGAGAGCAGTTTTAGGAAAATAAAAATCAAAGTCCCCTTTTTTGTTGAAGATTCTAAGTTTCTGATATTTTTGTTATTTTTGCAGGTCTGGCTTGAAGGCTTGAAGTATGGAGCTTGAAGACTTAGAATTAGGATAGTTTAGAAACTTTCCAATTTGTAAAAATAGAAATCATGTAATTAAACATTACTTTGTAATTTTCAACTTCTAAGAATAATATTGAATTCTTGAATATTCTTATTTCATGATAGCTTCTATTCTGAGCTTTATTTCTTTCACCTTGAACCTCAATAAGAAAATGAATATCATAGCATTTCGAATCTTCACGGCCTTGAAATTTAATCTTAAGATGAACTTGAATCGTAAGAAAAACCAACAATCTTGTCTTGGGCTCTAATCACATGAACTCACAACTTTGACACTAATCCATAAATTCATCAAGAGATTTCCAATTCCTTCTTTTAAAATCAACATATCATAGTAACCCGAACCCCTCAATAGGCCGTATTGTACTTGACCCTTGGATTAATTGCCGCTCCAATAAACCACACATTCTAAACTGATGAAGTTTTGACCCATGCGATGAAGACGCATTCTTTTATATATTTCCTTGAATACAAAGTGCGCGAACTTGTCACCACCAACCAATACACCATGTCTTTTAAATAAACCTGCCTTGAATCCGAACTTAAACTTCTTTGGAAAGTCTCTGATATATTTTGGAGAGAATTTTGTCATCAGGCCTTGAGTCTTTTGCAGCAAACCTATCCTCATAAAACAAAACGAACAAACTGGTTAAACGGTTAGTTAAATTGAAAGATGAACTAAGACGATATGCGGATGACCACTAAATCTAAGGGTAAAATTTTGGGTGCGACAACACTCGTTCGTCTCAAATACAAACAAACCAATTGTAGTCTTCCGAACTACGGACGCTCTGATTTCTCATTTATCGATGAGAATACGTAGGCATAGGATTGCAAGATCCTAGCGAGCTACCTTCCTACCTTCCCTCCATCTTCCGTTTTCCACAAATCTTTCCCGTAGTCCACGAACTACGATGCTCTGACTTTCCCATTACACGAGGGAGTACGTAGGCACAAGTTCCCCAATGCTTGGCGAGCACCCTAACCTAAAAAACCATCCATTTTCCCCTTAGAAGCGAATCCTTAGAAGAAAACAAACAACCTAGCTAACTTTTCTCTCGAATCAAATCAAGAGGTTCACGTTGAGTACAAGGGACGTAGAGGGTGCTAATACCTCCCCTCTTGCGTAATCGACTCCCGAACTTATAATTTGTTTGTGATGACCATGTTCTTATCTCTTTAAAAGTTTTATCGATATTTTCCTATTCCTTCCTTGGAATGAATAAAGTTTGGCCGCGACTCTGTTCAAACGTTTTTCGTGTCCATCGCGAGGATCGTATTTTTTGAGGCACGACATCATGCATATTATGTTACTTATGTAGTACTTTGATGAATTCAAGTGTGCAAATTACTCGAAAGATAAACTGGAAGAAATTAAGGAGGAATGATGTCAATACATTCTTGAGATGAGAACTATATAATGTATATTGTCTTTCTTTCTTTTGTGTGAAGTTTTTTATCCTTAGAGATTTTTGTTGTTGTGATGTTCTGTACTGGATAGGAATAATTCTAAAAGTCATGTTGTATAGTTTTGGAGGTTGTTGTATAGTTCTGGTAGTTGTTGTGAATTGAGGGTTGATGTTTGTAATTATGTTTGGTGAATCTTTTAGAAGTTAAAGATTTTGGAAGTGGATAGAATTATGAACATCGTTAAAGAAAGCAAAAAATGTGATTACAAATAAGGAAAACCAATATCGAGAATTAGATTACCAACTAAGAATTCAGGTCGATATTTTCCCACAAGTATGTTCGGCAAACTAATTAAATTCAAATGCGTCGAAGGAATGTCAGGAAAATCTGCATTTTTAGCGGACGATGCACCACAAAATATCAAATTCATGTTATGAGTGGTTTCTTTGATGGAGAAATCATTTTTAGCAACCTTGAAGTTTTGCATAATGTATGAATTTCCTACAATAAATATAGACTTATGTTTCTGAACCAAATGGGGTGGTATGATAATTCTATTTGAAACAACAACCTAGCTATGGTTATTATTAGCAGCGATAAAACAGGTACCTTTGCATCCATTATAACCATTTCTAAGTGCTCTTTGTTTGATATGTTTATGACCGACCATATAATCCAATCCCAATAATAATTTTCCACAAATTGTTGGAGTCATTGATATCTTTAATATTTTCAAGTAGACGTACCATTTGTTTTAACAAATTGAAGAACATTACCAACTTGAAAAATCGTATTTGCTCTGGTACTAAATAATCAACAACATTACCAACAGTATTTGCGTTGGAGTCATTGATATCTTTAATATTTTCAAGACTGAATTTTCATGCTAAGTATTAATATGACAAGAAGTTAACTTCATTAAAGATTAACTTCATTGAAAATTATTGGGTTTGGACATATAATGAAGAAGAATTGCCAAGTAATGTACCAGAGACCAGTAATACGCATGCTTCAAATAGTCGATCACCGATGAAATATGAGAAAAACTTTAATCTGATTGGTGAAAACTTTAATTTGATCTGTGAGATGGTGGACGATGTTTTTGGTGTGAACGTGACCTATTATGAACCTGAAAATTTTGATGGGCAAGAGTTGTCGAATGGGAAGGCAAAGATTTTATCAGTTGTTGAATGAGATGAATATGTCGTTGTTTAAGGGATCGTCGGACTCAAAATTATCAATGTGTGAGATTATTGGCTGCCAAGTCAAATTGGAATGTTCCTGATGATCCATAGAACTTATTTTATTTTGCTTTTAAATTTTAATTTTGGTAAGATATTAATTATTCATTTTAGTATATTATAAATTTATTATGTACAAATTTTATTATTAATTTATATTTAAAAAACAAAAAACAAATTATTATTAATTTTGTTTTTATTTTTATTTATTTTTATATAAAAAAATTATTATTAATTTTAGTATATATTAAAACTTACAACAATAGTTATAGTTTTTTATTTAAAAAAAATATTTTGTGACATGATTTTCACTTCACAAGTTTGCGACGTGAAAATCACGTCGCAACTTCTTTTCCTCTTTGTGACGTGATATTCACTTTACAACTTTGCCACGTGAATATTACTTCGGAACTCATTGTAACCTAGTTTGCCACCTCTGCTCTTGTAGAGTTATAGCTGATGCTGGTGGGAAATCTGAGTAGAAGGTTGTGTCATGAATATCACGTGGCAAACAGAGTTGCGACGTGATTTTCACGATGCAAAGTTGCGACGTGATTTTCACGATGCAAAGTTGCGACGTGATTTTCATGACGCAACAGAGTTCCCACACGTGCTCTTGCCGCATAAAAACTTATGTCGCTAAAAACATGTTGTGATGTGAATATCACGTGGCTACAAACAGTTTTTTTGTGTAGCGTAGGTACTCAATGCAAGCAGTCGTAGGTGTTGCAAAATTTGACAAAATTTCTCATGATGAGAACGGAAAGGAGGTATGAGACATTTTGATCAAATATTGTGAAGGGTGTGACAAAGTGAAAGGAGTTAAGTTGAAATCTGTAAGAATATAGTATGAATTGTTGCAAATGGAAAAGAATGAAACAATTGCAACCTATGCATCAAAGATTTAAGGTTTGGTTCACACGATGAAAAGTTGTTGTAAAGTGATGACAAAGAAAATGGTGATTGAAGAGGGGATAAGGAAACTCACTTTTCATTTTGAATATGTGATATTTGCTATACAAGAATCTGGCACATTAGCAACTATGAGGATGTAATTTCTTATAGGGTCTCTAGAAGCACATGAGTTGATGATTCATGAAAGAAAGAGAGTGCATGAGTTAGCTCAAGTTCTTCAAGCTTGAACTTTCAAGAAGAATGATGGATTTGAAAGGCACAAAATCAACTTATATAGACTTTGAATGCTATAGGCTAAAGGAACTAGGAACATGTTGATTAGAAGGAATAATGAGGATGTAATTTCTTATAGGGTCTCTAGAAGCACATGAGTTGATGATTCATGAAAGAAAGAGAGTGCATGAGTTAGCTCAAGTTCTTCAAGCTTGAACTTTCAAGAAGAATGATGGATTTGAAAGACACAAAATCAACTTATAGACTTTGAATGCTATAGGCTATAAAGGAACTAGGAACATGTTGATTAGAAGGAATAATGGAAGACCTGCAATTATTGGGGTTGTGCTATTTTAACAGGAATGAAGTGTAATCTAGTATATGTTAGCTAACTTATAAAGAAAGACTTATTTTTAATCATGAAGAATGATGTCTTTGAACTATTTTATCATACCAACATCATTTTCTTAAAGTCACCACTTGCAAATAATAGGACCTTCAAGACATTGATCATTACCAAAGAGGTAAAGTGGTTGAAATCTATGGTGGAAGATAAGAAAAGTTGTCTATGGATCCAAGCAACCTTCTTTCTGCAGTTCACCAAGTGATAAGTCTATGCAATATCTACACATGTAGCTTTCAGGTGGTGGCAAAAGAGGACTATTGACCTCAATATGAAGGCGAAATTGTCTGGCATAATGACTTGATGCGCAGAAAAAAAAATGGTCGCCCTAACAACATGCACATTCGAACGTAGATGGATACCGCAGACAAGATGGTAAGATTATGTAGTTCGTGTCGGCAACCAGGATTCAATCGTACAAAATGTCCTAACGTAGGATCAAGCAGCAGATCATAGTTTCATATGTAATTGTGTCCCTCTAAATCAATAGCAAATTTCATTCCATTTAAAGCATACTTAACCGATTACAATTAGCAAGCAACATAAATTAAACAAACTTAACTTAATATCACAACAACATTCCGAAAATAACAACAACATAAGGACATAAAACAGAACGATTCACCAAGGCGTCTACGATATCACGACCATCAACATTATCTTCTTTGGTGTTAACATCATCACAAGGACACTAGCATCATTTTCCACTTTTCTCCATTCACGAGTAACTCCGTTTCTCCCAGCCTCCTCGACCAACCTCTCAATTTTCCTAATCTTTTCTCCTAGAGCAATATCTCCTTCTAGCCAGCGCTTCAGTTTCCTATGCAAGTGCTTCAACGTCTGCGTATTCCACAGGAGCACCTTCATCGGAGGCTTTGTTGCTGGAAAAAAACTAGGGCATTTCTTTTCATTAAATCGAATGTTGGAAAGGGTTCCTCCGATGCTGATGACGACGACGAAGAATGTTGATTTAGAAATGCAGACATTCTAGACTCCACTCCACTCAAAATTGCTAACACTTTAGTCTTTTGGTATACAATGTTGTGGAAACATATATGTGTTAGTCGTATTTATAGAAAAATAAAATAGTACGTGCCCTATATGATATGTCTTAAATACCCTTACAAAATTTATATACTTTAAAATTCAATGGTTAATCATATATTTATCATGTTTAAAATTTAAACCTATTTATATTTATTTATATTTATTGTGTTTAAAAGTTATATTTAAATCAATTTTTATTTTTTATTTAAATTCATTTTTATTTTTTATTTAAATTCATTTTTATTTTTTATTTAAATTCATTTATAATTAAAATTTTAAAAATATTTATAATTTAAAAACAATATTTATTAATAAATCAATTTAAATCAATTTATATTTTAAATCACTAATATATTTAAAATATTTTTTAAAATTATATTACAATTATATTTATTATTTTAAATTTAATTAAACCTAAATCAATTTAAATTTATTTATATTATTAAACTATACTTATTAATTTATAAAATATATAACAAAATATTTTAATTAAAATGTATCAATTTATATAAATATTTTAATTAAACCTATTCATATTTATGTTTTTTTTAAATAATTTAAATTGAATTTAATTATTTTTTTATTATTATTTAAATTTAAAATATATTCGTAAGTCCTAAAAATAAAAAGTAAAAAATAAAATGGAGCAAGTAGCCAAACTAAATGGCGACTCTCTTGGGGTCAGATAGACCTTGTCGCCAATTCATTGAGCGAGTCCAATTGCTATAGCCTGAATCACCAAATTTTGCGACTCAATGTTACTTTAGTATATATTTTGAAAGTTCAATTTGTTTGGTATGTTTGTTGAAAAACCTAATTATATTAAAAAAAAATTCTCAAACGTGAGTGCTTTTGCATGACAACTTTTTATAGATTGCCTTAAATCGAAAGGAAATACGTTTTTGTTCGAATTTTTTCTTTGATTTATTAGTAAAATTCAATTTGAATGTTTGTTTTTTTCCTTGCAAGTTTAGTAAAATCTATTTGTCCAACAAATAAGATAAAATTTAAGAATCAAATTAGTACTCAAGATTCAAAAAACTTTAAGGTAAATTTTTTTTCTTGCGGTTTGTCTTTTCACGGATATTTGCCTTTGATCAAGACTGAATTTTCATGCTAAGTATTAATATGACAAGAAGTTAACTTCATTAAAGATTTACTCGGATCAGTACAGTTTGTTGAAGCAATACAAAACAACATCTAAAACACAATATTCTTATTCATAATATGGAGAACAAAAGCACAACTTTCTTTCTCCGTTTTACACTCACATTCTTGTCTTGGTAATAGCATTATAAACAAAGGATTGAAATGAAGATATTACTAGAATATATATATATATATTCCTTGCTTTGTAAACATAATATATCTCTCTTATTTAACATATATTCTTAATAGCATTTTTTAGACACAAGTACCATCATCTGTCGAAGGGTATTGGAATGTGAGGTGGCTTTTAGTATGGAGGCGTGTAAACTGGTGGCTTATAGATAGGCGGATTTTCAACTGGAGGTTTATACACAGGAGGTTTCTCTACCGGTGGCTTGTAGACGGGAGGTTTTTCCACCGGTGGTTTGTAGACAGGGGGCTTCTCTACAGGAGGTTTGTAAACAGGTGGTTTTTCTACTGGTGGCTTATACACTGGAGGCTTTTCGACAGGTGGCTTGTAAACTGGTGGCTTGTAAACTGGAGGTTTGTAGACAGGTGGTTTTTCTACTGGTGGCTTATACACTGGAGGCTTGTACACAGGTGGCTTGTAAACTGGAGGCTTCTCGACGGGTGGCTTGTAGACAGGTGGTTTCTCTACTGGTGGCTTATAAACTGGGGGTTTGTAGACGGGTGGCTTATACACCGGTGGTTTCTCTACAGGTGGCTTGTAGACGGGAGGTTTCTCAACTGGAGGTTTGTAGACAGGTGGTTTGTACACGGGTGGTTTTTCAACTGGTGGCTTATAAATTGGTGGCTTGTAGACAGGTGGTTTTTCTACCGGTGGCTTATAAATTGGTGGCTTGTAAACAGGTGGTTTTTCTACCGGTGGCTTATAAATTGGAGGCTTCTCAATTGGTGGTTGATAAACGGAAGGTTTCTCATAGTTGGCAAATCCCTGTGGAATAATAAGAGCAAGAAGAAACAACACTATGAAGCTTAAGGAAGCCATGTTAGTGAGTTTTGAGTTTGATGCATAAAACACAAGACTGACTATCTGCTTTTATACTAATCATGCTCTTACTGATTCCACTCACAGCTGCGTATCTCAATCTTATCGGCAATGACTTGGCAGTTGGCACTCTCTTGTAGCAAAAGTCAATAGTTTTTGTTACCAACCATTTTGTTTTCTTATGCATGCAAAGTTTGAAACTATGGGTGGATTCGCAAGTACAAGTTGTTTCATGATAACATTTTTAACACACCGACGCGATCGATAATAAAATATGCAAAATATGTATTATTTTCAACATAACTAATGAAGATCTGGTACAAGTACAAGATTGTACACATCTTAAAAATAATATGAAAAACAAAGACGTAAAATTCTGTCACATGCATCGGTAAATTTATTAAACTTGCCATTTGAAAAATTCAAAATAACTAGTAATTATTTTCTACTGGCACTGTTGGACTTTACCTTCCCCAAGTTGAGTTTACGCGTTTTGTAATGAATGAAATATATATGCAAATTGCAAATAATGCTTTGTTGTTTTCCACTTTACTTTCCCTAATTATGTACCCTTTCACCTACTCATTTGCCTCAGTGAAAACATAGCTTTGACTAAAATTTGTTGGAATTTGAGTTTTATAAACTACGTGGGTGATAATGGTATTCCAAAGACATTTTCAATCCTTGATGATAACAATTGAGGGAGATAACACAAACAAATAAATGTTTAGTTTGACTATGAAAACAAGTTCGAGGTAGTTGTAAATGAAGTTCATGCAACTTAAGCACAGAAAAATATTCATAAGAGAAGGAAAAAGATTACAAGTCTATCACTATAAGAAAACATCTTTTTAAAAATACATAATATAGTGACGTGAAAATCAACGTTGTAAAAAAATAGAGTTGCGATATGATTATCACGTCGCTACATGTTTTTAATATTTAAAAAATTGAAAATCAGACTTGCACATAGAAAAAACGAAAAAATATTTTAATAAAATGTTGTGACGTAATATTCACATCACAACTTTAAAAGTAAAATAACAAAAAAAAACAAATCAGGCATGTACAGGTTAACAGATAGAGAGATTTAAAAATTTTAAAAATTAAGTTGTGAAGTAAAAATTACGTCGCAATATTAAATTCAAAAATTTTAAAAATGTTTAGAAGGGAAGAAGACTGACGCCGATTTGATGGAAAACAGTTGACTGACATATTTATTTGTGTCATGTTTTCCACGTCGCAAATATATATATGATCGTTGAATAGTTGCATGTGAGTTTCATTTCACAAAGTTGTAATATAAAATTCACGTCGCTTCCGTGCATATATAATTCTCAACTTCTCTCTCACACCCAAACATCTCAGTTTCATCTTCTTCATTATTCCTCTCTCAATTCCTTTCCTCTTCTTCACTCCTCTCTTAATTCATTTCTTGCAACATTTTTCATCTTCAAATTTTAGCTCTATTATTATTAATTTCTTCCTCCAATATTTTCTTTCTCAAAAGATATTTTAAGATAGTTTAATATTTTTTGTTTTTTATTTGTTAAACATTGTGTTAATTTTTTAATTGTATAACTAACATTATTAAATTCTTTTCAAGATTCAAGCTATTCAAGCTTTTTTTTTTTTTGTCTTCATTGAGGTATTTTAAGCAATTTATTTATTTATTTTTTCAGATTTAAAAATATTAGATTGTTGGCTGTTATTATTGTAAATTTATTATGTAGATAATTTTTTTTAAAAATAAAATATTATTAAAATAAATATATAATTAATTAAAAATTAATTTATTAATATATTTAAACAATTTTTTTACAAAACAAAATATTATTCTGCTTCTATATTATTATTTTTAAAACAGAATATTATTTTTCATAATATATTATTTTTTATAATATATCACTTTTTGTAATATATTTAAATAAAATATTATTTTTATGATATATTATTAAAATAAAATATACAGGTTTATTTAAATAGAATATTTTTATTTTCATTTTTCGCTTTATTTGTAAAAGCAGAATATTTTGTTACATTCTATTTTTATTATATTATATTATATTATTTATTTTAAATAAAAATAGAACATATTATATTTTGATTTTTATTCTTATGGTATATAATCAAAAACAACATATATTATATAAATAATTCATTAAAAATGAAATATATATATATATATATATATATATATATATATATATATATATATATATATATATATATATATATATATATATATATATATATATATATATATATATATATATATATATATATATATATATATATATATATATATATATATATATATATATATATATATATATATATATATATATATATATATATATATATATATATATATATATATATATATATATATATATATATATATATATATATATATATATATATATATATATATATATATATATATATATATATATATTAAAATAGATTAATAATTTTTTTAAATGAAATATATATAATATAGTTATATTTTATGTATATTAAAAGAATAATATGTTAATTAAAAACAAAATGGTGCGAAATAGTTTTTTTTTTTTAATTATAACAATTTTTTTCAAATAAAAAAGAAAGATTATATGGTTATTAATTTTATATATATATTATATGTTATGTTATATGTTTATTATAGTTGTTTTTTAAATAAAACATAATACTAATTTATTAAAAACTTAAATTATTATATGTTTATTAAATGTTTAGTTAAAACAAAAACATAATATTTATGTTTATCTTAAAGAATTTATTATTAAGTTTATAAAAAAGCAAAATAGTATGAAATTTATTTGTAGTTATATATATTAAGTATAATTATAAAATAGTAGAAAATTTGTTTCTATCAAAATTAGTTTTTAGTTGATATAAGTTTATGTATAAGAATAATCATAAGTTAGTTAATACTTATAGTTAATATTTTATCAAAATTTTCGAAATTTGTTGATATATTAAAATTACATTTGTAATTAAAAGGCAACGATTGTATAAATGTGCAATATGGAATATTATCGGTAATATCCTAGTTGGATGTACGATAGGTTGTATCCAGGAAGACGCACACTTAAACCAAATCTTGAGGAAGGAGTTAAAGAATTTATCACGTGGTCATTTTCTCAGGAATGTTGTCGAAGCGAAGGAGAAGTTAGATATCCTAGTCTTAAATGTGAATGTAGACCTTTAATTAGTGACTCAGAGGAAGTAGAACTTCATTTGAAGAGAAGATGTTTCATTGAAAATTATTGGGTTTTGACATATAATGGAGAAGAATTGCCAAGTAATGTACCAGAGACCAGTAATACGCATGCTTCAAGTAGTCGATCACCGATGGAATATGAGAAAAAATTTAATCTGATTGGCGAACACTTTAATTTAATCTGTGAGATGGTGGACGATGCTTTTGGTGTGAACGTGACCTATTATGAACCTGAAAATTTTGATGGGCAAGAGTTGTCGAATGGGAAGGCAAGAATTTTATCAGTTGTTGAATGAGATGAATATGTCGTTGTTTAAGGGATCGTCGGATTCAAAATTATCAATGTGTGAGATTATTGGCCGCCAAGTCAAATTGGAATGTTCCCGATGATCCATAGAATTTATTTTATTTTACTTTTAAATTTTAATTTTGGTAAGATATTAATTATTCATTTTAGTATATTACAAATTTATTATTTATAGATTTTATTATTAATTTATATTTAAAAAACAAAAAACAAAAAACAAATTATTATTATTTTTGTTTTTGTTTTTATTTATTTTTATATAAAATTTTTATTATTAATTTTAGTATATATTAAAACTTACAACAATAATTATTGTTTTTTATTTAAAAAAATATTTTGTGACGTGATTTTCACTTCACAAGTTTGCCACGTGAAAATCACGTCGCAACTTCTTTTCCTCTTTGTGACGTGATATTCACTTCACAACTTTGCCACATGAATATTACATCGGAACTCATTGTAACCTAGTTTGCCACCTCTGCTCTTGTTGAATTATAGCTGATGCTGGTGGGAAATCTAAGTAGAAGGTTGTGTCATGAATATCACATGGCAAAAAGAGTTGCGACGTGATTTTCACGATGCAAAGTTGTGACGTGATTTTTACGTGGCAAAGTTGAGACGTGATTTTCACGACACAACAAAGTTGCCACACGTGCTCCTGCCGCATGAAAACTTATGTCGCTAAAAACGTATTTTGATGTGAATATCACGTGGCTACAAACAGTTTTTTTATGTAGCGTATGTACTTAATACAAGCAGTCGTAAGTGTTGCAAATTTTGACAAAATTTCTCATGATGAGAGCGGAGAGGAGGTATGAGACATCTTGATCAAATATTGTGAAGGGTGTGACAAAGTGAAAGGAGTTAAGTTGAAATCTCTAAGAATATAGTATGAATTGTTGCAAATGGAAAAGAATGAAACAATTGCAACCTATACATCAAAGATTTAAGGCTTGGTTCACACAATGAAAAGTTGTTGTAAAGTGATGACAAAGAAAATGGTGATTGAAAAGGGGATAAGGAAACTCAGTTCTCATTTTGAATATGTGATATTTCCTATACAATAATTTGGCACATTAGTAACTATGAGGATGTAATTTCTTATAGGGTCTCTAAAAGCATATGAGTTGATGATTCATGAAAAAAGAGAGTGCATGAGTCATCTCAAGCTCTTCAAGCTTGAATTTTCAAGAAGAATGATGGATTTGAAAAGCACAAAACCAACTTATAGACTTTGAATGCTATAGGCTAAAGGAACTAGGAACATGTTGATTAGAAGGAATAATGGAAGACCTGCAATTATTGGGGTTGTGCTATTTTAACATGAATGAAGTGTAATCTATTATATGTTAGCTAACTTATAAAGAAAGACTTCTTTGTAATCATGAAGAATGATGTCTTTGAAATATTTGATCATACCAACATCATTGTCTTAAAGTCACCACTTGCAAATAATAGGACCTTCAAGACATTGATCATTACCAAAGAGGTAAAGTGGTTGAAATCTATGGTGGAAGATAAGAAAAGTTGTCTATGGAATCTATTTTGGACTGGCCAAACTCCCAAACTATTAAGGCTCAATCCATATTAAATTCACTCCACTTGACACAAGGTATAAAATCAGTTCACACATTAAGATCAAGATACAATCTCTGATCTCCATTTTTCACTACACTCATCTTAAATCTTGAACTGACTTACACTACTACAAAAATGAATAACGTACATGTTACCACGTCCAAAGGATCCAACGTGGTAGAATTTATTCAATTAGGTGCTTTCTTTTTATTTTTATTTTTAAGCTAGTTTTCACCACGTTGGAAGCTTCAACTGTGGTAAAAAGTGGCGCATGGTCATGAGTTTGAATCTTGTTGTCGTTGTTGTTCTACTGCTGCATTTTTTATATTTTATTAAAGGATATACACCAATAGTTGTTTAATACAGCCGTTGTTGTATGTAGCACATGGTCATGAGTTCGAATCTTGTTGATGTTGTTGTTCTACTGCTACATTTTTTATATTTTATTAAAAGACATACAACAACAGTTCTTTAATACAATCTTTGTTGTATGTAGCATTTTTAGAAGTCACTCATGGTCATGGAGAAATATAAGAGTGTTTATTGACTTACTTCACCGTCCTTAAACAAATCTTTGTCGTCCATTTAGTGAGTATCAACACTCAAGAACCTACCATTAGTGATCCGCGTGAAACCTAAAACTTAGACAAACTTCCAACTTAGACGAACTTCATCTTCTATCTCCAAACGCCATCTTTCATTTACAACACTCTATTTCTTCATTAAACCTTTATTAGAAATAACATTTCTTCCATAGACAATACTCGAAAACATCATTTCTTTAATTAACAAATTTCAGAACTCCATCATCTCTTTTCCAACTTGAATGAGACAATGAAAATATGGATTCAAGTTAGCAATGCTAGTTGTTGTTGTTCTTTTTTTTTGTTATTGTTGTCACTATTGTTCTTGTTGTTATTATTGTTATTCTTGTTGTTGTTTTATTGTTGTTCCTTTTGTTGTTGTTGTTGTTCTTCTTCTTCTTCTTCTTCTCGTTGTTGTTATTGTTGTTTTTCTTGTTCTTGGTTTCGTTGTTCTTGTTGTTGTTCTTGTTATTCTTGTTATTGTTGTTGTTCTACTACTGCATTTTTTTAAATTTTATTAAAAGACATACAACAACGATTGTTCAATACAACCGTAGTTGTACGTAGCGCGCTATCTAGATTACTACCACGTGCAATAGATCGTGATTGTAAATAACCCACTTACAAGGTATCACACCCTAACTAACAACGGTTGTTCCAACCGTTATTCACTACTAAAAAAGTCGCATTTAGTGACCAAATTAGAGACCGAAAAAGTCTAAAAATCGATCACTATAATGTTTAGCGACCAATAACGCGACTACC